>CAJNDS010000125.1:970695-1025695 GCA_905221605.1 Symbiodinium natans
TCGCCCTGGAAGGAAACCGGTGCGTCCCTGATGGCAGCAGTGGGCGCGGAGCTCAGAACCCCCAGGGCTTTCGGCGTTTTGGTCGAACCCTAGGCTTGGCTTTAGGGTTTTAGGGTTTTAGGGTTTTAGGGTTTAGGGTTTTAGGGTTTAGGGTTTAGGGTTTAGGGTTTAGGGTTTAGGGTTTAGGGTTTAGGGTTCAGGGTTCAGGGTTCAGGGTTTAGGGTTTAGGGCTTAGGGGTAGAATTACACCTAGCCTAACTCTTGGATGGCCCAGCTCCCGATCTGTTGGGTCTCTTTCTAAGCGCCCCCACCCCCCACCCCCCAAGATGGAATTCAGGGTTCCAAGAACAATCAAGTTTTTGGATACCCACCAGGGAACGCAAACCTTAAACACCTACAACAAAAGAACAAGGCTCCATTCCGTGTCCTGTCGCCTGTCCGAAGAGCCATGACTGTCGGTTTATGGTCTTGTGCTCCCTCCACTGGGTTCAGGGTTGGGGGTTTAGGGTTTAGGGATGTTAAGGGTATAGGATAAAACCCTAAACCCTAAACCCTAAACCCTCAAGACCAGGATAAATAGAAATTGTATGTGGTATCATCGTGAATAAATGAATTCAAAGCGCCTTCGGAAGGCCAAATATTCAATTCACTTAAACATCTCTCTGGGTTCCAAGTTATTTGTCTAAATAGCTGACAAGCAGAGCTTAAGTAAATTCATCCAAAGTGGTTGTATCATTATGAATATCCCAATCCAAAGTGCACCAGCCCTGGCCGCCAGCAGCCGCCTGGCCCCCCAGCCCCAGCCCCAAACAGCCGCCCCAGCCCCTGGCCCCAGCCCCGGCCCCATCCCCGGCCTAGCCCCAGCCAGCCTGAGCCCCCCAGCTCCAGCCCCAGCCTCAGTCCAAAAGCGAAAATAACCTTCGGAAAGCAAAAAAAAAAACTCGCTCAAAACTTTCGCCCAAAACCCGCCCAAAACTCCGGACGCAAACCCTATACAATTTCTATAAACCCTAAACCCTATACAATTTCTATAAACCCTAAACCCTATACAATTTCTATAAACCCTATCCAATTTCTATAGACCCTAAACCCAGCAACGGCGTAGAAGAAAGCAACGCAGTGGTGCAGCGACAAAGCGTCGCAGGGGGGTGGCTGAGTCTGGCCCTTGCCACCGGACGGCTGGTCGTATTGGGGTTTGCGGTTTAGGGTTTAGGGTTTAGGGTTTAGGGTTTAGGGTTTAGGGTTTAGGGTTTAGGGTTTAGGGTTTAGGGTTTAGGGTTTAGGGTTTAGGGCCCCAAAGCTGCATTCGGAATCGCCCTGGAAAGGACCAGACCCACCCAACAAGCCCTGAGTATGCTTGACTTGGGCCCTTGCTTCGGCTTGGGAGTGCCCTAAACCCTAAACCCTAAACCCTAAGCCCTAAACCCTAAACCCCTATACTGTTGGTTAGTTCAGGTTCAAGTTCCCTAAGCCCTGAACCTCTATACCTCTGGCTTTAGGGCCGTTTTTTCGGCTGAGGAAACACCAACGTGCCCCAGCAAGTTGGGATGGCCAATGTTCAAGGTCTCATGCAATCACCCTAAGCCCTGAACCCTAATTGGCCCTAATTCAGCGTAGGGCTCCTATCTGTCTGGGTATGCTACGGGCCCTTGGAAACATATCTGTATGCCTTAGTTCATACGTATGATAATTGCATAGGCCTTTAACCGAGATGTGCCCTAAGTTCCTCAATTGAACCATATCCCGTAAATCCTTTTAGGCCCTCATTGTGCATCTTAAGGGCTCATACTAAAGGACCATGTAACTACCTTAATTAAGATTAAACCCTAAACCCTAAACCCGAGTTCTCTGCATCCTTGCTAGGAATAAGTCCTACTTTAGGGTAGGGTTTAGGGTCTGGAGTTTCGGGTTTCGTGAACCCATTTTCGGGTTTAGGGTTTAGCGAACTGCCCGAACACTCAGGTCCGGGTGGGCGTCCTGAGGCTTTTTTGTTTTCAAGAAGTTGAACTAGTCATTGCTGCTACTCATGCTTCTAGTGTCTAGGGCACGACTATTTCCTAAATATTCTTCCTTAGAAGGGTAGTATACCGTTTCATATGAAAATATGGAACCTATTTTTAGTATTTTATTTTATTATTATTATTTTTTTTTTTTTTTTTTTGAGGTGGGGGGGGGGGTGGGGGGTTCGTAAGCAACTAGTAGGGAACACCCCAGAGCCTTGAACCCCTCAAGGCTCGGTGTCGAACCCCCTTTTCCCCAATCTCGAATCCTTTCCGCACACTCACCGCACTCAACACAGCAGGCCCCAAAGCCAAATCCTAAACCCTAAGCCCTAAACCCAGGTGAGGATGTGCCACCTTCCGTCGACATGGCCCTCAAGATTGCAGACAGGCGAGCTTCTTCACATTTCTTTCCCCCCCCCCCCCCCCCCCCCCCCCCCCTCCTCCTGCTCCCACCCTCTCTCTCTCTCTCTCTCTCTCTCTCTCTCTCCCTCCCTAAACGCTAAACCCCAAAACCCTACACCCTAAACCCTACATCCCCAAGCCCTAAAACCCTAAACCCTAAACCCCCAAACCCTACACCCCTTAACATTCCTTGAGTCCTTTTACGCAGCACCGTCCCTATGCCCCTAAGACCATCCCAAAGCCCAACCCCCCCCCCCCCCCCCCCCACCCCCCCCCAAAAAAAAAAAACTGAACTGGGTAATGCCTTGAAATCTTAGGGTTTAGGGTTTGGGGCTTTGGTTTCAGGGTATTTAGGGTTTATAGGAGTTAGGGTTTATAGGATTTAGGGTTTATAGGGTTTAGGCTTTGCAGGGTGAGGGAAAGGTTTGAGGTTTTACAGGGTTTGCAGAGCTTGTAGGGTTTAGGGTTTCAGGTGTACTAGTGCCTACGCCACGCAAATCCATGAAACACCCCAAGAACGCATCCTCGGGCCTGTGTTCTCCACGCGAAGCCCAACTAAAGCCGTCCAACCCAGCCTCCCCCCCTTTCGCCCCCCGAGTTTGGTTTTTGAGGCTTCGGGCTCTGGGCCCTAAACCCGAAACCCTAAACCCTAAACCCTAAACCCTGAACCCTAAACCCTAAACCCTAAACCCTAAACCCTAAACCCTAAACCCTAACTCTAAACCGCGGAAGGTGCTTCAGCCTGACGCATCCCGAGTTCAACCCCGGATTCAGCCGCAATCTGGCAGATCCTCGGCTTGACGCAACATGGGTTTTAGGGGTTTAGTTTAGGGTTTAGGGTTGAGGTTTTAGGGTTTAGAGTTTAGGGTTTAGGGTTTAGGGTTTAGGGTTTAGGGTCTACCATGTACAAGTTTGGGGCTTTCCTGGGTTTACAAGGCTTTCAGGGATTTTACGGTTTTCCGGGTTTCACCTCTAACTGGCCTTGCACAGGTTATGCCAGCCTCGGATGGGCTTGTAACTCCACCAACCTAGAACTGGCCAGTAAGTCCCAAGCACCTTCAAGCAGAGGGTTTAAGGTTTGAAGGTTCAGGATGCATGAAAACCCTGAACCCTAAACCCTAAACCCTACACCCTGAACCCTGAACCCTGAACCCAAAACCCTAAACCCTAAACCTCAGCACCACTGACCCCACGAAGGATATCGTCGACATCCCTGCCATGAGCGGCAACGGAGTGGCTCAGTTGAACGAAGCTGACCCTAAACCCTAAACCCTAAACCCTAAACCCTAAACCCTAAACCCTAAACCCTAAACCCTAAACCCTAAACCCTAAACCCTAAACCCTAAACCCTAAACCCTAAACCCTATAAACCCTAAACCCTATAAACCCGAAATGCCCCTTACAGGGAGCTGCAGGAAACAGAGTGGGTAGAAAAAAAGTAGGGATGGAAGGAGCAGCTGAGCCTAGTTTCTTAGCTGTTTATGGTGAGTTCTCTGCATGAGGGTCCCTTTTTGGGTACCCTAAGTAGAGGGGCCGCCTTCTAAAAGGACCCAAAATCCTGAGAGAACTCACTATATATATATATATATATATATACATGTATGTAAATACATAAATACACATATATATATATACACACATAGTCCTTAGAGAACAGAATACATATGTACACATATACACATATATACATATATATATAGACATAAATCATATGCATAGACAGACGTAGACATCGACATAGACATAGACGTAGACATAGACATTTTCATATACATACACATATACATCTACATATACATATACATACATATATACATATATACATATATACATATATACATATATACATATATACATATATACATATACATACCTGTCCCATCCCCGGGGTTTTCACTTCTAAGGCTTGCCATCTGCTGGAGCCCATACCATATGCCAAAGGGGGTGGGGTGTTCAACAACATCATGGGCTGTTGGGCTCGGTTTAGGGTTTAGGGTTTAGGGTTTAGGGTTTAGGGTTTAGGGTTTAGGGTTACAACGTTGCAAAAAGACCTTCTGAAATCCGAAGCTCAAGACCAAAGCCCTTCGAAGAAGTGCCTTTTTAGAGCGTCCTGAACCTTCTTGAATGGAGCGAGCCTCGTAGCGGGTGGAGTGGGGACGGCGGAGAATCCTGGGAAGTAGTGTGCCCTGGCATTCCCTCGCAGAATGCTCAGGATGGCTTTGTGTACCCTAAGTTACAAGCCCATGTAACCCTAAACCCTAAACCCTAAACCCTAAACCCTAAACCCTAAACCCTAAACCCTAAACCCTAAACCCTAAACCCTAAACCCTAAACCCTAAACCCTAAACCCTAAACCCTAAACCCTATAAACCCTAAACCCTATAAACCCGAAATGCCCCTTACAGGGAGCTGCAGGAAACAGAGTGGGTAGAAAAACAGTAGGGATGGAAGGAGCAGCTGAGCCTAGTTTCTTAGCTGTTTATGGTGAGTTCTCTGCATGAGGGTCCCTTTTTGGGTACCCTAAGTAGAGGGGCCGCCTTCTAAAAGGACCCAAAATCCTGAGAGAACTCACTATATATATATATATATATACATGTATGTAAATACATAAATACACATATATATATACACACATAGTCCTTAGAGAACAGAATACATATGTACACATATACACATATATACATATATATATATATAGACATAAATCATATGCATAGACAGACGTAGACATCGACATAGACATAGACGTAGACATAGACATTTTCATATACATACACATATACATCTACATATACATATACATACATATATACATATATACATATATACATATATACATATATACTACTATACATATACATACCTGTCCCATCCCCGGGGTTTTCACTTCTAAGGCTTGCCATCTGCTGGAGCCCATACCATATGCCAAAGGGGGTGGGGTGTTCAACAACATCATGGGCTGTTGGGCTCGGTTTAGGGTTTAGGGTTTAGGGTTTAGGGTTTAGGGTTTAGGGTTTAGGGTTACAACGTTGCAAAAAGACCTTCTGAAATCCGAAGCTCAAGACCAAAGCCCTTCGAAGAAGTGCCTTTTTAGAGCGTCCTGAACCTTCTTGAATGGAGCGAGCCTCGTAGCGGGTGGAGTGGGGACGGCGGAGAATCCTGGGAAGTAGTGTGCCCTGGCATTCCCTCGCAGAATGCTCAGGATGGCTTCGTGTACCCTAAGTTACAAGCCCATGTAACCCTAAACCCTAAACCCTAAACCCTAAACCCTAAACCCTAAACCCTAAACCCTAAACCCTAAACCCTAAACCCAAAACCCTAAACCCTAAACCCTAACCCCTAAACCTAAACCCTAAACCCTAAACCCTAAACCCTAAACCCTAAACCCTAAACCCTAAACCCTAAACCCTAAACCCTAAACCCAAACCCTAAACCCTAAGCCCCTAAGTTTGCACCGGAAGGGCTTGGGCACGTCGGCACGCTGGAAGAACGTCATCTACACGTGTTTGGACCCTAACCCCAAACCAATGGGAAGCCCGAAAAACTGAACACCGAAAGTTTTTCAGCTCCTTGCGCTCAGACCTCGACCATTCGCCAAGAGCTCTTTGCTGTAGCCCGGAGCCCAGGGCATATTCAGCCCGACAGCTCAAGAGCTGTGGAAGGGCGGAGTTTAGGGTTTAGGGTTTAGGGTTTGGGGGGGGGGGGGGGGGGGAATATTGTTCAGGGTTCAGGGTTCGGGGTTTATGCGCGACCCTAAACCCGGAAGCTTCAGATTTCAGGTCCAAGCCAAAGCCGGGTATTTGCGGGAGGACCAAGCTCATTGCTTCCATACCTGCCCAGACTGGGTACTTTCTAACCGCCATTTGCAACTGCACTTGTTATCAGCCACCCTGAGTCCTCTTCGTAGGGTTTAGGGTTTAGGGTTTAGGGTTTAGGGTTTAGGGTTTGGGGTTTAGGGTTTAGGGTTTAGGGTTTAGGGTTTAGGGTTTAGGGTTTAGGGGTAAATTGGGTCATAAGTATTAACCCTAAACCATAAACCGTCAGTCCTCTTAGCAGGTTTCTAGTAGAATTGTATAAATTGCCTCACAAGTACCCAGAAGAGCCTCCAAGTACATTTTGGTGGGTTAAGAAGTTTTAAGGAGTGCTTTGCACTCCTGTTTTGCTCCCAAAGCCTATCATGCAGAAGTTGGAAACGGAGTTTAGGGTTTAGGGTTCAGGGTTTAGGGTTTGGTGTTTAGGGTTCAGGGTTTAGGGTTTCGGGTTTAGGGTGTGAATTTCTGTCTCTGGCGCAGTTTGTGTCCCAATCGACACGAAGGCAACTGCGGCTTTTCCAAACTACCTTGTTGGGATCCCTTTTTGGTTGTCCTGCCCTGAGCCCTTAGCCCTCAACCCTCATTCTACAGCCTAAACCCTAAACCACAAACCCCAAACCCTAAACCCTCACCTTCCAAGGCCCTGGATCCCATCATGCAGCAGATCGACAACGCCGAGGCCTCGCTGGCTGGTCTGGACCTTACAAGTCTGCTTTCTGTCAGTCTTCTGACTGTATGCTCAACCCTCAACCCAAAACCCTAGACCCTAAACCCTAAACCTCTGGGGTTAAAAGTACCCATGAATCTTCAAGTGGGGGCCTGCAAGCAATGGGCCCTAGCCGTGCTAGGAGTTTTGCGTCCGGTACATGGGGTTTCTCAGGTGTCTTCGGCGGTCAGAGGTTCCCCTAAGGTTCAGGGTTTCGGGTTGTTTAGGTTTAGAGTAAACAGCAACGTATGGCCACAGCTACGCCTCAAACTCTAAACCCTAAGCCCTAAACCCTAAACCCTAAACCCTAAACCCTTGTCCTAAACTCTAAACCCTAAACCTAAACTTCAGGAAGCCCTGAAGGCTTCCGATATCTCCTTCGATTCTAGGCATTTGGAGGCCCTGACCCCTCTAAACTCTAACCTTCCACTTGGAGGTTCATGGTACTTATTAACCAATGATAACTGTACTTATAACCATATTAGGGCACTTAAGGGGCTTGTAAGTGGGTCATAAGTACAGTTATAATTGGTTAATAAGTACCATGAACCTTCCAGCATAGGCCCTGGACTATGTCCGTGGGCGGGTTCATGGTTTCAGTGCAACAGGTAAAGGTCCCTAAACCCTAAAACCTTAAACCCTAAACCCCAAACCCTAAAAAAAGCAACCTAAACCCTCCATCCAAAACCCTACCCTAAATTCCTGAAGTGTTTCAGGGGTTTGGGCCTCGACCGCAACACTCTCAGCCTAAGGCGACGGCAGTGCCCCTTCTGTTGCCCAGGACACCAAGGTGCGGGGTTTAGGGTTCAGGGCTTAGTCTTGAGGGTTTAGGGTTAAGGGTTTAAGGTTTAGGGTTTTAGGATTTTGATTCCATCACCAACGGAGAACTTGTGGGAATATTCCTCTATCCCATGAGCATCATGATGAAATGAGGACTAGGCGTCTTCTTTGAGTGTTGCATAGCCGGGTTTATGACGACTTGAAACCCTAAACCCTAAACCCGAAACCCTAAACCCTAACCCTAAACCCTAAAACCTAAAACCCTACACCCTAAACCCGTACCCTAAACCCGAAACCCTAAGCCCTAAGCCGCAGAAGGTCTCGCAGTTTTGGATGCTAAGGCCTTTGGCTGGCTTGGGTGCAAACCATAGCCCTCTCAAACGCCTTGTATGTGTAAGATTACGGGTTTATGGGGTTGAGGGTTTAGGGGTTTTGGGGTTTAGGGGTGTAGAGGTTTAGGGTTTAGGGTTAAAACAGAGCATGCCATTGGCCCATGGGGGGGGAACCCAAGCACCTACCTCCGAACCCGAAAAGTTCTAGAATCTAGGCCGCTCGAACCTCAAAGGCTCTAGAATCTAGACCGCTGGGGGGGGATAAATCTAGTTCAACACCACCTTGAAAGAGTATGGAAGGAGAAGGCCGACAGGAGAAGAACCTAACAAAACCACCTGCACATGACACTCAACGCCTCCCCCGGTCAACAGAGAAGAAGAAAAACCAAGCCCTAAGCCCTGAAACCCTCAACCCCAAGCCCTAAACTTAGGCCCTGAAGCCTAAACCCTCAACCTTAAACCCTGAACCCTAAACCCTAAACCCTAAACCCTAAACCCTAAACCTTAGCCCTCCAAACAGACCCAAGAGCTGCTTGCCATGATTGGCGCACTGGACATGGCCGCACCGGCCCCAAGACGGGTTTAGGGTTTAGGGTTTTGGGTTTAGGGTTTGGGGTTTAGGGTTTGGGGTTTGGGGTTTGGGGTATAGGGTTTCGGGTTTCGGGTTTGGGTTTAGGGTTAAGGGTTTGGGGTTTGGGGTTTGGGGTTTGGGGTTTGGGGTTTAGGGTCTCGGGTTTGGGGTTTACTGCTTTACTGTTGGAGGCCCTAGGGCCGTAGAGTTTCGGATTTTAGGGCTTCAGGCTTTTTGTTTTGGGGTTTGGGGTTTAGGGATAGCCAATTTGCAACCCACCCTGAACCCTAAACCCAAACCCTAACACACCCAAGAGTCTTACATGTCGTTCATGGTCTAGGGAAGTCATACACTTCACAATGCGAACCGCAGAAACTGGCTTTCTCGTCTGGTAGGAATATTTGTTGTTGTTCCCTGGTGAGTGGAGAAGTAAGATTCGCCGGAAGTCATGCACTTCACAATGCGAACCGCAGAAACTGGCTTTCTCGTCTGGTAGGAATATTTGTTGTTGTTCCCTGGTGAGTGGAGAAGTAAGATTCGCCACGGATGATCAGCGCTTCGAAGGAATTGTTGGACCTAAACCCCAAGCCCTAAACCCTGAACCCAAATTTGAGATGTTTTTCCCGGCCGGACCGACTTCTAGAACTTTTTTTGTGCCAGGGCGGGGGGGGGGGGGGTAGAAATAAGGAAAGGCGAGTGGGGTTTGGGGTTTAGGGTTTAGGGTTTGGGGTTAGGGTTTAGGGTTTAGGGTCGTGCCCCCTTGTTTCTATTCGGGGCCAGGTTCCCTTACAAAACCTCCATGAGACGAAAGCAAAAAGGAGAAACACCTTGTTTCATTCTCAAGTAGCTGGGGCCCGTAGGGCTTAGCCTAACCCCAAAACCCTAAACCCTAAAGCCTAATCCCCCCCCCCCCCCCGCCCTCAAAAGAAAAACGCTGAAACGTAAGCTCCGAAACCCTAAACCTCAAAAGTCACTTGCAACAAAAAGGCCAATCAACCTTTGAGCCCTAAACCCCAAACCCTAAACCCTAAACCCTATAAGCCCCAAACCCTAAGCCCTCAAGCAACCTCTGAGCCACCAGGCCATGTACCTTCCGGTGGAGTCCAAGATAGCCGCCTCGGCCGACTACGCTGTGCCTCCGACATGCTTGCGTAGGGTTTAGGGTTTAGGGTTTAGGGTTTAGGGTTTAGGGTTTAGGGTTTAGGGTTTAGGGCGTAGGGTTTAGGGTTTAGGGTTTAGGGTTTAGCCCAAGTCGTCCTGGTGTTCGGTTATGTTGGCAACTAGCCTCTGGTTCCAGGATCTATGGGAACCGAGACAACAGTTCCGGAACCAACCTTCCAAGCGACAAATTAGGAACCATTACAACGAAAAAGGCACATTGCAACATCGCATGCGCAGTGCTAATGATGTTACTGATGCTTTTGCCCCCCCCCCCCGCCCAATGATGCCGCTGATGGGGGGGGGGGGGGGGTAGTAAAACAGATTTCACACCAGGCACTTTCGGGTCGGGGGGTGGGCGGGGGGGGACAAAGGTGGTGGCGTGGGGGGGGTTGAGGTTTTCCGGCACTACGATTCAACCAGGCACTTTCGGTTCGGGGGTGGGCCGGGGGGGGAGGTGGGGCGGGGGGGGGGGTTAGGGGTTTCGAGCCCGGAACGTGTTGTTACAACTGAGGAGGCCTGAGAACGTGGATAGCACACCATTCCTTGCATGCTGTGGATATCCAACAAGCCGTAGCCATTCTGGCGCATGAAAGATAAAATCTTGCGAAAACCATGAAATCAGTGCGTAATCACATATGAAAACAATCAATGGTGCAGAAACGAAGTAAATTCATTTATACAAGCTCCTGGTGTAGGGAATTCTGTGGCCCGCAACACATAATAATCCGGAGAAAACCATGAAATCAGTGCGTAATCACATATGAAAACAATCAATGCTGCAGAAACGAAGTAAATTCATTTATACAAGCTCCTGGTGTAGGGAATTCTGTGGCCCGCAACACATAATCATCAGGAGAAAACCATGAAATCAGTGCGTAACCACATATGAAAACAATCAATGCTGCAGAAACGAAGTAAGTTCATTTATACAAGCTCCTGGTGTAGGGAATTCTGTGGCCCGCAACACATAATAATCAAGAGAAAACCATGAAATCAGTGCGTAATCACATATGAAAACAATCAATGCTGCAGAAACGAAGTAAATTCATTTATACAAGCTCCTGGTGTAGGGAATTCTGTGGCCCGCAACACATAATAATCAGGAGAAAACCATGAAATCAGTGCGTAATCACATATGAAAACAATCAATGCTGCAGAAACGAAGAAAATTCATTTATGCAAGCTCCTGGTGTAGGGAATTCTGTGGCCCACAACACATAAAAGTATGATAAAAGTCATGATGAAACCACAAAATCACTGGGCAATCACATGTAAAATCAGCGAAAGCCTCTTGTGGCATCGAACGCTCTCTGCAAAATCTGCAGCTGTGCTTTTGCCTCTGGGCATCTCTAAGACGTGGCCTCGCAGCGCTGATAGGGTTTAGGCAACCCAGGGAGGACAGGGTCTAAGCAGATGAGGGATATCACAACTGCAGATGTTTTCAAAGTTGCTTGGTGTTCTGTAAGGACCCCAACTCTGGTTTGGAATGTTGGTAACTTGTAACCTTAATAAGCGGGTTGTGATATCACGGTTTCTGGTTTGCCCTCAAACCGACAGCAGTTGTGACATCCCGGTTTTTGGTTGTAATAATACTTTTTTGGTCGTAGTATGGGGTGGGGGGGTGGGGACGGGGGGGTGGGGGGTTGGTGGGGGAGGGGTGGGGACGCGGCGGGCGCGGGGGGCGGACATTGCGGTTCCAGGCTGTTCTGTTACGGTTCCAGGGTGTTCTGTTACGGTTCCAAGCTGTTTTGTTACGGTTCCAAGCGTTCCGGGCCCCCCTTTGGCAGCCCTAGACCCTAGACCATAGACCCTAGACCCTAGACCCTAGACCCTAGACCCTAGACCCAAGACCTTTAAACCCTAAACCCTAAACCCTAAACCCTAAACCCCAAACCCTAAACCTTAACCCTCAACCCTAAACCCTAACCCTCGACCCTACACCCTAAACCCTAACCCTAATGTGGGATCCTGTTTAATGTGGGAACAGTCGAGGCGTGGATGGGGGCCTGATTAGACGGCCCCGGGGGTTTATATGATTTTAATAGGGAGGAGTTTAGATAGATTTAAAAGGGATCCATATGAATTCAAAGGGATGAGCTTAATATAATGTAAAAGGGATGTGTGCGAGTCGAAAAAGGATCCGGGATGAGTGTGTATAATTTTAAAAGGAATCCATATATAGGCTTTTTCCAAATTCGTAGCCTCCGAGCCGACGCCTTGACATAAAACAGACCCCAAATCAGTGCCACGATTCGGGGCCGAGGGGGGCTCCTGGACCACCCCCTTGTCGGATTGAACGAAACCAATTTTTCAAATGGTTTCTTAAAGGGAATTAATGGTTTCGGGCCAGTTGGAATGGATGAGGTCGGCCTTTAAAATCACATCCGGCTTTAACATCATAAGGCCCGGCTTTAAGCCAAGAGACCAAGGCATCCAAATTCGGAGCTTCCGGGCCGGGGCCTTGACATAAAACAGGACCCCGAATCAGTGCCATTATTCGGGGCCGAAGGGGGCTCCTGGACCACCCCCCTTGTCGGATTGAACGAAACCAATTTTTCAAATGGTTTCTTAAAGGGAATTAATGGTTTCGGGCCAGTTGGAATGGATGAGGTCGGCCTTTAAAATCACAAGGTCCGGCTGTAACATCATAAGGCCCGGCTTGAAGCCAAGAGACCAAGGCATCCAAATTCGGAGCCTCCGGGCCGGGGCCTTGACATAAAACAGGACCCCAAATCAGTGCCATTATTCGGGGCCGAAGGGGGCTCCTGGACCACCCCCTTTGTCGGATTGAACAAAACCAATTTTTCAAATGGTTTCTTAAAGGGATTAATGGTTTCGGGCCGGTTGGAATGGATGAGGTCTGCCTTTAAAATCACAAGGTCCGGCTTTAAAATCATAAGGCCCAGCTTTAAGCCGGAGCCTCCGGGCCGAAACAAGCCCCAAGTCTTTAAAAAAATTGCCGGAATTCGGGAACCGTTTGACTTTAAAGAGGCACCCGCAAACAGTCAGGGGTTCCTGAATAAATCGGCCAGATTGACTTTAAAGAGGCGGCCCCTACTAAACAAGGTCCAACTTTACACCCTAAACCCTTATAAACCCAAACCCTAAACCCTAAACCCTAAACCCTAAACCCTAAACCCTAAACCCTAAACCCTAAACCCTAAACCCTAAACCCTAAACCCTAAACCCTAAACCCTAAACCCTAAACCCTAAACCCAGCCCCTAAGCCTGTCATCTTGGTACAAAACAAACTTGATATTTCTATGATACCCTTATTAGTAGTTAAAAAGGTGTTTTAACGGAACCGGTTCCAGAGTTATGGGGCGGTGTCTATCCTCAGTGGCTACCGGGTCGGTGTCTGACCATACTGGCAACCGGACGACGTGGGTAGGGTTTAGGGTTTAGGGTTTAGGGTTTAGGGTTTAGGGTTTAGGGTTTAGGGTTTAGCGTTTAGGGTTTAGGGTTTAGCGTTTAGGTTTTAGGGTTTAGGGTTTACTGTAGGGTTTAGGGGCCCAGTGCTGTCCTTTTCCACTTTTTTTGTTGGTCCTGGGTTTAGTTTCTTGGTAGCCCGCCGATTTTTTTTTGTTGGTCCTGGGTTCCCTGATACAGTAACCAACTCCAAAGAAAAGAGTGCCTCTATTGTAACATGGCTATTGGGCTACGAGGTGGTTTTTGGGGGGATTTGTGCCACCAGAGACCCCAAGTCCAAAGCCACCCGAAGGCCTAAACCCTCACCCCTAAAGCCGAAACCCTAAACCCGAAACCCTAAACCCCAAGGTTTGGGGGCTTCAAGACGGGGCTTTGCTGGTGTTCCCGCGCACGAAACCCTAAGCACCAAACCCTAAACCCTAAACCGGGTGTTCCCGCCAACCCGGGACCTGTCCTCTGCGGCCCGAAGCCCAAAACTCACCGCTTCTTTCCCAGGACCCAGAGCAGGCCCTTTTTCCCTTTTTTTAGGGTTTAGGGTTTAGGGCTAGGGTTTAGGGTTGAGGGTTTAGGGTTTTCCAGAATAGGCCCTTTTTCCCTTTTTTTGGGGTTTCGGGGACTCCCTTTTGTTTAGGGTTTAGGGCTCTGGGTTGAGGGTGTATATAGGGTTTGGGGTAACGAGGACGAAGAGGTATAGGTTCGCTGAACAGCCCTTTTAGACCAAAAGGGCACACAGCCTTATTCCTAGTGCACTTTTGGGTGTAGTAACCCTCAACCCTAAGCCGTAAGCCCTAAGCCTTGAACCCTAAGCCCTAAGCCCTAAACCCTAAACCCTAAGCCTATAAGCGCGAAGACCCTAACAGGGTTAGATAAGGAGCTAAGGTACCCAAATCCTGGTTCAGAACCGCTAGAGTTTCGGGTTTTTGGGGCTTAGGGTTTAGGGTGTAGGGCTTAGGGTTTAGGGTAAGATGTCTGCTTCAAGCAAACTTGGGTCTGACCCGCCATCATATCCTGGGTCTCCGCTGCTCCCAAACCTCGTCCCGGAAACGGTTTTACCGCCGAAAGGGTATCAAGGACCCAGGATAGGCCCTGATATCTCTTTTTTTAGGGTTTAAGTTTCCTGATAAGCCCCTTTAGACCAAAAAGGGCAGCCGTTTATTTCTGGCTACTCGTTGGTCCAGGTATTTGGTTCATGGCACACCGAGTTCCCGTGACTAGCTAGAGCTGGGGGGACGGCATAGTTTTGTCAGCTAGGGTTCTGGGAGCAGTTGATCTATCAGAAACCCTGAAACCTGAAGCCCGAAACCCTAAACCCTAAACCCTAAACCCAAAAGCAAGACAGGAGATGTTGGAGGACGTTATGGGATCGACGAGTCCATTCAAGGCCCTTGCGTGAGCCCTTTCCAGGAAGGTTTCGGGTTTAGGGTTTAGGGTTTTGGGGTTTAGGGTTTAGGGATCAGGGTTTGGCGTTTCATCTGGGCTATAGCTGCAAGTAGGGCCGAAAACTCCGAGCCTCAAGCCTCAATACGGCCAAGGTACTACCAGAATACTCCGTTTTATCTTGCTGTTTGTCCAGAGTTGGGACTCTTCATTACTACCAGAGCCACATTGTAATTTTCATGCTCAATAGAGCCAACAAGGGCCCACTAGAAATCCTGGTGAATATACTAGGTGTAATATACCTTGTGCAACTCCACCTCGATACTTGGCTGAAGAATGACCTTGACAAGTCCAATTTCTGGCCCTATTCACTTCGATCTGGGACTTGTTGCTGGAACATGCCCTAAACCCCTCAACCTTCCTTCGAGGTCCCTAGCTCTCTCTCTCTCTCTCTCAACCCTAAACCCTTTAGGGTTTAGGGTTTAGGGTTTAGGGTTCAGCATCTCAAGTTCGAGCATTTACTAGGCCAGCAGTGTGTGTAGGCAACGGAAAAAAACCCACCCGCCCAAAGAATCCCATAACATTAAGAAAATAAAAAGTTTTTCTTAATTTCTAGTCCGACGCACCCATGCCGTAACGTCTCACCCCTTCCAAGCACATCGCCCCCCGATAACCAAGACCTGGAATCATGCATTTTCACTGTCACTCGTAACGTCTCACCCCTTCCAAGCACATCACCCCCCGATAAGCAAGACCTGGAATCATGCATTTTCACTCGTAACGCCTCACCCCTTCCAAGCACATCACCCCCCGATAAGCAAGACCTGGAATCATGCATTTTCACTCGTAACGCCTCACCCCTTCCAAGCACATCACCCCCCGATAAGCAAGACCTGGAATCATGCTTGGAAGGGGTGAGATGTTACGAGTGAAAGTGCATGATTCCAGGTCTTGCTCTTATCGGGGGGTGATGTGCTTGGATGATGTGCTTGGAAGGGGTGAGACGTTACGAGTGAAAATACATGATTCCAGGTCTTGCTTATCGGGGGGTGATGTGCTTGGAACGGGTGAGGCGTTACGACGGGCCGATCCTGGGGTCACCCGGGGGGGGGGTGGGGGTTTGAGGCCCCGAAATTCACCGTTGCCGACTTTTGAGGGATTCACCGTTGCCGACTTTTGAGGCCCCCCGAAATTCAACGTTGCCGACTTTTGAGGCCCCCCGAAATTCACCGTTGCCGACTTTTGAGGCCCCCCGAAATTCACGGGGCCTCAAAAGTCGGCAACGGTGAATTTCGGGGGGGGGCCTCAAAAGTCGGCAACGGTGAAATTCACCGTTGCCGACTTTTGGGGTGCCCGAATTCACCGTTGCCGACTTTTGAGGTGCCCGAAATTCACCGTTGCCGACTTTTGAGGTGCCCGAAATTCACCATTGCAGACTTTTGAAAGCGAAATTCACCGTTGCCGACTTTTGAATTAGGGTTTAAATTATCATATGATAGAGAGGGTTTAGGGTTTAGGGTTTAGGCTTTAGGGTTTAGGGTTTATAAACTCTATAGGTCCTAAATCCTAAGCCGGCTTCGTACAATTCTGGACTCCCGAGACTCCCATTCCGATCACCGGTGGCACTTTTTGAGTTCTGGGCTGCGTGGTCTGGAGTGATGAAGATGCTTTCGGGCTCAAGGTTGTTAAGGGTTTAGGGTTTAGGGTTTAGGATTTAGGGTTTAGGGTTTAGGGGTTGGGGTTTCTTACCTCCTTTAAAAGGTTCTGAAGTATGGGCCCTAATTTGTACAGGGTACCCGTTTAAAGGCCCATACTAAGGGACCGTGAAACTACCCCAAGAGTGTAGAACACGTCGGACCTCATAAAGGTCTAGCGCGCTTGAGGGTTGTAGGGTTTGTCTCGGGGTGGGTGCACAGTCACATGTAACAGTCACATGTTTGGATGTTCCCCCTTATGCTAACAGTCCTTCATAGGGATTAATGATAGGGGGTACTATAATCCCTATTAAGGACTGCTTGTATAATTAGGGTTTAGGGTTTAGGGATAGGGGTTAAGAAGAGGGGGGGGGTGTACTGTAATCCCTATTAAGGACATGTGCCTCGTCTTGAAAGCTTGGACCGCCTGCCGCCGTTTCACTGCCCGTGCTCAGCACCCTCCTCACTTGCCCTGCCGCGCACTCCCCCCACAGCAAGGTGTCGCACAAGCATGTCGTTCTCGATCATGGAGCTGCAAGACGACGTGTTCCTCAGAAAGTTTTCAAAAGCGGGTTCCTGCCCCCCCCTAGTACTAGTACTCCAGCACCTACTCCCCGAACTCTAAACCCTAAACCCTAAACCCTAAACCCTAAACCCTAAACCTTAAACCCTAAACCCTAAACCCTAAACCCTAAACCCTCTAACTGCCGGGGTTTTGGTCACTGAGGTTGGGTGGCAGTCGCGCCTACGCCATCGCGAGTCTGCTCGCAGCTGCACCGGCACCTTGCTAGCCCGGTGGGACCTATTTTGCCCCTTTTCGTTGGGTTCTGGGCTCCCTCCTAAACCCTAAACCCTAAACCCCAACCCTAAACCCTAAACCTAAACCAACCCTAAACCCCAAACCTCAAACCCCAAACCCTAAACCCCAAACCCCAAACCCCAAACCCCAAACCCCAAACCCCAAACCCCAAACCCCAAACCTCAAACCCCAAACCCTAAACCCTAAACCCTAAACCCTAAACCCAAACCCTTTGCTACACAAGGCACTGTCCATGACCCTCGGATCGGCAGCTGTTGGCCTCGGTGTCCCGTCCCTTGGGGGAAATGACTCCGTAGGGTTTAGGGTTTAGGGTTTGGGGTTTAGGGTTTGGGGTTTAGCGGTACCCTTTTCCCTTTTTTGGGGTTCAAGGTTCCCTTATAAAGTAACCAACCCCAAAAAATGGTGCTCTCGTTGTTTTCTTGGTTCATGGGCTACCAAGCTCCTCAGGAGTGATGTCATGCTTCATGGTCTTACGCGTTTGGGGTTTGAGGTTTTAGGGTTTAGAGTTTAGGGTTCAGGGTTTAGGGCTCAGGCAAGCAACGACCCTGGGAATCATCTAACCTTTGGAGAGGATATGTGGCGGGAACTACTTGAACCCCAAGCGGAGGTTTGTGCCCGTAGACATGAACATTGATTGTTGCGTGGGGGTGTAGGGCAGGGTATGTGATGCAAATAATTTCAACTAAGAGGTTCATCTCTACATCTCCTAAGGAAGCAGATTGGGGGCGGGCTCAGAAAGGCCTGAGGCGGGTAGCTCCTTGTCAAGAACCTACCCCAAACCCTGAACCCTAAACCCTAAACCCTAAACCCTGAACCCTAAACCCTAAACCCTGAACCCTAGACCTCCCAAGGTCGGACGTTGTCCAGGCCCGGTTCCAGAACCTATCGGCTGGGCTCCTGATTGGTGCCTGGGCACCCTTTTGCATTCCTCGGTTGCTCTTGGTTCTAGTAGCCCTAAACCCTAAACCCTAAACCCTAAACCCTAAACCCTAAACCCTAAACCCTAAACCCTAAACCCTAAACCCTAAACCCTAAACCCTAAACCCTAAACCCTAAACCCTAAGTCTAGGCGCCTTGCTCGCAGAGATCTACCCGATGCTGCACCATCGCCTCATAGGTGACGAGAACGACAAGCACCTTGGGGAGCAAACGAACCCTAAATTTGGGTTTAGGGTTTAGGGTTTAGGGTTTAGGCTTTAGGGTTTAGGCTTTAGGGTTTAGGGTTTAGGGTTTAGGGTTTCGGGGGGGGGGGGGGGGGGGGGTCATCTACCACAATCCCTATGTGGGTATGTGAACTACAAACCTTTTTCCTAAGCCCTGAACCCTAAACCCTAAACCCTAAACCCGTTTAGGGTTCGTGTGGGTCCTCAGAAGGCATCTGGCAGTGTCGAACTGCGTGTCCGCCTTTGTGGGCTTCGTGCTGGCCCTGGTGGTAATGTACCTTGGCCTTCTTCTGGCTGGCTCTTAGGACTTGAACTTTTGGGCTTTTGTAGAAACTAGAATAAGGAGCCCAAAAGTGAAACTTTTCGGAGGTAAACCCTAAACCCGAAACCCTAAACCCTAAACCCTAAACCCCAAACCCCCCTAAGTCTGCCAAGGTACAGCCTCCATTCCCTGGAGCAGTCGCGCAGTGCCGCTGAGGCGCCGCAGACAGAAGCCAAGGAGTTTCTTGGGAGACCAAAGGTTTAGGGTTTTGGGTTTAGGTCTAGGGTTTAGGGTTTCGGGTTCAGGGTTTAGGGTTTAGGGCTACGTAGGGTTTAGGGTCTAGGGTTTAGGGTTTAGGTCGTATACCCCTAGTCCCTAAAACCCTAAACCCTAAACCCTAAACCCTAAACCCTAAACCCTAAACCCTAAACCCTAAACCCTAAACCCTAAACCCTAAACCCTAAACCCTAAACCCTAAACCCTAAACCCTAAACCCCAAGCCCTTCGCCCTAAGCCCTTCTAGGGGTTCTTGGGGTCCCCGAGGTTGGAGGATGCAGAGGCTCCCGCTTCACCCCGCGCCGTGGTCCTGCAGCGCATGGCCACGGCACAGATCGCCAAGTTGCGCAGTGCCCTGGGGGACCAAATGAGGGGTTTAGGGTTTAGGGTTTAGGGTTTAGGGTTTAGGGTTTAGGGTTTAGGGTTTAGGGTCATGTACCCTATACTACTACAACCCCCCCCCCCCTTTTTAGGGTTTAGGGTATAGGGTTTAGGGTTTAGGGTTTTGGGTTTAGGGTCATGTACCCTATACTACTACAACCCCCCCCTCCCCCTTTTTGGGTTTAGGGTTTAGGGTCATGTACCCTATACTACTACAACCCCCGCCCCCCCCCCCCCCCCCCCGCAGGACCCACAGAAGGCCCTTATTCCCTTTTTGAAGGGTTTAGGTTCCCCTACCACCTCCTCCAAACCAAAAAACGGCACCCAGTTTATTCCTGGGTTACTCCTGGGTCTAGCCCCTCTGAAGGTATAATGAACCCCCTAACCCTAAACCCTAAACCCCCTAAACCCCCTAAACCCCTAAACCCCCTAAACCCCTAAACCCCCTAAACCCTAAACCCCCTAAACCCTAAACCCCCTAACCCCCCTAAACCCCCTAAACCCCCTAAACCCCCTAAACCCCCTAAACCCCCTAAACCCCCTAAACCCCCTAAACCCCCTAAACCCCCTAAACCCTAACGCCTTTTGGGATTCACACGCGCGTCCCGAAGGTGGGAGCTCGAATCTGGACGTCGCCATCAGCACGCTCAGCAAGATGCAGAAGGGAGAGGGCGACATCGATATCGAGATGCTGGACGAGCACCCTGGGGGGCACCAAGTGAGCCCTAAAAGCTTGGGTGTCCACATGCCCTACATACATGCAACAAGTTCCTATCAAGGTCTAGCCCTAAACCCTAAACCCTAAACCCTAAACCCTAAACCCTAAACCCTACATCCTAAATCCTAAACCCTAAACCCTGTATGAAGCCCTAAGCCCTTTTAGGGTTCACTGTCCCCAAGGCAGCTGCACTCCATCGACTTCGCCCTGGACTCCATGCGCAGGACGTGCCATGGCGTCGACCTCCTCACCGGAATGGCCACCCAGGAGAGGGTTTAGGGTTTAGGGTTTAGGGTTTAGGGTTTAGGGTTTGTAGTTTGTAGGGTTTAGGGTTTAGGGGTTGGGGTTTAGGGTTTAGGGTTTAGGGTTTAGGGTTTAGGGTTTAGGGTTTAGGGTTTAGGGTTTAGGGTTTAGGGTTTAGGGTTTAGGGTTTAGGGTTTAGGGTTTAGGGTTTAGGGTTTAGGGTTTAGGGTTTAGGGTTTGTAGGGTTTTTAGGGTTTAGGGTTTAGGGGTTGGGGTTTAGGGTTTAGGGTTTAGGGTTTAGGGTTTAGGGTTTGTAGGGTTTGTAGGGTTTAGGGTTTAGGGTTTAGGGTTTAGGGTTTAGGGTTTAGGGTTTAGGGCTAGCCACCCAGGAGGCGCGGGCGAAGATTGCAGACTTGGTGCAGGACGTCGAGGCGTTGCAAGCGATGAGTCCGCGGAAGGTCGCCCAAGAATTCTACTACTTGCTCAAAGTTTAGGGCTTAGGGTTTAGGGTTTAGAGTTTCTACTATTTGCTCAAGAGCCGCAAAAGAATACAAGAACACAATCCCTATAGTACCCTCCTTACAAGGAACACTTGTTTTTTTGTATTATGTTTTGTTTTTTTTTTTTGTTTTTCATTTTTTTTTGGGGGGGGGTTCTTCAGCAAATGGGGGGGGTTCTTCAGCAAATGGTTGTAACTACGTAGTATCAGCTCTTCGGATCTTTGATTTTTCTGTTCTGCGGCACAAGAGGATCCCCCGTGTACGAACATCTGTCTACAGGGGCTTTGAGTTTGAGGGTATGAACGAAGGGGGCTACTTGGAGGTCCATGGATACTTGAAAACCCCAAATAGAAGTATACTACTTTGGAGCCTAAAAGTACAGTCGTAGTTGGGGTTATAAGTACCCCTGAACCCCTAAACCCTAAACCCTAAACCGCAGTTACTCAGGTCAGCGTCATGGACTCTCAGCTCCAGCGGGCGAGCGCCAGCCTGAAGCGGCTGCATGCGCAAACAAACCCGGGAGCCTTCCGGCGATGGGGACTGCATCGGACCGCAACGCCTGGATCACAGGTGAACCAGCTTAGTGATCTTTGTCATAGTTGGGTAACATTTTACATTTTTAAGGGTACTTAAACCCAATAAGGAATATAAATTTAACATTTAATATTACCCAACAATGAACAAGAGATCCTAGGACTTTGCAAGCAGTGCTCCGCTTTGAAGGTTCAACCCGAAGCTCTCTAGACCCAGTTTGTCTTCCAGGATGACTCGAAATCCCAAGCCCTCAGAAAACCTTACACTTGGGATGCTCCCCCTTGTACTAACAGTTATAGTACCACCTACCTGAATAGGGATTATAGCACCCCTACGAAACTCCCTACTAAGGTCTGTTAGCATACAGGGGGGAACATCCCAACCTTACACCCCAACGCGGCAGGCTACGTACTCAAACTCCCAAACCCTAGAAAACTTGGGGTTTAGGGTTTAGGGTTGAGGGTTTCCCCAACCCTAAACCCTAAAACCCTAAAACCCTAAACCCTAAACCCTAAACCCTAAACCCTAAACCCTAAACCCTAAACCCTAAACCCTAAACCCTAAACCCTAAACCCTAAACCGTTGCGGATCCCAGGACCAGGATCGCTGCCGCCTACCCTGGGGTCTCATCTTCGCCGTTGCCATCGACGCAGCCGTGGATGGTATGCTCATCGGCCTCTCCACGTCGACCTCTGTTGCTAGGCTTCGGGTTTGGGGTTTGGGGTTTAGGGTTTGGGGTTTAGGGTTTAGGGTTTGGGGTTTGGGGTTTGGGGTTGAGGGTTTTGGGGTTTGGGGTTTGGGGTTTAGGGTTTGGGGCCCGAATACCTCATACCCTAAACCATACACCACACCCTGAACCCTGAACCCTTAAAACTCTCGACCCGAGTTGCAAGAGCTAGACCCTAAACCCTAAAACCCTAAACCCTGAACCCTAAACCCTAAACCCTTAAAGGGCCCAACAGCAGAGGTTGGCGCCGGGATGCTGATGGCTATCGCCACGGTCATCGAGATCCTTGGGGTCAGAATGTGCTCGAAAGTTGGGGTTTAGGGTTGGTTTAGGGTTTAGGGTTTAGGGTTTAGGGTTTAGGGTGTAGGGTGTAGGGTGTAGGGTTTAGGGTTTAGGGTTTAGGGTTTGGTGTTATATCCCCAAAACCCTAAACCCTCAAGACCAGGATAAACAGAACGTCGTATGTGATGCCATTCTGAATTTCCAAAGTTTTGTGTCTAAACAAGTTGGCACCACACAAAGCCCCGTCCCCGAAAGCAAAGTCCAAGCACTGAGCCCAAGTAAATTGATCCACAGCGTCCCTCAAAGCCAAACGTTCAACTTACTCAAACCGCTGCACTTGACAACGTATCATTCTGAATGTGCCTTGCTATTTGTCTAACCCTATACTTCCAGGGACCCAATAGTTAGGTTCCTAGAACCCTTAAGGTCTCAAATGCTAGGTCCCTGGAAGTATAGGGTAATCCACAAAACGAATGCAATCAAATCACCGAAGGTCCCAACAGGCGCCCAAAGGCCCCCAGGTTTAGGGTTTATAGGGTTTGTAGGGTTTTTTGGGGTTTTTTGGGGTTTATAGGGTTTAGGGTTTAGGGTTTAGGGTTTAAGGCGCCAAAAGGCCTCCAGAACAAGGGCCGCCTCGAGAGGTCCAAGGCCCAAGCCCCGGGACACCAAGAGGCCAAGCAGCCCACACGGCCAAACGGGGTTTAGGGTTCAGGGTTTAGGGCAAGGGTTTAGGGTTTGAGGTTCAAGGGTTAGGGATCCTCTACCCCGGTCCGTATGAGACCCCTAGTACCGGAGACCTCTTATAGACCCTGAACCTAAACCCTAAATTGCGGTTTAGGGTTTAGGGTTTAGGGTTTAGGGTTTAGGGTTTAGGGTTTAGGGTTTAGGGTTTAGGGTTTAGGGTTTAGGGTTTAGGGTTTAGGGCTGAGGCGATTTAAGGTTTAGGTTTTTTCTTTTTTCGGTGCCCTTTTCGTGCCCAAAGGATGGGATTTCTCGGCTACAGCTTCTCCTGCTCGCTCGTATGCGAAGTGACGAAGCTGGGCTGCTGTCAGGGAGGAGCTCGTAGGCTTTCCAGGGAGGAATTAAGGGCTTCAAAAAACAAACCTAAAGCTTAAACCCTAAGCCTTATAAACCCCAAGCCCTAAACCCTGAACCCTAAACCTTATAGCCCTAAACCCTGAACCTTATAACCCTAAACCCTGAACCTTAAACCCCACACCGCAAGCTTGGGGGTGAGTTTCTGGAACAGCAGCCCAGGAAATTCAAGTGGCGCGGCGGCGTTCTTGCGGGCTTGTTGGCACTGCCTCCCCTGTGCCTTCTGGCGTTTGGCGTCTCGCATCCTGAGTTTCTACTCTGTTTGAAAGGATGCAATGGGTTTAGGATTTAGGGATGGTTTAGGGTTTAGGGTTTAGGGTTGGGGTTTAGGGTTTAGGGTCTAGGGTCTAGGGTTTTGGGTTTAGGGGTTCTTAGGCAGCCCCAAAAAGGTGTGGTCCTATTTAAAGTGCGCGAGCCGTGGACCGTGGAGTCGTTTGAGGCTCATTTCGTCCCCAACGCTTTCTTTTGTTTCGTGGCTTTAGGGTTGGGGTTTAGGTTTGCATCTTTGACTGGCCCTTACACAAAGAGTAAAGGAGTTTAGGGTTTACCCTAAACCCTAAACCCTAGACCCTAGACCCTAAACCCTAAACCCTAAATGTCACTAAACCCTCTTAACGACCGAGGCGTGGGAGCTTTTGCCATCGGCGAAGCACTTCAGAGCTGCTTCGTCTTTACGGGCCTCGTGAGCTTCGCTCTGGTTGCGGTGCTCTTCCTCGTGATTCAGGAGCTCCTGCTGTTTTTAGTTTCAGCTTTTTTTTTTTTTTTTTTTGGGGGGGGGGGGAGTTGTAGAGTCTTAGTTTTAGAGTTTTAGAGTGTTAGGGTTTGGATTTTAGGGTTTAGGGCATTTTAGGGTTCAGCGGGTTCTAGGACCCAAGGTAAGCTCTTTTTCCTGTCTTTTAGGTTCTCGGTTCCCTTGCGAGCCCCTTTTGAACCAAAAAGGGTACCCTTTTTTGGTTTAGGGTTTAGGGTTTAGGGTTGAGGGTTGAGGGTTGAGGGTTGAGGGTTGAGGGTTTAGGGTTTAGGGTTTAGGGTTTAGGGTTTAGGCTTCCTCTTGGGTCTGACACGAGCTTCCCAACAAGATCCCTGATTCAGGAGCTCCTGTTAGAGGCAGCAGAGAAGAACGAGGATGAGAACTGGAACGTGAGCATCTTCATCTATGTCGGCCTCTAGGTAGGCGTTTGGGACATTTTAAGATGACTATGTTTACTACTGTCTGCTTGAGAACCACCCCCCCCCCCCAAAAAAAAAAGAGATGTATATATATATATATATGTGTATATATATATAGACATAAATGCATGTATATATATATATATATGCATATATATATATATACATATGGGCAATACACGGATGTTTTTGAGTTTCTGACGCACATACTTGTTTAGGAACCTTTTTTGAAGGCTTTTCAAGAGGGCCATCCTAGGACTCTTCATCAGCTTCGGACTGGAGGTGTTTCTGTGAAGCAGAGCGCCTCTCAGTGCCCTGCGTGGCGAGGCAAGTCCTTACAGCCAGGCCTAGTATATAAACCTAGGACCTGCACAGCATTTTACCCAAAGGGTCCTCAGTACCCATATGGGGGGGACACTTACCCAAGCAAGAATAGCAATTCCTGTTCTAGAAGCCCTACTTTCTGCTATGTAGGTACTTAGGACCCTTTGGGATTAGAGTAATTCGTTCTTTGAAGTTGCGTGAAGCTCACCCATTGTGCAGCTACCCGTGAGGTCCTTCACACATTTTTGTCTCAGGAGACGTGGGAATGTGGTGCGAGGAGAAGTTGCTGGATGTGTAAAGCACAGCCGCCCTTGCACCCCTTGCTGAGCCAAAGTGGCTTCAGCCTCGCGCGGGCACATCGGCTCAAGTCCGAGACAAGGCATGACATACGGTTTAGGGTTCAGGGTTTAGGGTTTAGGGTTTAGGGTTTAGGGTTTAGGGTTTGGGGGTTTGGGGGTTTGGGGGTTTGGGGGTTTAGGGTTTTTGGGGGGTTTAGGGAGATGTCATCCAGCAAACATCAGCCCTCAGCCCTTCGAACCGACGACCCGTCTCAGCGTGATGATCAGTCTGAGAAACTAGGACCCAGAGTAGGCCCCGATTTTTGTTTTAGCCCATGTCTGTTATTGGGGGTTTAGGGTTTAGGGTTTAGGGTTTAGGGTTTAGGGTTTAGGGTTTAGGGTTTAGGGCTACTAGGGTTTGGGGTTTAGGGTTTAGGGGAACGAGGACCCAGGGTCGCTAATTCTCTTATTGTTAGGGCTTAGGTTAAGCCCCTTTAAACCTAAAAGGGCACTCTGCTTTTAATTCCTAAGTTACTCTTGGGTCTAGTAGCCCTAAACCCTAAACCCTAAACCCTAACCCTAAACCCTAAACCCTAAACCCTAAACCCTAAACCCTAAACCCTAAACCCTAAACCCTAAACCCTAAACCCTTTTCGGGTTGTAAGTTACTCTCGCGAGCCTTTAGAGTTGGGATCTTCGATCCCCCAATACTAGGGTTTCGGGTTTGGGGCTTTGGGTTTGGGGTTTAAGGGTTTAGGTTTAGGGGCCTCAACAGAAGATACCTTCTTCTTTCTCCGAGGCTGCACGTGAACCTACTAAGTTCCAAGCCCAGTTTAGGGTTTGGGGCTTCGTGCAATTATCCCGCGCAGCCCCTGAGCCCTAAACCCTAAACCCCAAACCCTAAACCCTAAACCCCAAACCCTAAACCCTAAACCCTAAACCCTAAACCCGAAACCCGAAACCCTAAACCCTGTCCTCTCAGGGGTTGATTTGGTCCGTTGGGGCAGGCCTACTTGGTGAACAGCATCTCGTGCCCGAACGTGACTCTGGGCCGGGGTGCCTGGTTCGTGGTTTCAGGTCTTGCCCGGCTTATGGGTTGTACCGTCTAACTCCACTTCCCCTAACCCCAAACCCTAGACCCTAAGCCCTATACCCTAAACCCTAAAACCCTAAAACCCTAAAACCCTAAAACCCTAAAACCCAAAACCCTAAACCCTAAACCCCAAACCTGAACCCTAAACCCTAAACTTAGCAGTAGGTTTTAAAAAATGGAGTCTCCCATGAGCCTCAGTAAGTCAGGAGAAAGGGGGTATGTCTGGTCCTCCTTCGGGATGTGGGGCCCCACGCCTAAACGGTTTATGGGTTTAGGGTTTAGGGTTTAGGGCTTAGGGTTTAGGGTTTAGGGTTTAGGGTTTAGGGTTTAGGGTGACTTCAAACCGGGCAAAGTTCCGGTGGAAGGGGTGCGTCGTCCCTATCGACGCCCACGAGCGTCCTGGTCAACACCAGCGAGCCACCCTACTGCATACCTTCTGCCTCAAAGTACAAAAAGCAAAGCATAAATCCTAAACCCTATAAACTCTATAAACCCTATCAACCCTATCAACCCTTATTACTAAACCCTAAACCCTAAACCCGGCAACAGGCCCGGAGCTTGGTGACCTTGGTGGGCAGTCCGTTCCCGGGATCACCGCCATGGGGATGCCCTCCGTCTGCATCTTTTTTTTGGCCGGGGGGGGGGGGGTACTGAAGAGCCCCTAAGGATCCATGTACCTGAGTTAGGGTTCAGGTGTCGGGTTTTAGGGCTTAGGGCTTAGGGTTTAGGGTTTAGGGTTGTTCCCCCTTATACTAACATTCCTTAACGGGGAGTACAACAGGGGTACGATAATCCCTACTGAGGACTGCTAGTAGAAGGGGGAACATCCCAAGTTTAGAGTGTTGAGTTGGTTGACTGTAAGGGCTTATGGTTTCTTCTTTCGATGTGTTTCAGTGCTGACTTGCATGTTTCTGCCCCTGTGGCCTACTTGAACCAACCACAGCGCCCCAAATAATTGCCCATGCACCCTTTGTCTTTGGACCAGGGGCTGTCGCTCGCAACATGTTGGGGGGTTTAGGTGCTCGAGGGAAAACAGTGATCGAGAATGTTAACTCTTTTTGTTTTCTCATTTTTGTGTTTGTTTTTTTCTTGTGTTTGGGGGGAGGGGTGGAGGGGCGAGGGAAACCTCAAACTCCCAACGTTTTAGAGGTTGAAAGAAATCCCTAAACCCCTAAACCCCAAACCCTAAACCCCGAACCCCAAATCACACGCGAGCCTACCAGGGACGGCTTTACTGTGGAGGGCAACGACGTTCCTCCGCTGAGCTACTACATGAGCACGGCCATCCCCCCCGGGTTTACGGGTTTGGGCTTTGGGGTCTAGGGTTTAGGGTTTAGGGTTTGGGGTTTAGGGTTTAGGGTTTAGGGACACGGCCATCCTTTGGGGTGGGCCCTCCTTCTTTTTGTTGGGACGTGTTGGGATTGAGGGGCTTAGGGTTTAGGGTTTAGGGTTTAGGCTTTGGGGTTTAGGGTTTAGGGTTTAGGGTTTTATTGTTTAGGGTTTAGGGTGGGTTTTGGGGGTTCAGGAGTGAAGGAGTGTAGGGTTGTGGAGCTTAGGCTTTGGGCCTGAGCGTGTCAACGTGCGGCCCCCCACTCATGAAGAGGTGGGTACAATACTTCGCAGAGGCATCTGCTAGCCCTCGTTCTAGGCGTTTCCAAAACTAGGAGACCCCCTCACCCCCCTCAAGATACTACGGCCCGTATTTTCAGACCCTAAACCCTAAACCCGAAACCCTAAACCCTAAACCCTAAACCCTAAACCCTAAACTTCAATATTCGGAAGCTCCCATATCACTCTTACTCTTGACAATGATTGCTATGCTTGTGTGGGGAGCCCCCCCAGGTTGAGAAGTTCAAGCCCAGAGGCCAACAACCCCAAACCCTAAACCCTAAACCCTAAACCCTAAACCCTGAGCCTTAGCTTCTGACAGCGGTTTGGGGTTTCGCTTGTCCGCTCGCCACCTCGCATCTCAGACACGAAAGCCCGACACCCCAAACCCAAACCCAAACCCTGCCCCTCCCTCCAGAACCGCTTGGAGGTTCATGGGTTCGTATAACCCCCTTAGAAGTCGACGTGCATCCTACTTAGAGGGCTTGAGGGCTTTTGAGTCATGAGTATATCTACAGTTAAGAGGGCCTTCTAGGGTCCCCCGCCCCAAAAACAATTCTCAACATTGCGTTGAGCCTCATTCTACGGTGCCCCTAGATGTGCAACCCCCCCCCCCCCCCCCCCCTCAAGTTTTTGAAGCAACAAGAAGGGATGGCGCCAATGAGTCTTAACCCTAAACCCTAAACCCTAAACCCTCAACCCAGATCTGCATCATCACAACGCTTCGGCGCGAGTTGGCGGTTTGCAGGGGGTTTGCCTCAGGTGTCTCCCTCTCGGGCCTATAAACCCTAAACCCTGCACCGCATATAAAGAATAGGGCGTACAAACCCTAAACCCTAAACCCTAAACCCTAAACCCTAAACCCTAAACCCTAAACCCTAAACCCTAGGGTCGCCGAATCTCCATCAGATGCAAAGGTGAGAGCACTGGAATGACTGGACTAGGGTTAAAGGAGGGCGGGTGGGGGGGCAGAGGGTTGAGGGGTGTAGGGTTGAGGGTTCGGGGTGTAGGGTTTAGGTTTGCCAAAGCCCTATACCCCTAAACCTCCTTGACCCCCCCCCCCTCCCCACCCCCCCTCCCCACGCCCCCTCCCCCGGCCCCCACCCCCCACCCACACAGCAGGCTAAACCCAAAACCCTAACCGGCGGCGAGGTAGGCCCTCCGGCGTAGGACGGAGCTCCGGTCGCTGGCGAGAAACCCGTCAGGTCGCCCTAGAATAAGATACCCCAAACCCTCGGGCAGAACGCAGCAACCTCCTTTTAGGAGGTGCCCCAAGCCCAAATCTCGGACTTTTTTTGGCACGTTTCGAAGGCATCACAAAGCCACCACGCCTCCCAAACAAGGCCTTCCGGATGCAGCATCAGCGAGGGCGAAGGCGGCAACAACCCCTTCCAAGCAAGTTTTTCACATCCCCAACAGGGACGCAGCATCGCCAAGCACGAAGGTCCCAAACCTCTGAGTTTTTGGCCCTCCCAGAAGCCCTCGAATGATGGACATCATCCCTTGCAACGCCAAGGGGCTGCGAACTTCAGGGTAATTGATCTGCATCGATGCCGAGCTTCTAAACCCAACCACTGGAAAAGAGAGTTCAAAAGAACCCTAAACCCGTAGAGGTTAAGGCGACGGTGGAGCGCCAGCGGGGGTGGGCTCCTGCAAGTCGGGGCGCGCGCCTGGGTGCTTTCAGCACCAGCGCGCACTCACTGAGACACCCTAAACCCCAAACCACAAACCCTAAACCCCAAACCACCCTAAACCCTAAACCCTAAACCCTAAACCCCAAACCCCAAACCCCAAACCCTACACCCGAAACCCTTTGCCAGCCTATGACCGGGAGCTGCCCATCTTTCACCGGCGGCACCTGCAGGGACACCTAGATGGCCGGTACAGGGTTTAGGGTTTTGGGTTTAGGGTCAAGGGTTTAGGGTTTAGGGTTTTAGCTTTAGGGGCGAATTGTGTTCGAACCCTGAACCCTAAACTCCCCGTTTTGGGTGTAGGGTTTAGTTTTTCAGGTATTGAGGAGTTTGGTGTTTGGCGCGTAGAGAACAGGTCTTCAAAGATCCGCCAGCTATGAGAAGAGGCAGGCCTAAGCCAGATGCCTTGAAAAGCCGTAGGGTTTAGCTACAAGAGTAACAAAGCACGACTCAATGAATACGCCCCAGACCCACCATTTCAACGTCAGCAGACCGATTCTCATGAAAGCCTGGCACTGTAATTGGTGCACCTACCGCGTCAGGGTTCCATCCCCAGCACCCCTAAAAACTGCCTGGCTATAACTGTAGTCTAAACCCTAAACCCTAAACCCTGGTTTACGGTTTGGGGCGACTTCGGTAGCTGTGGGCAGCGCAAACCGGTGTCTGCGAGCCATGAGCCGAGTTTGGTTGGACTTCCGGTCATCTTCGGGTCTGCTTCAGGGTTTTATAGGGTTTAGGGTTTAGGGTTGAAATCCCAAACAATACACTTTCCCTGCCCCTTACACCCTAAATCTAAGCTATGGCTGTCTTTCTCTTGTCGGGTCCTTTCAGACACAAGTTTCGACTTGATCTCTTGGGCTTTGGGGTACCTGATCCCCCTCGCACCCCAGGCAACAACAACCTGACCATGGGTATGCCACGAGCTGAGCAGGATTGGCTGTTGAACCAGGCATGGAGTGGATTTCCCCTCAACCCTAAACCCTAAACCCGAAACCCTAAATAATAAAACCCTAATAGCAAGTTAATGTGAGAGTGGGTTTAGGGTTTAGGGTTTGGGGTTTAGGGTTTAGGGTTTAGGGTTCCGGTCTAGGGTTTAGGGTTTACATTTTAGGGTTTAGGGTTCAGGGTTTAGGTCCGAAACCCTAAACCCTAAACCCTAAATTTGATCGTAGGCCTCGGTTATTTTCAGGGTCTAAAAGTCTGCCACAGGTCTGCCACACCTAGCCCAACTTCCGAGCTTGAGACCCAAAACTGCACGCCTGAAGGGGGTGAACCCTAAGCCCGAAGCCCGAAAGTGTTTAGGGTTTAGGGTTCAGGGTTCAGGGTTTGGGGTTTAGGGTTTAGGGTTCGGGGTTTTGGGTTTGGGGTTTGGGGTTTGGAAAACCCCTAAACTTTATGGAAGCTCTAGCATGCACGCTGCTCCTTCCGAGGTTCGAACCCGGATGCCAAGCCGCAACGGCCTTCCTCCAAAACGTCAAGTGGGCAGTCCCGGAGAAGGGTTTAGGGTTAAGGGTTTAGGGTTGTTTAGGGTTTAGGGTTTAGGGTTTAGGGTTTAGGGTTCAGGGTTCAGGGTTCAGGGTTTAGGGTTTAGGGTTTAGGGTTTAGGGTTTAGGGCCATAGGTTTAGGGTTTAGGGTTTAGGGTGTAGGGTTTAGGGTTTAGGGTTTAGGGTTAGACCCCCAAATAGTAGGATTCCCTTATAACAAGTACCCCAATAGCGTACCCCTAATTTCGCAGACGCACAAGTGCCTAGGGTGAAAAAGGGTTTAGGGTTCAGGGGTTAGGGTGTAGGTTTTGGGGGTTTTAGGGTTAAGGATTTAGGGTTTTAGGGTTTTAGGGTTGAGGGCTTAGGATGTTAGGGTTTGGGGTTTAGGGTAACAAAAAGTGTGCCTGTTTTAGAGTATGGTTGCTGGGCTACCAAGTATGTGGTCTCTAAGGGTAGTTAGGGAAGTCGCACTGGGGTTTGGGGTTTAGGATTTGTGGTTGGGGGTTTGGGGTTTGGAGTTTGGGGGGTGTGAGGTTTGTAGTGTGGGCTCGGGGGTATCAAAAGTAGTATCACCTGGCAAGGGCGGTTTTGTGTGGAGTTTCGGGCTTTGAGTCGAAAGTCTAGTGCTTAGGCTCGCCCTCAGAAAGTTTCCAAAGGAATCCTAAACCATAAGACCCAAACCCTAAACCTCAACCCCAAACGATAGGCCACCCGTAACATAGACATACTCTAGGGGTCGGAAGAATGACGAATAGTGTTCCCTTATGGTCCCTTCATATTTATGCTACAATAGCCCCCAAAACCCTATTATAATGGCTACCGCCAGTGCCGCCGACCCCAACCCCGCAGCTGCCTGTAAAGGCTAGCCAATTTGCAGGCCTAGGGGGGGGGGGGGGGGGGGGGGGGGGGGGGGGGGGGGGGGGGGGGGGGGGGGGGGGGGGGGGGGGGGGGGGGGGGGGGTGCAGTGCGGGGAGCAAGGGCTGCGGTTCAGAGGGTGAGGTAAAGGGGCAGCGCGGGAGTGACACGGTCAGCACCAGAGAGTGAGGGGTGAGGTCAAGCATAAGAACTGACGGCGGGAGGGCGGCAGCGGGAGGAGGAAGGGCGATGGGGACGAGGGTCGGGCATGCACTGCTTCATTTCCGCCTTTTTTTAAAACACGTCGTCTCCAGGGATGCGGTAGCGGGGGCAGCGGGGAGGGGGCGGCAGCGGGGGAGTGGAGGAGCCCGCCCAGGTCTGAGGCGGGGACGTACCGGGTTGGGCATGCACGAGGGGTGGGGGGGAAGGGGGATGGGATGCGCAGGAACGCTGCACATGGCATGGGGCGGGGTAGGGCAGGGCGGGAGGGGGGGGGCGGTGTGGGCGATGTGCGGTGTGTCGGCTGTTGGGGAGGGCATGCGCTGGAAAGGAGGGGCTGGGGGGTGAGGGCGGTACTAAGAAGCAGTGGGTCTTCACTGACGCCGCCCCCGGCTGGGGTCGGCGGATTAAGGCCCTAATACCCTAATACCCTAAACCCTAAACCTTAAACCCCTATATTAGACTAAAAAGCTGACGTGTAGCTCATACACTGCCCCGTTAGAGAATTCTAATGGGGAGGGGGGAGGGGGGGGATGGGGGGGGAGGGGGGAGGCAGAGAACTATAGGTTTTAACTGGAATACTTTTGAAGGTGGGTCTAGGATTTAGAACCCTAAAGCCTAAACCCCAAACCCCAAACCATAAACCCTAAACCCTAACCCCTAAACCCTAAACCCTACTCTCTGAAAGTGGAAGTTTCAGGCTTGAAGCTTCAGTCCTCAGATTCGCGGGCTTCGGGTCTTCGGGCCTTCTGCTGTTTTGGTACCCTAAACCCTAAACCCTAAGCCCTAAACCCTAAACCGTAAACCCTAAACCCTAAACCCTAAACCCTAAACCCTAAACCCTGAACCCTGAACCCTGAACCCTGAACCCTGAACCCTGAACCTAAACGGGCGTAGCAGGGTTTGGCTCCCCCTTATAAGCCTTCAGACTTACATACCCACACGGAGTTTAGAGCTTATAGGTACCCCGAGCCCCAAACCCTGGGTTTAGGGTTTAGGGTTTAGGGTTCAGGGTTCAGGGTTTAGGGTTTAGGATTTCGTTTATGACCTCGAAGATTCCTGAGGCAAGTCATGAATACGGCGGAAGTGTCGACACCTCGGCTTTGTCTGGCATCGGCGGTTTACGGCTCAGGGTTCAGGGTTTCGGCCTGAACCCTGAACCCTAACCCTACATAAACCCTAAACCCTAAAGCCTAAACCCTAAACCCTAAACCCTAAACCCTAAACCCTAAACCCTAAACCCTAAACCCTAAACCCTAAACCGCTGCGTCGGCCACTGAGCCCTCTGCGAGTTGCTTTTGACCTGAAGATCTTGAAGTTATAGGGTTCTTCAAGGAGGGTTCAAGTCGGGTTTAGGGTTTAGGGTTTAGGGTCTGGGGTTTAGGGTCTGGGGTATAGGGTTTAGGGTTTAGGGTTCCGGGTTTAGGGTTTAGGGTAGGTAACCCAACGATCCTTAATACTCCCAACCACTGCTTAAGGCTCCCTGCGCTTCGCTAAGGTTCCTTAGGTACCTACCCCGCATGAGACCCCCCCCCCCCCCCCCCCCAGTAACTTAGGCGCAGTGAATCTCGGTAAGGTTCGACTGCACCTACATCAGTTTAGGGTTTAGGGTTCAGGGTTTAGGGTTTAGGGTTTAGGGTTTAGGCTTATACGTAAGCCCCTTAAGTGCCCTCTTTTGGTTCTAAGTACAGATAGAAGTACAGTTATAACTGGTCAATAAATGCCATGAACCTCCAAGTGAGGTTCGACTGCACCTACATCATCACCAGCCCGACGGACGTGACTCCATGCTACCCGCGCAATATGTACAAGGATGGCGCGCGCCACTCAGGAGGATTTTGCTCCGGGGCATGTCCTTGGAAATCAAGGTTTAGGGTTTAGGGCCTTAGGGTTTAGGGTTAGGGTTTAGGGTTTAGGGTTTAGGGTTTAGGGTTTAGGGTGTAGGGTTTAGGGGACCTGGGCGGGGCTTATAAGGACAGCTATACTTGCACAAGTATCCCTGAACCTCCAAGTACCCCTTAAAAGCTCGGAACACAGACGAAACATGGAACCCTGTGCCGTAATCATGGATGGAATCCTGGCGCCCGCTAATTTTTAATTGAGTTTTACATGCGCTCCAACATATGGGTACCAAGATAGCGGGGGTACTTTTTTTATACCCAAAGAGAATAGGATCCCCTTGAAGGGACCCCAAAGAAGGGGTACCCCTATTTTCGGAAAGCCCCATATATGTTAAGTAATGGGCGTGCATTCAGTTTATCAGTATTAAATATGCGTGCCAAAGAGAAGATAACGAGTAAGCACGCAATACCCTGAATTGAAAATTCATGCCGGATTTCATTCATGTCGCACGCTCTTTTTACAATTAGTGTGTTTATGGCGTACGAAAGGGCTGGGCCGTTTAACGTATGAAACTATACCATGTCCTGTGGTCCTTCGGGGGCCGAAAGAAAATAAGTAGGCCCCCAGTAGAAGGAACCGCAGAACCCCTTTTGTTGGGGTTTTAGGGTTTGGGCTTTTGGCTGTTGTGTTTGGGGCTATAGGGCTTAGGGACCCCAAACCCTAAATACGTCTTAAAGGAGGGCCTTTTTTTTGGATCTTTTTTTTTTTTTTGGGGGGGGGGTCTTTTTTTTTTCGATTTTCTTGGTTTTTCCTAAGAAAACCACCATTCCCTCTATATCTTTTAAAGGATTTGATGCATTTTCGTGGTTTTTCGTACGAAAAACCGTAATTCCCTCTGTATTTTCATAGGAAAGCGTTATTTCTTGTAGGTTTTAGAAGGAAAGAAGGAAAGAAAGGAAGGAAGGAAGGAGGGAAGGAAGGAAAGAAGGAAGGAAGGAAGAAAGAAAGGAAGAAAACAAGGAAGGAAGGAAGGAAGAAAGGCAGGAAGGAAGGAAGAAAGGAAGGAAGCAAGGAAGGAAGAAAGGAAGGAAGGAAGGAAGCAAGGGAGCAGAAGCCCAAACCTAAGACCCCTTCATTCCTAAATCCGGAAGATCCTACTGGAGTGACCCAGATAAACCTCTCTCTTTGATCGGAATGGGCTGCGCCCGCCCCCCCCCCCCCCCCCCCCCCCCCCTCGCTTCTTTGTCTTTTAGGCCGTACCAAGCGTGCTTCAAAGCCCAAGAAACTAGTTGAGAAACATCGTGTGAGCATTGTGTTTGCAAATTAAATGGGGGGGGCTGCGCCCCCCCCCCCCCAACCCCCGCTTTTTTTCAAGCCGTGCAGAGCGTGCTTCAAAGCCCAAAGAAACTTGTTGGGGGGGGGGGGGGGGGGCTGCGGGCTGCGGCGCCCCCCCCCAACCGCCCCCGCTTCTTTTAAGCCGTACCAAGCGTGCTTCACAGCCCAAGAAACTAGGTGAAAAACATCGTGTGATCAGAAGCTGTTTTAAGCCATGCAGAGCGTGCTTCAAAGCCCAAGAAACTTGTTGACACCCATCATGTGAGCAGGGTGTTTGCAAATGGGGGGGGGGGGGGGGCTGCGCCCCCCTCCCCCAACCCCCCCGCTTCTGTTAAGCCGTACCAAGCGTGCTTCAAAGCCCAAGAAACTAGTTGAAAAACATCGTGTGAGCATTGTGTTTGCAAATGGAGGGGGGCTGCGCCCCCCCCCCCAACCCGCTTTTTTTAAGCCGTGCAGAGCGTGCTTCAAAGCCCAAGAAACTTGTTGACACCCATCATGTGAGCAGGGTTGCAAATGGGGGGGGGGGGCTGCGGCCCCCCCCCCCAACCCCCCCGCTTTTTTTTAAGCCGTGCAGAGCGTGCTTCAAAGCCCAAAACTTGTTGACACCCATCATGTGAGCAGGGTGTTTGCAAATGGGGGGGGGGGGGGCGGCGCCCCCACCCAACCCCCCCCCCCCCCCGCGTCTTTTAAGCCGTACCAAGCGTGCTTCAATAGCCCAAGAAAACAAACCATAAAAATAGTGACTATTACGAAAAAGTAGTATGAGTCCTATGAAAATATGGACGGAATGTAGCTTTTTTCCTACGAAAAACCAAGAAAGCGAATCACAAAAGAAAGCATTACTAGGAAATCTTGCGAAAAGTAATATGAATCCGATGAAAATGTAGAGGGTATGATAGAAACCAAGAAAGCAAACTAAATAGGGTTTTCCCTAGGAAAAATAAAGGAAAAGCAACGTACGCTTATACGTTTGACGAAATCCGTCCAAAATGTAAGCAGAATAGGTTTTTCTCAGGAAAAACCAACGAAAACCTCAAGGAAATGACAGGATATCTGTCCAAAATGTAAGGAAAATAGGGTTTTCCCTAGGAAACACCAAGGAAAACCTAAGGGAAATGACAGGAAATCCGTCCAAAATGTAAAGACAATAGGGTTTTCCCTATGAAAAACCAAGTAAAACCTAAGGGAAATGACAGGAAATGCGTCCAAAATGTAAAGAAAATTTGGCTTTCCCTATGAAAACCAACGAAAACCTAAGGGAAACGACAGAAAATCCGTCCAAAATGTAAGGAAAGTAGGGTTTTTCTTTGAGAAAACCAAGAAAATCGACCCCCCCCAAAAAAGACCCAAAAAAAAAACTCCACCCCGTCTTAAACCCCAGCTGGTGAACGTGGGCGCTTTGCTTCAGCTTAGGCAAGGAGAAGCTTCTTGGAACCCGAGAGCGAACCAGGAGGGTTTAGGGTTTAGGGTTTAGGGTTTAGGGTTTAGGGTTTAGGGTTTAGGGTGTAGTCCCTCCACACTGACTCCCCTGAAGCCAGCCCCCCACCCGCCTTTAATTCCTGAGCTTCTGTGTCAACCTTATGGACCAAATGAACCCGAAAATTGGGGGTCATATACACTATACGACTAGAATTATAGGGTATATGAACCATAAACCCTTTTCCTAAACACTACAGTAAAAACGTTGTATAAGACAACGGTTTGCCGGCACTAGGGTACCCCAAGTTTCTAAATTTCCATTCACCTATGTAGCCAGGAGGATTTGAACTAGGGTAGTCTTGGTTTCTTAATTCGTTTCTTAAGGGAGTACGCTATACCACTAGACCAAACCCATGTTCCAGGTACCGTGGGGGGGGGGGGTCTGCCCTTCAGAAGCTGCTCCGCGGGATCCGCATTTTTGGGGTAGGGTCAGGCCAGAGGCGCGGGGGAGTCACGTTTTAGAGCTTTGTAGACGCGATTTAAGAAGGTAGACCCTAGGTTTCTTAGCTAAAAGGCAACCGCAAATCGCCCAAACTCCCTGGATCTAGGGTCTTAGTTTCTTATACAATGGCTTCTTATACAGTGGTTTTACTGTGAACCCTAAACGCTTCTGGGGGTTCATGTGGTCCACAAGGAACGGATGCTTTTGTTCACCCGCTTTTGACCCAGGGCGGCGTCTGGCGGAATGTCAGCGCGCCATGTTTGACTGGAAAGATTCTGGGTTAGAGCCCGAACTCAACCCTAAACCCTAAACCCTAAACCCTAAACCCCTAAACCCTAAATCCACATCCCCCCCGAAGCAAAGAAGTCAGCGGCCCTCTCGTGGAGACACTTGGGCGTGGCAAGCATGTCACGGTGTTCAGACTTCAGGGTTTAGGGTTTAGGGTTTAGGGTTTAGGGTTTAGGGTTTAGGGTTTAGGATTTAGGGTTTAGGGTTTGAGGGTATGGGGTTTGGGGTTTGGGGTTTCGGATTGAAATGGCTGAAAAGGGCTTGGGGCTGACGGTTTGGCAGCATCGGAAGTGGCAGAGATCTCGCCCAGCAGTGCAGCAGAAAAGTTCCAGTATCGCATGCGAAACAAAGCCCAAACACCTAAACCCTACATCCACAGGCCAGAAACACGGCCGCAAATCCTAAACCTAAAACCTAAGCCCTAAACCCTAAAACCCAGCAAGGGTCATCTGCAAGGCACCAAAGGCCAGTTGAGTGGTCAACGTGGGCCATGGCTTGCGGGCAAATGGGTATCAGCTTCCCCACTCTAGCCCTAAACCCTAAACCCTATACCTTAACAGTTTTCCCCTAAACCCTTAAGCTGTAAACCCTAAACCCTGACCCCCTAAAGGCCCTAAATCCTACACTCAGAACCCGGAGTCCACAGGATTTAGGGTTTTTCGGTTTGGGGTTTAAGGCTTCCGGCTTAAGGCTCGCTTGCAGGTAGCCCTTCTCATTGGTTTAGGGTTTAGGGTTTAGGGTTTAGGGTTTAGGGTTTAGGGTTTAGGGTTTAGGGTTTAGGGTTTAGGGTTTAGGGTTAGGGTTTAGGGTTTACTTTCAAGCCCCTGCCTTAAAACCCTAAGCTCGGAATCCTAGAAGCCACTTTTGCTTGCCAGACCTGCCTCCACACCGACGGCAACATCTACAGGAGAACCAGGACACTTGGCCCCAAGCCGATTTACGGTTTAGGGTTTAGGGTTTAGGGTTTAGGCATTCCCTCACGTCGAGCGACAGCCCTCGACACAGCCCGAGGTCTTACGCCTGTAAGGGTTTTTGGAGCTTCTCAGTTGTTGCTGTCAAACTAGCTCTTACTCGCTAGTTCTGAGGGGGGAAATGGCGAGCTCTTCAAGGCCTCTGCGCGCGAGTCAAATCCTAAACCCTAAACGAACCCTAAACCCAAGCCCCAACAGGGGTTGATTCGAAAATAATGGTTTCATTTTTATTTTTTGGTACCCCTTAATCCCTATTACCATCCTAAGAACGCCATAAAAATTGAATTCTTTCTGGTGCCCCCAAACCTCTCCCAGCCAACCCGAAGCCCCAACCCTTCTACACTCTCAGGAAGTGCACCCTCGCAGAGTACAGCGCGCTCAGCTCCCAGAGCGTTCGGGCTTGGGGTTTAGATTTTCAGGATTCGGGTGTAGGGTTTGGGGCTTAAGGCTGAAGAGGCCTTAAGGGTTTAGGGTTTAGGGTTTAGGGCTTAAGGGTTTAGGGTTTAATTAAGGTTTAAGGTTTAGGGTTGAGTGATAAAGGCAGGGATCATCGTGCTTGAGGCAGCTCAGGGTGAAGCTGGACTTGATGGATATGACGAGCGCATACTTGGAGGTTCATGGTACTTATTAACCAAGGGTTTAGGGTTTAGGGTTTGGGGTTTAGGGTTTAGGGTTTAGGGTTTAGGGCTACTTGGAGGTTCATGGTACTTATTCACCAATTATCACTGTACTTACAACTGTACTTACAGCCATACTAGGCCACTAAAGGGACTTAGAAGTGGGTTATAAGCCCTAAACCCTGAACCCTAAACCCTGAACCCTAAACCCTAAGTACCATGAACCTCCAAGTAGAGATCCTCAGACCCTGAAAGTTGGGATGTTCCCCACTATACTAACAGTCCTTAGTAGGGATTATAAGGGTTTAGGGTTTAGGGTTTAGGGATACAATCCCTATTAAGGACTGGTCTTATGGTCCCTTTAAAATTATACTGCAATAAAGCCCCCAAACCCTATTCTAACTATTCAGGCCCCTATATTCTTCAGTCAGCTTCAGTTCCCTACTCGCACTGTATAACCCTAAACCCTAAGCCCTTAACCCTAAAACATCAAACCTCAAACCCTAAACCCTAAACCCTAAACCCTAAACCCTTTTCAAGCTTCAGTTCCCTGCTCACACTGCTCAGGTTCGTCAAGGGTGCCGAGCTGGACATCCAAAAGGCCCTGGCCTGCAAGTGACGGGCGTGTAGGGATTAGGGTTAGGGTTTTGGGTTTTGTGTTTTGGGTTTTGAGTTTTGGGTTTTGGCTTTCGGGTTTAGAGTTCAGGGTTTAGGGCTTCAGGGTTTAATGCTTCAGGGTTTCAGAGGCTTTAGGGTTTCAGTGGGTACCTTACACCCCTTAACCCTCAGGTTTAGCGCTTCAGGGCTTCAAGGGTTTAGGGTTTCAGGCTTGCCGGTTCTTGGAGGTTCAGGGCACCTATGACGCCAAATAAGAAACTGCACTGTTAAGCCGCCTAAGCACCCTAAGTGGGTTTTTTCGTATAAACAGCCATGAAGCTCCAAGCACCTTAAACCCCTAAACTCTCAAACCTGACAGGTTTAGGGCGATCCCTCGTGCTGCATAACCCCCCCCCCCCCCACACATTCAGGGGTGTGTAAGATACCCCCGACTCCCCTACAACCTTGAAACCTGAAAGCCTTGATTTTCTAGACCCCCCCCCCCAGCCCAGCTCCGTGTGTATGCACACCCACAAATGTTTATGTCTGTAGTTGCTATCTTATGTATACTTTTTCCTTTTTTATTTGCACATATTTGCATTTCTATCGTTAGAGGCTAGATGGTTAAAAGGTCGTAGGCGATGTAGCGCTGACATGGAGGTTTCCGAAACCAGGGGTGCCCTTTTGGGGATTCCAAAAATAAGAATTCTATCAGTTTGGGGTATCTTAAGGGTACCCCCCCCCCCCCTATATTTGTGGAATACCCAAACCCTAGCACTAAACCCTAAACCCTCAACCCTAAACCCTCTTCCTTAAGTTCGCTGAGACCTTCGAGTACTTCGATGAGATCACTGCCAGCGTGGCCTCGGCGAGTTGCGCGCCATGTAGGTGATTTCTTGCCAGCACAGCCCTAAACCCCAAGCCCTAAGCCCTAAACCCTAAACCCCAAACCCTAAACCCTAAACCCTAAACCTTGAGCAGTTGGATAGCATGGGGTTGCGACCCTAAGCCGGAAGCCACGCGGCTTGGCTTCAGATTTTAGGGTTCAGGATTGGGGTCTAGGGTTCAGGGTTTTAAGGTTTAGGGTTTAGGGTTTTAAGGTTTAGGGTTTAGGGTTTTAAAGTTTAGGGTTTAGGGTGTAGGGTTTATTTTAGGGAGAGACCCTGGTTCTTATTCCCTCTATATCCCGATATATACCTCATAGAGTCCCGAAAACGCAGGGTAGCTGCAGTTGCAGCTGTTTGTATCCGAGGACCCAGAGTAGAAGCCAACTTTTTTTTTTTGTTTTTTTTTTGGGGGTGGGGGGGGCGGGGGGGGGGGGGGGGGGGCGGGGGGGCGGGGGGGGGGGGGGGCGGGGGGGGGGGGGGGGGGGGGCGGGGGGGGGGGGGGGGCGGGGGAGTAGTTTCCACGACAAGCCCCTTGAACCAAAAAGGTTACCCTTTTTAATCGGCTACTCTTGGGTCTAGTATTCTGTTCTGGGGGATAGTTGTCCGTGTTTTCAAAACCCTAAACCCTAAACCCTAAACCCTAAACCCTAAACCCTAAACCCTAAACCCTAAACCCTAAACCCTAAAGGTACCCCTTGGGCCTGGGTTCTGGTAGACGCACCACCAAAAAGAGGGTACCCTTTCTCATGGTTTTGCTGGGCTACCGAGGCCTTCGCAAGAACCTGAGCCCTAAACCCTAAACCCTAAACCCTAAACCCTAAACCCTAAACCCTAAACCCTAAACCCTAAACCCTAAACCCTAAACCCTAAATAGAAGCAACCCCCCAAACCTCGAGTTGTCACCCTGCGCCAGCTTCTGGATGACATCATCACCGACATGAAGGACCTGGTCGTGAGCTTGGCTTCATCAGCTCTTGTCGGCGGTTTAGGGGTTTCGGGTTTAGGGTTTGCAGACCTAAGTGTAAGTTTGACATACTCCACCTCGGAAACGAACACCCCAACCCGAACACCCTAAAACCAAGGACCCGGAATTTCTGCAAGACTTCCTATGTATGCTTCTGAGCAGGGGAGGAAGGGGGTGCGGGGGGGGGGGGGGGGGGGGGGGGGGGTCCCCGTCGTGAACCAAAACTTCTAAACCCTAAACCAACACCAAACCCAGACCCCCGAATCCAAAGCCCTCAATCCTGAGAGGTCGATCCCCCTCTCCCACTATTCGTGATAAATTTGTTTCAAATGAATGATAAATTAAATAAACCAATTAGTTTTATTTTTGGATAGAATCAATTAAAAATGTTTTTGTAATAAATAGAGTTATATCAAATTCTATATTATTAGTAAAAAAGATCAAACAAATTAATGTCAAAGACAATTACATATTATTAAGACCTCAAATAATATTTATAATCCCCCAAAGAAGCAAAGCCCAATGCGTGAGGGCCATCCAAAGGTTAGGGCCTCAACCCCATCAACACGTCATTCCTAAAAACCTCGGAACCCAAGACCCTTCATCTAAACTACACCCACCCTGTGGTAAATAGGCTGAGAAGCGGTTTAGGGCTAGGGTTTAGGGCTCAGGGTTTAGGGCTTAGGGTGTAGGGCTAGGGTTTAGGGTTTAGGGCTTGGGGCATCGGGTATACTTGAAGCTTGCTTGGGAGTTCGATGCATTGTTGCCCACCGCTCTCATTGCAACATGCCAACGAATAAGCTTTGGCTCTAACGCATTGGAGTGTGTATCCCAGAACGTGGCTGGCCTTTTCGGGGGGGTACCCCCAGGGCCCCCAGGCCGGAGGACCCGGACCCCTTGCCGAGGGGTGCTCAGGGCAGGGGGCTTCAGGCCGGGTGGGTGCTCAAAACTCAATTTTGGTTTTTGACCCCTGCCTGGACCCGCCCCCTGGCCTTTCTGGCCCCCCTGGCCCTGGCCCAAACTGTTTGGGAGACCTTTGAAGAAACTGAACAAGCTTTTAGAAGTGGACTGTTGCCTTGAGTTTAGGCCTAAACCCGGTGGCTCTGCCGCCTCGGACGGCGTGGGGTGGGAGAAAAGTGTTCGATGGCCCTCCACAATCGGGCCAAAGCTGCTCTTCGAGGCGTTCGAGCTTGTTCCGAAACCTAACCTTCACAGCACCTTCGCCCTATCACAGCAAACCCTAAACCGTGAACCCTAAACCCTAAACCCTAAACCCTAAACCCTAAACCCTAAACCCTAAACCCTAAACCCTAAACCCTAAACCCTAAACCCTAAACCCTAAACCCTAAACCCTAAACCCTAAACCCTAAACCCTAGCCCGCTGCAGGTCCAGACAGACATCATCGCCCCGGTGGTCGGCCTCCTGGACATGCTGAGCCTTGGGCTGGGTTTAGGGTTTAGGGTTTAGGGTTTAGGGTTTAGGGTTTAGGGTTTAGGGTTTAGGGTTTAGGGTTTCGGGTTTCGGGTTTCGGGTTTAGGGTTTAGGGTTTAGGGTTTAGGGTTTAGGGTTTGGGGTTTGGGGTTGAGGGTTTAGGGTTTAGGGTTTAGGGTTGATTAGGGTTTAGGATTCACGGTTTAGGGTTTAGGGCGTCTCGCCGTGCAGGCGCAGTAAGTACGATGTGGATCTAAACCATTGTCTTTCAGGGTTTCCGCCCTCAATTTCCACAAATAAAGATGCTTCAAATCTTCAACACACTTTACAAAGCCAGGGGTTAGGGCGCAGGCAGGGGGGTGTAGGGTTTGCGAAGCCCTAAACCCTATAATTGCCCTACACCCCAAACCCTAAACTTAGAGGCACACCAGTCCTACAGCAAACCCTGAGCAGACCAAAGGGCTCAATCCGGTTAGGTTTAGGGTTTAGGGTTTAGGGTTGAGGGTTGAGGGTTGAGGGTTTAGGGTTTAGGGTTTAGGGTTTAGGGTTTAGGGTTTAGGGTTTAGGGTTTAGGGTTTAGGGTTTAGGGTTTAGGGTTTAGGGTTTAGGGTTCCAACGCAAGCCCTGAGTCTGAGCCTGTTGAGCCCGGCAGACCTCAAGTCCGGGTTTAGGGCTTAGGGTTTAGGATTTAGGGCTTAGGGCTGAGGCTTCAGGATTGAGGGTTTGGGGTTTAGGGCTGTAGGGTTTAGGGTTTAGGGTTTTGCTTTGGTCTCTGGGCGTCCCTCTACAAGAAATCCCTACATGGGAACCGCACTCGAAAAAGCCTATGCCCCATAACTTGGCATGCTTCCCCTTATACTAAGAGTCCTGAATACGAAGTATAGTACCCCGTAAACCGTAAACCCTAAACCCTATTCGACTAAGGATGCTTAGTTTAAGGGGTAGCATGCTAAACCCTAAGCCCTAAACCCTAAACAAAGTCTCAAGCACGAGCCCCTCAGGAACTGTGGCTTCATGCGCAACTTCTGGCAGGTGGCACCCTAGACCCTAAACCCTAAACCCGAAATCCTAAACCCTAAACCCTAAGCCTAAATCCTAAACCCTAAACCCTAACCCTAGCCCTAAAGCCTGAACCCTGAACCCTAAACCCGAACCCTTAACCCGAACCCTAAACCCTCAACCCTAGGTTAAGTAAGGGTTTTCCGGGCGCGTGCCTCACGGCTTGCAGGACCCATACTCTGCGTTTCTGACGCACGCACTGCAACCATGGCTCCTTAGCCCTTTTGGGTTCAATGGGTCCTGAGTCCTAAACCGTACTAAAGCCTAAACCCTCAAGGGTTTAGGGTTTTACCTAATATAACCCCAAAACCCAAAACTTCAAAGCCTAAAGCCCTCCTGTCTTTTCCCTTAATCCGGGTTAAGCAGGTCTTCTTTGGGAATCTCTTGTGCAGAGGGTCTCAAGAAGCCAACCCAAACACTAGCCTGGGAGAGGCAGGGTTTGGGGTTCGGGTTACTAATCTCTGAACCCTGAACCCTGAACCCTGAACCCTAAACCCTACACCCTAAACCCTATACCCTCGTAGATGGAGGACCTTAGGGTCAAGGGGCCGAAGCCTCGTGGGTTGAACAAACAATGTCAGGCAGGATAACAAAGTAGAAACTGTAAACATGTGTGTTTAGGGTTTAGGGTTTAGGGTTTGGGGTTTGGGGTTTGGGGTTTGGGGTTTAGGGTTTAGGGTTTAGGGTTTAGCCACCAACCAGGCGGATCAAGACACGCCCTGATGCTTGTGCCCCATTTTGGTGGCCGCAACAAAAAATGGCGACGGGAGGAAAACCATACTCGCAGGAGAACCCATGCCTCCCCTAACCCCTAAACCCTAAACTCGAAACCCGAAACCCTAAACCCTAAGGGAAAGGGGCCTACATATCTGGGCTTTTACGAGCGGCCAGAGCACTTGTGCCGAGAACATTGCAGCAAGGCCCTCAGAAGGCTAATCTTTCAACCCGAATCTCGGTAACCCTAAACCGTGGGTTTAAGGTTTAGGGTTTAGGGTTCAGGGTTTAGGGTTACCCTTTTTGGAGGCCCAGGGTTCTTGCAACCTATGCCTAGTTTCTGTAATCATCAGGACAGTTCTAAGTTAAATAGTCCCCTAGGTATAGTAACCCGTGTTATCTGCGGGGGCATAAGTACATCAAGATATCAAGTTTCTTGTTTTTTTTTTTTACCCGAAACCTCGGGTCCCAGAAACACTAAAGTTGCTTCCTAAGTTCTCGCAGCTGAATCCTGATGCCTTAACCCCTTAGCCCTAAGCCCTAAACGATCGGGCAGGGCTTGACAGACAACATGTGCTACCGCGGCATGAACGGCTTCCGCCTGATCGCGAACAGGCGGAAGGGTTCGAGCTTTCAGCGGGTCGGGTTCTAGGATTGGAAGGTTTCGGGTTTAGGGTTTAGGGTCCCTAAACCCAAAACCCTAAGCTCTAACCCCCCTCAGCTGGAGGGGAGCCTGAATAGTCTCAGAGGCCGATAGTTCCCTTCGGCTCACAAAAGAATTCCTGCCTCAAACTAGTCACCATTGATTTCTGCAATTCATATATTGTCGTAATTAGTTGCCAGCATAATCCCTGATACTGCTTATTAGAGTCTTGAGATGTATAAACCTGTGGTGCACGGCAAGCAGTGATTGCCCGGTATAAGTGCATTGTAAACCCTAAACCCTAAACCCTGAACCCTATACCCTAAACCCTGAGCCCTAAAACCTAAACCTACGAGGAAGGCTCCCGGTGTGAGCAGGCAGTGCCCCGGAATGTGGGAGTGTTGTTCGAAGAGACCCCATGATCCTAAGAAACGACTGGCAGTCGAACTCGCTTCTTCCGATGGCCTAAACCCTAAACCCTAAACCACAAACATTTCTGAACATCCTGTCGACTGGGCGATTATTGGAGTTGGCTCAGCACCAGCTCCGAAGCTCTGTACACCCTGAAACCTTAAACCCTCAACCCACCCCAAACCCTAAACCCTAAAACCGGAAGCAAAACCGGAACCCTAAACCCTAAACCCCTAGATCCCCAGCCTGAAGGCCCCAGAGCTCGTAGACCCTAAACCCGAAACCCGAAACCCCCCCGGCCCCCTGCAACACCTAAACCCCAAACCCCAAACTCTACCCCTATTCCGTAAACCCTAAATCCTAAACCCTAGACTCGACCCTAAACCCTAAACCCTAAACCCGAAATAACCCTAAACCCTAAACCCCTTGTGCAGCTACGTCATCTCCGGACTTCTGAGCTTCTGCATTGCTGGGGCCCCAGGTTAGGGTTTTGTGTTTTTAGGTTTTGGGTTTGTAGGGTTTAGGGTTTAGGGTTTTAGGGTTTAGGGTTTAGGGTTTAGGGTTTGTGGTTTAATTTGTTGGTTGGTGTTCGGTCTTGGGGCTTGGGGTGCTAGGGTTTAAGGCTTTGGGTTTAGGGTTTAGGATTTAGGGTGGGGTGGGCGGGGGGGAGTTTGATTTGTTAATTGGGGTTCGGTCTTGGCTGCTAGGGTGTAGGGTTTAGGGGTCAGTGTTTAGGGTTTAGGAAGGGTGGGCTGCGGGTTTGGAAATTTGATTGTCAATGCTTGCTTTCTCATTCGAAAGCGTTGGGTGAGTGATCTCACAGGTCGTACAGGGTGGGGCCCCCTAGTTATAAGTAGAGTTATAAGGGCCCTAAATTGGGTTATAAGGACCCTAAGTTAGGTTATAAGTCCCTTAACTACAGTTAGCATAGTAAGGGGGCCCCACCCTGTAGTGAAGGGGACCCATACGATCCCTCCTAACCCCTACACTGCAAACTAGGTAGGCCCTCGGGACAGCTGTTTTCCCTTATTGGATCCTTTTCAGGAGTGTTTTTCAGAGGGTTTTAAGCGCCATCCCAGCAAACACTGACAAGGACCTCAACCACATAAGACTTAGGGTTTCGGCGTTTGCGTTAGGTTCTTCCCCGCGTGGTAGCACGTGCCACAAGCGCACTCCGATCGACGTCGGTTGCAGGGAACGCGGGGAGAATCAGGACGGAGCTCTTCTCGGTAGCCCAGCGGTACCATGTTCTTGTGTTTTTTGGTTCAAGGTTCCCTTGTACAGTAACCCTAAACCCTAAACCCTAAACCCTAAACCCTAAACCCGAAACCCTAAACCCTAAACCCTAAACCCTAAACCCTAAACCCTAAACCCTAAACCCTAAACCCTAAACCCTAAACCCTAAACCAACAAAGGGTGCCCTTGTGAGAATACTACCAAGTCTTTACGGCTTTAGGGCTTCAGGGCTCCAAGGCTTCCTGGTGTCACGGTTTTTGCGTTCAGGCGGTTTAGGGTTTCAGGGCTGGTGCTTTTGTTTGGGGTTTAGGGTTCAGTTTTTTTCATTTTTTTTTTGTGGGGGGGGGTTCTAAGCCCTTGAACACCCATACGTTTATCCTCGTTTTCGTCTGAAAAGCTCGGCAAGTATGGACACATGCTAGCTGTTCAAAGCCCCCAGTGGTCCACAAGGATCCTTCGCAATGATTTCTCATTAAAGGGACTCTTGGCCTTAGAGATCCGAAGCCCGGAGCCCTAGACCCTATGCCCTAAACCCTAAAAGCCTTGGAGCCTTGAAGCCCCAAAACGCTCAGACGGTTTCGGGTTGTTAGAGTACCCAAGCTCTCTCAAGCCTACATCCCTTTAGTCCGCGCCTGCGTACCCCTAGCCCTAAGACCCTGAAGACCACGTAAGTCTGCGAGTCTGAGGCGCTCCTCACCATAATCCCTTGGAAAATTTCAAGGCCAAGGGTTTAGGGCTTAGGGTTTAGGTTTTAGCGTTTAGGGTTTAGGGTTGTCGAGGGTTTAGGCTGGTGGGCAAGAGGGTTTAACCTCTGGCTTAGGGTTGAGGATCCTGTGTCTGAGGCGTCTCGGGAGTCTGAGGGTTTAGGGTTGAGGGTTTTGGGGTGTTTGGGGTTTTGGGGTTTTAGTTTTCTTTTGTTTTGTTTTTTTTTTTTTTTTTTTTTTTTTTTTTTGGGGGGGGGGTTCGGTGTTTTTCTTTTTTTTCTGGGGAGTTTTAGGGTTTTGAGTTTAGGGGCTACACGCCTCAGGGGTAGATTCCTATGGGCCCGCATGTAATGATAGGGTTTAGGGCTTTAGGGTTTCGGGGATGAGTGGCCCTCAAAACAATACACCTTAAACCCTACAGGGGATTGGTTGGTCAGGGTTTTTGCTTCAAAAGGCTTTGGAAGTCAGGGGTTTGGTATAGAAGGCGGTTAGCGTGGAGTGTAGGAACCCTCAACCCTCAACCCTTCGACCCTCAACCCCTACACCCCTAACCCTAAACCCTAAACCCTAAACCCTAAACCCTAAACCCTAAACCCTAAACCCTAAACCCTAAACCCTAAACCCTAAACCCTAAACCCCTCAAACCCCTCAAACCCTGAATCAGCTCGACCTTGCCTCCACAGCCTCAAGCCCTTAAGCAAGCATGTGCCCAAGTTGCTGAGTCCTGAAGCTCCCGAGTCAAACGAAATAGGCAACACGTTTAGGGTTTAGGGCTTAGGGTTTAGGGCTTAGGGTTTAGGGTTTAGGGTTTGGGGTTTGGGGTTTAGGGTTTAGGGTTTCGAGGGAGGAGTGCTCGGAAAGGAAAGGTGGAAGAACGGACAGCTACATTCGCAGTTGTGGTGTTCTTTGACCTCCCAGGAACGCTGCCGAGTCGGGTAGAACCCTGAGCTTTCGTTGGCTCAGTGCGCTGCTCCGAACAGATTCGCAAAAAACGTGGTTTTTGTTGAAAGCCCGGTGAAAACCTAAACCCCCCTATAAACCCCCATAAACCCGATAAACCCTATAAACCCCATAAACCCTCTATAAACCCTCTATAAACCCTATAAACTCTATAAACCCTATAAACCCTATAAACCCTATAAACCCTATAAACCCTACAGGGTGGGGCCCCCTTACTATGCTAACTGTAGTTAAGGGACTTATAACCTAACTTAGGGTCCTTATAACCCAATTTAGGGCCCTTATAACTCTACTTATAACTAGGGGGACCCACCCTGTATACCCTATAAACCCTATAAACCCTACACCTTGAATTTTTGCAGGGACAACGCCGACCGCGTCCTGAAAGAAGGCCCACCTGGGCAGCATCGCTCTGGGGATGTGGAGGTTTAGGGCTTTAGGGTTTAGGGTTTAGGGCTTTAGGCTTTAGGGTTTAGGGTTTAGGGTTTAGGGTTTAGGGTTTAGGGGTTGTGAGTAGGGTTAGGGTTTAGGGTTTAGGGTTTAGGGCTTAGGGCTTTAGGGTTTAGGGTTTAGGGTTTAGGGTTGAGGGTTTAGTGTTTAGGGTTTAGGGCTTTGGGTTTAGGGTTTAGGGTTTAGGAGCCTCAAAGAGAGTCACGACGACACTGCCTCTTCCTGGTCTCGGCCCTGGAAAGTCATCCTGTACTGCGACGAGATGTCGCCCGGAAACCTGCTGCAGGTCACCAACGAATTTAGGGTTTAGGGTTTAGGGTTTAGGGTTTAGGGTTTAGGGTTTAAACTGCATGTCGTGTACTGGAGTCTCCCTAGAGCTGGGTGGCGGGGCGCTGGCAAAAGAAGAGTCTTGGTTCGTCCTGTTGGGTGCGCGCAGAGCGGCCGTTACCAGGATGGCCAGCGACATGTCGCAGAACGGAGATTGGCACTCACGAGCCCTGAGCCCCAATGAAACCTATGATTTCCTAGAAGCCCAAAAAACCCAATAGCCGACTAGGAACCCAGAGGGTCAGGTGTTAACCTTAAACCTTAAACTGCCTTAAACTCTAAACCCTAAACCCCTAAGCCAAGTGATGGAGGCTTTTCGCGTTCAGGGTTTAGGGTTTAGTGTTTAGGGTTTAGGATTTAGGGTTTAGGGCTTAGGGTTCAAACCGTGAACCCAAAGCATCTGTAAACTCTGAAACCCGACCCTCAGGCGCAAGCTGGCCCCCTTACCACCCCAGGGTTTAAGGTTCAAGGATGGCCCATATTCCCCCTCTTTTAGGGTTTCGGAAAAGGGAGACCCTGTTTGTTCCTAGGATACGGGTTTAGGGTGTAGGCTTCAGGGTTGAGGCTTTTCCCTGAACCCTAAACCCTGAACCCTAAACCCTAAACCCTAAACCCTAAACCCTCAGGGGGATGTTGGGGCTTAGAGCTGTTTTGGTGTTGAGTTTGGGCCTTTGGGTGGCACCGGGTTTGTAAGGGGTACATAAGGGGTCCCCTTTCAAGGGCTCGTATTCACAAACCATGCAACTACCCTAAGATTAAACCCGATGTCTGAAGGCCCCCAGCACTCCCTGAAATCATGGCAGCTGCCTGCTTTCAGCCCCAAGCCTACACCCTTTAGTTGAGGGTTTAGGGTTTAGGGTTTAGGGTTTAGGGTTTAGGGTTTAGGGTTTAGGGTTTAGGGTCTAGGGTTTACAGTTTAGGGTTTAGGGTTTAGGGTTTTGCCCTATAGGCCCTCAACCCTAGACCTTTCCGAGCATACCTCGACCTGGAGCCTCCCTCCTGTGTGCAGGGTTTAGGGTTTAGGGTTTGGGGTTTGGGGTTTAGGGTTTAGGGTTTGGGGTTTAGGGTTTAGGGTTTCTTTCCTGGAGGTGGCGCGCCGCAAGTGTCTCAGACGGTCTAAATGCCGTCCGAGACTGAGGCGCCCGATGGAATACATGGGAGATTCTCTAACCCCAAAACTACTACTTGCTTAGGGTTTAGGGTTTAGGGTTTAGGGTTTAGGGTTTAGGGTTTAGGGTTTAGGGTTTAGGGTTTAGGGTTTAGGGTTTAGGGTTTAGGGTTTAGGGAGAGTCCCCAAAACTACTACTCAGTAGTAGAGTAGGTAACCTTTTTAACCTTTTGGGGGGAATATAATCCCCTTATACTCTCAAAGGTTAACCTTTGGTTCCCCTAGGTACTGGACAACTAAGACTACTTGCTTAAGAACCACCAAAACATGGAAGATAATCATCCTTTTCTTGCCCTTATAAGGAAGATGTTTTTTTTGTTTGGGGGGGGGCCTCTTACGCAAGTCTACTTGCTTCAGAGCCACTAAAACATGAGAAGATAATCATCCCTGTATTGCCCTCATCTTGTTTGTTTGTTTGTTTTTTTTTTTTTTTTTTTGGGGGGGGGGGGAGGGGGCTTCTGAAGCAAGTATTTAGTATCAAAGAGTTTAGGGGTAGGGGTCTTAGGGTTTTTGCTTAGGTTTTACGAGCGTTTAGGGTTGAGGCTTTAGGGTCTAGAGCTTTTGAAAGAAAACCTACTCAACCTACTTCGCTCTGTCGTTCCCAACTACGTACCAAGAGGAGAAAAAACCAAAGGAGCCTTACTGACTTGGAGGTGGGTACCCTAAACCCTGATCGCTAAAGCTTCACTTACAGCTATAGACTGAGGTCGCAATCAGGGTAGGCGTACAAGTTATAGCAGGGTTGACCGTTACCCTTCTTCTGTGTAGTGTTAACCTCGTATATAAGGTCCCTACACCCTACACTCTAGGGTTACCCTAAACCCTAAACCCTAAAGCCTGGACTTTCTAAACCCTAGGGTTTAGGGTTTGGAGATGGTGAAACCAAAATTGCCCGTGAACCTTCTAGTATGAGTTTGCACCCCCAAAGTTCGGGTTTAGGATTTAGGTTTTGGAGGGTTTAGGGTTTAGGGCTTAGGCAGCCCGCGTGTTTGGTGAAGCAGCGAGCGTGTGGCGCCCTCAAGAGGTCAAACAGCTGTAGGGGTCAGGGCTTCTCCAGTTTATAGGATTTCGGGTTTAGGGTATAGGGTTTAGGGTTTAGGGTGTTGCCCTAAACCTGCGTGCCTACATGGTCACTTCTTTAAGTTGTCGTCCCTCTTGGGATCCTTATTGTAAGGGGGGCCCTCATTGTATGCAGCCCCGAGACGTGAACACTAAGGGGTTCGGGGAGGCTTTGCAGGGTTCACTTTCGCAAGTTTAGGGTTTAGGGTTTGGCGTTTAGGGAACCCCATACCGATTGCCCTGGAAACCCTACAAGCCCTAATGAAGCCTCCCCTATAACCCTGGTTTCATGGGTAGGCACACAGGGTTTAAGAAGCTTCTATCTATCTATCTATCTATCTATCTATCTATCTATCTATAAATGCATATGTACATATGTATATATGTATATACATATATATGTATATATGTATATATGTATATATGTATATATGTATATATGTATATATGTATATATGTATATATGTATATATGTATATATGTATATATGTATATATGTATATATGTATATATGTACATATGTATATGTACATATATATATATATATATATATATATATATATATATAGATTTTTGCAGTTGGTGAGGGCAGCCTAGCCTTGTTCAGAGTCTCCTTGCACGGCGGCCCCCCCAACAGGCCACCCTCGGAGCTGGCGTTTAAAAGTGTGCATGTCAATACTGACGCATGGCGGCACGTTTAGGGTTTAGGGTGTAGGGTTTGGGGTTTGGGGTTTGGGGTTTGGGGTTCGGGGTTCGGGGTTTGGGGTTTGGGGTTTGGGGTTCGGGGTTCGCGGTTTGGGGTTTGGGGTTTGGGGTTTGGGGTTTGGCTAGATCTTTGTAGGGAATGAGGGAATAAGGGCCCCATAAGATCCCTGAAATTCCCTTAAAGGGTATATGTCGGCCCTCATTCCCTAAACCCTAAACCCTAAACCCTAAACCCTAAACCCTAAACCCTAAACCCTAAACCCTAAACCCTAAACCCTAAACCCTAAACCCTACTAAGAACCAGGGGGACTCTCCGTTTTGGGGCTTGTCAGGGATGGAGTTTAGGGTTGTGTTTTGATGTTTCGGTGGTTTCGGGATCCCAGAAAAAGGAGCCCCAACAGGACCGAAGGGTCCCCATGTATGCCATGTTCCCTCTGGTTTCTTCTTAGGGATTCTCATATGGTCAGTTCTCTCAATGGTGGTCCTTCAAGAGGGGTCGCCCTATAGTAAGGACCCCAAAAGGGACAATTGTTTTCAGAAGTGACCATCTAGAGTTCCTTGAGTCCTTGAGCGGTTTCTCAAGGTGTATACCTTGTACAGTCCCTGCATACCTAAGTCCCTAAATAAGCCATAAAGAACCCGTAAGGTCCCTTATAAAAGTCCCCCTAAACCCTGAACCCTAAACCCCAAACCCTAAACACCAAACCCTAAACCCTAACCCTAAACTCCCGACTGTAGTCCCTGAGTTTCGGATTAAGGAGTGGTTGCGTTGAGGGATGCTGGGGGGCTTCCTGGAGCCCTTGTTCCTCTCAGTGCTGGCCCTGACCCCTCTCCCACCCCCCCCCCCCAACCTTAACTGATAGGGTTTAGGGTTAAGGGTTTAGGGTTCAGGGTTTAGGGTTTAGGGTTTGTTTACATACACTTTGCAACCCAAGTAACAATGCCCTACGTTGCTCCGTTCCCAACACCCCAAGCCCTACTGGAAGGAGCTAGAGGGGTTTAGGGTTTAGGCTTTAGGCTTTAGGCTTTAGGGTCTAGGGTTTAGGGTTTAGGGTTTATGGCTAGGGTTTAGGGTTTAGGGTTTAGGGTTTAGGGTTTAGGGTTTAGGGTTTAGGGTTTAGGGTTTAGGGTTTAGGGTTTAGGGTTTAGGGTTCAGTGAGGGTTGCTAGTCTCGGCGTGCAGAACTTTGGGCTTGGGGTTCTTAAGGGCTTCAAAAACATGTATGTAGCTGGGCACTTCCCCTCTTCGACACCCTAACAGCCCCCTCAACCCTACACTACTATTTGCTTAAGAACCCCCCAAACAGAAAAAATAGTCCCTATATTACCTTATAAGGAAGAAGATCTTTTTTTTAAATGTTTGGGGGGGCTCTTAAGCAATTCGTAGTAAAGAAGCTCACGCTTCGTACCGGTCATGCTGAGGTTTGGCACACTCTTGACGGTGAGAGATGAAGGTGCCCAGGACGATTCCCAGTCACGTCCGATCCGTTGACGCCCTCAGGCAGGGTGGCTCGCAGACTGGGGCTCGAATTTCAATCTTCGCACGTAGCGTCGCTGGTAAGCGGCCAGCCGCACTGCACGAAAGGCAGGTTTGAGGGTCGAGGATTAGACTCAGATGCAGTGTTTGGGGTTTAGGGTTTAGGGTTTAGGGTTTAGGGTTTAGGGTTAGGGTTCAGGGCGTGCAGGGTATTTTAATAAACCTGCGGCTGTTTTTGTTGTTCCGACCATTGATTTGAATCCCTTGAGAGGCACAATGTTGCCTACGCTTTCACACTGGCTCTGCAGATCTAAGACAGTAGCCTACAGAGAATGGGTCATGACCGAGACTATCGCCCCTAGCCCTCTACATCTAAACCCTAAACCCTATGATGGACTTCCTGAAATAATTTCGGGCTCAGGCTTTTTGGAGGTCATGAAGGCTTAGGGGGAGTCTCCAATTGGGGCTGTGTCGTACCTCTAACCCTGAAATCCCTCCTCCTACTACACTACACTACTGCGACTACTACTACTACTACTACGACGACGACGACGACGACTACTACTACTACTACGACGACGACGACTACTACGACTACTACTACTACTACTACTACTACTACTACTACTACTACTACTACTACTACTACTACTACTACTACTACTACTACTACTACTACTACTACGACAACTACTACAACAACAACAACAACAACAACAACTACTACTACTACTACTACTACTACTACTACTACTACTACTACTACTACTACTACTACTACTACTACTACTACTACTACGACGCGTCGCGCGCCGCAGGCGCCTTGGTACGGGGCGGCAAGGACGTGCGTTTCGCTTGGGTTTTTGAGCATTTTAAGTTATATCGCATCTGGTGTTTTGCGGCAACTACTTTTGGAACAGAGAAATGGATGCTATTTTTGCTTGCGGATGGGGGTGGGCATTTGGTGGCTTGCGTGCTGCCCGCCAAAACAGAAAGAGTGCAAGCCCAAATCCCAGAACCTTAAGCCTGAACCCGTACCTAAGTCCTCCCCGCCCAAAAAAGACAGTGCAAGCCCAAATCCCTGAACCTTAAGGCTGAACCCTGACCTAAAGCCCTCCCCAGGAAAAAAGACAGTGCAAGCCCAAATCCCTCAACCTGAAGCCTGAACCGTTACCTAAGTCCTCCCCACCCAAAAAAGAAACAGTGCAAGCCCAAATCCCTCAACCTGAAGCCTGAACCCTTA
>CAJNDS010000125.1:1028195-1080695 GCA_905221605.1 Symbiodinium natans
CAACTTAGGTGTGGAAGGACTGTATGAGCTTTACATAAGACACTAAGTCTACAGAATTCCGTGCTTTGAAGCTGTCATTCACTGCAAATGAACTCCCTCAGTCTTAGGATGTAGGGTTTAGGGTTTAGGGTTAGAGTTTTGTAAGCCCTAACCCCGAAATCTTGGATCATGGTGCACCCCTGTGCGATGCACAGGCTTGTGAGCTTGTGCTTAGGGCTTGAGGCTTATTTACACTAGGGTCCGGGTTTAGGGTTCACAGGGTTTAGGGTTTGGGGGTTTAGGGGTTTAGGGTTTAGGGTTCATAGGGTTTAGGATTTAGGGCTCAAGGGTGCAAGATCCTCGCACCCGGGTACTTGAAGTTGAGTCTTGTGGAAGATCAGCCCGAAAAATTCGAACACTTTGCTCACATATCCAGGGGCTTAAGCCCTACAAGCACAAAACTCCGAGGTTTACGGTTCAGGGTTGATAGGACTCTTCAAGCAATCAGAGTGGTACTTCCAGTATGTTGTGCTCCATCTGTATAGGCTTATGAAGCCTCGAGCCCCGTAAAGCTCCATAAAGCCTCATAAGGCTCCATAAAACCATATACAGCCCGATACAGCCCTTCGGGTTTAGGGTTTAGGGTTTAGGGTTTAGGGTTTAGGGTTTAGGATCTAGGGTTTCGGGTTTAGGGTTGAGGGTTTAGGGTTTAGGGTTTAACGTCTCATGAAGCCCTATGGAACCCTATGAAGCTCTCTCATAGGCCTCTGGCTGAGGAGTCTGCAACCACGCACACCACGCAGACCACGCAGGTCGAGTACCCTCCACACTTGCCGAAAGAGTCGAGGGGTTAAGGGTTTAGGGTTCAGGTTCAGAGAACCTAACTGCAGAAACCTGATATCCCAAACCCTAGAAAAGTAAATGAGGATAAAGTTAGGGTAATTGTCTTCGCGGATCTGTTTATTGTGGTTCTTGGGAACGATACCCTGTTCGCGCGCGCGCTTCAGGAGGTTCAGTGGCTGCCCGGGACTCGTTTTTAGCGATATAAATAGTGCTTCTGCTCATGCCACCCACACGAAATCATCGGCACCAGCGACGTTTCCTCACTTTGACCACATGTCACATTTCATTCCTCCGCACACACTGTGTACTCTGCTTGCTTTCTCTTCTTCTTCTCTTCTTCCAGCCATGGAACTTTGGGGTCCTCAAGCTGCCGACCCAGAGTGGTTGTCTCGGCAGCTACGAGCTTTAGCTGCCTACGAGCGGCAAGTGAACCTGGTGCCAGATGAGCCTTTTGTGGTCTCCGACGATGACAGGGACGTTGCGCAGGATCCTCCAGTTCCTTGGACTTTGTGGTCTCTTTTTTTCTTCTCAAGCGGGTACCTTGAAGTTTGTCAGCTGATTTTTGACCAACAGTGTCTCCAGGTTGCTCCTGTGCCCGCCTGGAACCCACACGTTCTTCTGCACTGCCGGAATGGGCTTGCAAGCACTGCTTCGAACAGCACAGTCTCTGCCGACAGCGCCTCTCTCGAGCCTTCCTCCTCCAGCACTGCTCCAGACCTGCAATCCCGACCAGGTCCAGGACTGCGACTTCAGCATCACCCTTAACTTGAACCTTCAACCCTGTCTTCCGAGTTTCCACAAGTAATGTCCCCCCTTAACCCGACACCTTTAATCCCGCATCTGGACTTCCAGGAGCCCTGTCCGTGACTCCGCTTCGACCTCCAAGTCTACTCGCACTGGCAAGCAGTTGAAGTGGGCAAAGTGTGACCGATGTGGCTTTGCGATGTCCCCGCATATTTTTCATCCGGAGAGATTCTTGGTTGCATGAGCTTCTTGCCCATTTCTTTCCCTCAACCCTAAACCCACAACCCTAAAACCCAAAACCCCAAACCCTGCTTGGAAGCTCTCAGTTTGCAGGCATCGAAACCAGGTGCACCTCCTCTGCTCCAATTTTTGGAGAGGCAGAAAGTGCTGGCATAGCTTGCCCTTTCCCGTAGAAAGGATGCATGAGGCCTCTCCGTACATTAGACGTTTCGCGCAAGATGTGCGATTCAGCCTTTTCCGGAACGGGAAGAAGTAGGTAGCTTGACTGGGTGGCGGCTGCAGACACGTCTCCCCACCGTAAACCCCAGTACCCGGAGTGACAAGCGTTCTCCATGCGCTTGCGGTGTACAGAAAAGACAGAGCAGGTTGCATTGGATGCTCCCCAGACGACTTCGGTGATTCGAAGAAAGACCGAGGTTGGCTGCTGATGTGACTCTCCGTGACGCATCGACCGACGCAGAAAGTCAACATGTCCGCGCGCGAACAGAGGTTCGGCGCGTTCTTAGAGGGCTCAGGACTTCAAGGCTGAGTGTTAGAGGAGTTAGGATTTTCTGAGCTTTTGGGGCTCTGAGTACCCTAAGGCCTAAACCCTACACTCTAAACCCTAAACCCCAGGGTTTTCGTGTTCAGGCTATAGGGGTTTTGGGGTTTAGGTTTGAAGGGGTTCGGATCTTTTGGGCTTGCAGCTCTGAGGAATTTGGGGGGAATTTGGGGCTTTGGGTTTAGGAGTACCCTAAACCCTAAACCCTAAATGTGCTATTGAAAGGGTTTTCATCTTGGCAAGTGGGGCTACTGGTACCCAGACCATGCACACGACTTTCATGCATCAACGGTGTCAACTTGACTCTGCTGATGGCAGAAAAAAGGTGCGTCATATGGGGGGGGGGGGGGGGTACGAAAATAGGAGACCCCGAAAGTAAGCCCCAAATGGTAGGATCCCCGTATAACAAGGACCCTAATAAGGCACCCCTAGTATCGTAAAACCCCCACCTGGCTTGGGGGTTTATAATGCTGTATTTGGTGAGTGTATATATGGCTCCTTATGAATAGTGGTGGGTGTATATGCTGGGTGTCCTTTTATGGGTACGAGCAATTTAGATCTTACTCCATATGGCTGGGCTTGTGGCCCTGAACGGTTTCGGGTTTCGAGTTTAGGGTTTAGGGTTTAGGGTTTGGGGTTTAGGGTTTAGGGTTTAGGGTTTAGGGTTTAGGGTTTCTACAGCTGCAGCTATGCCCCTTATAAACCCACGCATCACCATTGTTCTAGAGTTCGTGGCCTTCAGAAACCCTACGCCCCAATTACAGGTGGATGGGCTCTTGGCCTGCTTTCTGTTTAGGGTTTAGGGTTAGGGGTTAGGGGTTGTAGGGTTTAGGGTGTACGGGGTGTAGGGTTTAGGGTTTAGGGTTTAGGGTTTAGGGTTTAGGGCTTCTTTGGCCATAGGGCTAGGACTTAGTGAGCTTGTAGGGCTACAAGTTTTTCTCATGTGCGCCGTTTTGCACACATCTAAACTGCAGCCAACCCTCTCCCCGACAGATCGGGGCACCTCAGCACAAGTCCCCACCCCTGTTTATGTCCAAGGACCCCCTGAACTTATCCTGCGGTTTAGGGTTTAGGGTTTAGGGTTAGCCGGAACCCGAGAGGTGTAGTTCAAGTGCGTTAATTACGCTGCTCCTGCTTGCAGCATTTTTCAACGCTCATGAAATGCCGGTGCAAGCGTGATGTACGGCATTCGTGCATAATAAGGGTAAGTCCCATAGCCCTAAACCGTAAACCCTAAACCCTAAACCCCAACTCCTGACTTTGTTTCCCGGCTCCCAGCTCCAAAGCCAACACCCGCAACCCCAAAGCCCTTCTGCGTACGTTGTCGGCGGTGTGTGGTGTGTTGTGAGGGTGCAATTGCTCCCCTAACGGCAGCGCGCTGAGAAGATGGCCGATGGCTCGGGCAGGAGCCTACGTAAAACGAAAGGAGAAGGTTCCTACAGGCCTTGTAGTAGGGAATTTGCGAGCCTTAAACCCTAAACCCTAAGCCCTAAATCCTAAACCCTAAACACTAAACCCTAAACCCTAAACCCTAAACCCTAAACCCTAAACCCTAAACCCTAAACCCTAAACCCTAAACCCTAAACCCTAAACCCTAAACCCTAAACCCTAAACCCTAAACCATAAAACCTAAACCCTAAACCCTAAACCCTAAACCCTAAACCCTAAACCCTAAACCCTAAACCCTAAACCCTAACCCTAACCCTAAACCCTAAACCCTAAACCCTAAGCCCTAAGCCCTAAGCCCTGAACCCTAACGGGCTCTTATCGAGGAGAGTGGGGGGGGGGACGAGGTGTTACTTGGCCTCCAGAAGCCTGCGCCCTAAATCCTAGGGTTGGGGGGGTTGGGTACACCCGCAACCCTAGCACGGGCGTGGGATGTTTTGGGTCTATAGGGTTTTGGGTTTAGAGTTTAGGGTTAGGGAAAGTTGAATTCAGGGCTGGTATCTTCTCTACGCTTGAGTGTCCGCAAGACCCAAGCCCAAGCCCCAACGCTTGAAGTCTTGACTCCTAAACACCAAAGCCCTAAACCCTAAATCCCTCAACCTAGACCCTGCCCTAAACCTGAAATCCTAAACACGGCTGCGCCCAGGAGCCCGTTGCTAGACGATGCCGCGCCTTTTGGCTTGGGGTGATTGCGGGAGAGGGGGGGGGGGGGGGGGGTGGGGTTGAGGGCACATTGTTTAGGGTTTAGGGTTTGGGGTTTAGGGTTTGGAGTCATTTAAGCTCTCGCTGGTACAGGGGAGCTTTTCAGAGGCTTGCATCATGAGGGCTCCAGAGAGTTAGACAGATTTAATATTTTAGCGTTACAGAGCGCTAAGGGTCTTACCGGGGCCCTTTGCTCTTGATGTGCATGTTTCAATCCTGCCATGCAGCCCCTAAACCTAAACCTTATGGTTCTTGCAGGTTGCTTACGACTGGCATAAGTGGATTTAAGGTCAACTCCCCCAACCCCCCCCCCACCACCCCGCCCCCCAAACCAAAAAAGAAGAAGAACAAGAAGAACAATATGAAGAAGAATAAGAAGAAGCAGAAGAAACACAAACCACACATCAAGCAACACCCTTACCCTAAACCCCTTGTGAAACCCTGAGCCTTAGCCCCTCTCACCCTGCGTGGCTCTCTATGTGTGAAATGGTGCCTCACTGCCAGTCGTATTAAGAGTCATGGTACCCATTTGAGCCCCTCAAGAAAGTGCAAGTGTGTGTGTGACTGTGACTGTGACTGTGACTCTTCCGGCCCAGAAGCACAAAACCGCGAACCCCTCAACCCCTAAAACCCCGAAACCCTCAAACTCTCAACCCCTGAACCACTGAACCCTTGAAGCCCTTAAGCCCTCAAACCCCTAAACCCGTAACCCCTCAACCCAAACCCAAAACTCTGAACCCCTCAACCCTAAACCCTAGACCCTAAACCCTAAACCCTAAACCCTAAACCCCACCAAATGTTGAAACCTGGAGCCGAACCTCCATTCGAGCTCCTCCGGGCCGAATGCTGAGGCTTGGGGCCACTGCACCTCCAATGCCACTAGGCCTTTGCATCTTTTGGGGTTTAGGGTTTAGGGTTTAGGGTTTAGGGTTTAGGGTTTAGGGTTTAGGGTTTAGGGGGGAGGGCATCAAGAACCGCTGTGCCGGGGAAGGGGGGAAGCTCCTAAACCCTAAACCCTCAGCCCAAAATCCTAAACCCTAAGCCCTTCCGGGTACCCTAAGCGCATCGTTTACCCCGCAGCGATTGAGGTTGCTTTTGCAGCTCCTGAAATGGCTAGAGCTGTTTTCAACAGGGTGGCCTCGTAGTTGTGGGCACTGCCGTTGGCGGAAGGCTAGCAGAGACCCTTAACACACTGTTTTGAAACGATACCTGAAGGTAGAGTTAGCAATCTGCACAGACTGCTTCATGTCGATGGAGTTTTTAGATACTCGTACAAGCGAAGTGTCTCACATCAGATAGCCCGGACGAGAGGAAAGGCCTTCAAAACAAAACGAAGATGTTGACTCGCGAGCGCCTTCCACTTGCACTTCACGCAGCATGCCTGAAACCCTAGACCCTAAACCCTAAGCCCTGAACCCTGAACCCTAAACCCTAAACCCTAAACCCTAAACCCTAAACCCTAAACCCTAAACCCTAAACCCTAAACCCTAAACCCTAAACCCTACCAGGCCCAGAAACGAACCTGGAGCTACAGCCATCCGCGCCCGCCGCGCCCCTCACGGCTGCAGAGCTGGAGCACCTCATGCAGTCGTTCCTTGCCTTGGTACCCTTTTTCCCCTTTTTGTTGTTCAATGTTTAGGGTTTAGGGTTTAGGGTTTAGGGTTTGGGGTTTAGCCCTAAACCCTAAACCCTAAGCCCTAAATCCAGAAATCGGTGCCCTTGATACAATATGGTTGCTGGGCTACCAAGTTGGGCTTGCGCTTCTGGCTGGTAAGGAATGAGGGAATGGGATATACAGGGTGGGGCCCCCTAGTTATAAGTAGAGTTATAAGGGCCCTAAATTGGGTTATAAGGACCCTAAGTTAGGTTATAAGTCCCTTAACTACAGTTAGTATAGTAAGGGGGCCCCACCCTGTATATTCCCTTAAAGGGTATATGTGGAGGGCCCTTCTTCCCTCATTCCCTACTAAGAAGCAGGGGGGCTTGGTCATTGGGATCCAGGGAATATTTTTCAATTTCCCCTTGTTGGGTTTGGGGTTTAGGGTTTAGGGTTTAGGGTTTAGGGTTTAGGGTTTAGGGATATTTTCGATGTACCCTTATTGGGTTCAAGAGTTGCTTGTTGAGGAACATTTTGTCAGAAGGCTTTTAAGGGGTTTATGAGCCAAGCCTGGGGATAGACGTTATTATAGCTTTGAGGCTTTAATCTAAGGGCAGGGATCATGGTTCGACCCTAAACCCTAAACCCCAAACCCTAAACCCCAAAACCCTAAACCCCAAACCCTAAATCTTGCTCCTTTAGTTGCCGCTCACGTCCATTGGCTTTGGGTCAGGACTTTTGAGGGTTCGTCATGTAGGGTATAGGGTTTGGGTTTAGGGTTTGCGGATGTTTGCGGTTTAGTATACGGTTTGGGTCGACCAGCCTTATGGAGTTGCAACTGAGAGGATGTGAACATCCAGCTGGCTGTGATACCCCCTGCAAGCATATCAGCCGGCCCTATGGGTTTAGGGTTTAGGGTTGAGTTCTGACCGTATATCACTAATCCATACAGCCTGAGCTATTGCTATTGCATATTCATATATACAATCCCCTTAATCTCCCAGCCTCAAACGACCTTCTGCCCAGGACTCATTTATCCTAGCACCTTTGTGCAAACCTTAAGAAGGGTTTGACCCTGCACATACCCCAAACCCTAAACCTTGAACCCTAAACCCTAAACCCTAAACCCTAAACCCTAAACCCTAATTGGCAGATCTCAGGCTCCCCACCGGCCGGGACCCGCTGCCCACAGAGCAGGCGCTCCGCGGGGGTGCCCAGAAGCTTGGGGTTTGCCCCCAAACCCTAAGATCCCTTCAGTTAGGGTTTAGGGTTTAGGGTTTAGGGTTTAGGATTTAGGGTTTAGGGTTTAGGGTCAAACCCCAAACCCTAAACCCTATTAAACCCTGTACGGTGTACAGGGTGTCTGATCTTCTTTGGGCAGCTCCCCTTGATTTAAGGTCCCTTCAGGGATTCAGGGATGCTTTTGTAACATGGGGCCTTCAATTCAAAGGCCTTCATTTAGGGCACCGGGTTTAGGATTTAGGATTTAGGGTTTAGGGTTTAGGGTTCAGGGTTTAGAGGCCAGGTGATTCCTAGTCTGAGGTTGTTTCTGGCTGATTGAGTCCCGGCCCGAAACCCTAGACCCTATGTCCTGGAGTTTTGGGTTTTGGGGTGTTGGGTTCAGCCTGAAGATTTTTGGTCGGGCTTAGCGTAGTTTTCAATGTAAGCGATGGAGCTTAGCATCTCCGGTTAAGGGGTTCAGGGTTCACGGAGTACCTTTTTAGGGTTTATGGGTCCGAGCTGAGCATCTTTTGGGAATGAGGGGTGTTGACTGTTTTTTCGAAAGAACCCTAAACCCTAAACCCTAAGCCCGAAGCCCGAAGCCCCAAGCCCCAAGCCCCAAGCCCCAAGCCCTAAGCCCTAAGCCCTAAACCTAAACCCGAAGCCCCTGTTCAAACATCCAGGGGGGCAGGGACAAAATGGCTAAACTCTAAGCCTCCAATCCGAAGCACGGGCGTGTGGCTCAAACCCTGAACCCCAAACCCTAAACCCCAAACCCCAAACCCTAAACCCTAAATCCCAGACCCTAAACTCAAAACCCCAAACCCAAAACCCCAAACCCTAAACCCTAAACCCTAAATCCCAGACCCTAAACTCAAAACCCCAAACCCCAAACCCTAAACCCCAAACCCTAAACCCTAAACCCTAATGCTTCTTGGATGCCGAGGAAGCTTCCGCACGGCCACGGCTGGGAAGGCAGTCTGGGATTACTTGGCGGTTCATTGTACTTACTAACCAATTATAAGGTTTAGGGTTTAGGGTTTAGGGTTTAGGGTTTGGGGTTATAACTGAACTGACAACTGGACCTATATAGCCATATTGGGGCACTGAAGGGGCTTATCAGTGGGTTCTAAGTACAGTTATGATTGATTCATAAAGTAATGAACCTCCATGTAGGGGGCCATTCTGGGACCTACAGGGTGGGGCCCCCTTACTATACCAACTGTAGTTAAGGGACTTATAACCTAACTTAGGGTCCTTATAAACCAATTTATGGCCCTTATAACTCTACTTATAACTAGGGGGCCCCACCCTGTAGATTGACAAGATCCCTCAACCCCGAGATCCCTTTTCCGAGTGGACGAGGGTTTAGGGTCTGGGGTTGTGGGTTTAGGGTTTAGGGTTTAAGGGCTTGAATGCTTAAGGGTTTAAGAGTTCAGGTTTGAAAGGTCCGACTCGTAAACTTTAAGAACCCGATCTTGCGAAGCATCTCATGCAACTCCCCAGGAGCTGTCAGAATCCCGAAACCCTAAACCCGAAACCCTAAACCCTAAACCCTAAACTCAAAATCCAAAACCCAAAACCCAAAGTCCAATTTGTTGGACATTCTATCGTCTTGGGGATGGCTCTAAGCCGCAGCATGGTAGGTACCCCGAACTTCCCCAATGAAGGCTTTCAGGGACGAAAGGAGGGACCCTTATTCGGGACCTTAGGGGTTATTTAGGGGCTACTTCGGTATGTAGGGGCTATGTAAGGTATGTATATACAGATATATATATATATATATATACATATATAGGGGTTACATACTAGGGGTCCCTCCTCATACCCCGTAAATCAGGAGTACCCTTCCCTATATGGTCAGTTAAATTATTGTCCTCGTTGGGGTACCCTACATACTAGGGGCCGCCTTATAATTAGGGCCTTAAAAGAGACCATGTTTTCGAGAAGTGACCAGATCATCAGCGGAATCCGCAACCTGAATATGTTGAGGAACAATCCTACACCCTAAACCCCAAATTTGGAACCCTAAACCCGAAATCACAAGCCCTAAATCCTAAATTCTAAACCCCAATTTGGGTACCCTCACCCCTAAACCCTAAACCCCAAATTGGTACCCTAAACCCAAACCCTAAACCCTAAGCCCTAAACCCTAAACCCTAAACCCTAAATCCTCCAGAAATGCCCATCCCCAATGGAAGGTGGTGTGGGCCGAGCAGATGCGGCAGCTCGCGTCATCGACCGTGGCTTGGTCGGCGTAATCTTCGCATTATCTCGGATAAGGGTTTAGGGTTTAGGGTTTAGGGTTTAGGGTTTAGGGTTTAGGGTTTAGGGTTTAGGGTTTAGGGTTTAGGGCGGTCAAGATGGTACAGGATCCTCTGAGAATGAGGATTCGGGTTTGGGGGTTGGAAGTAGACTGATAATTAGGGTTTTAAGTGCCCTAAACCCTAAACCCTAAACCCTAAACCCTAAGCCCTAAGCCCTAAGCCCTAAGCCCTAAACCCTAAACCCTAGACACGCCTAGGCCCTCAAGCCTTGGGCCACCCCTAACTTGTCCCCAGAGGCTCAGGTTTGGGTTTAGGGCTTAGGGTTTAGGAGTGTGGGGTTTAGGGTTTGCGGTAGTTTAGGGCTTAGGGTTTAGGAGTTTGGGGTTTGCGGTTTAGGGTTTAGAGGGTTTAGGGCTTCAGGCTTAGGGCTTTACATTCGACTAGGATCCTAGGATCCCTGTTGCAATCTCAGGAATATTTCCTACTGAAGGAATACATAGACTCTCTTAAAACCTCAGCCTTAATTCCTGAACCCTTAGCCCTGAACCCTGAATCCTCCCCAACAACCCGGAGTTAAGGGATATAGCCCTAAACCCTGAACCTTAAACCCGATGCTTTAAACTGGACTGCTAAGGCGGGCGGGCAGCAGTTCTTCCGCGAGGCAAGGTTGTTTTAATCTCAGGTTCGTTTAGGGTTTAGGGTTAGGGTTTAGGGTTTAGGGTTTAGGGTTTAGGGTTTAGGGTTTAGGGTTTAGGGTTTAGGGTTTAGGGTTTAGGGTTCGATTGACCTTAAAGCGGGACGTGGTCTGCACCCCCAAACAGTCAGGGTGTCCTGCAAATCCTAGCCAATTTGAGTTAATTGAGGAGGCCCACACCAAAGCAGGTATAAAATTAAGCCCTGAAGCCAAACCCTAAGCCCTAAACCGGTTTGGGATACAGGAAGCCCTAAAGCATGAGCCTCAAAAGCCCTAAGCCCCATGCCCAAAATCCCTAATGCCCTTGAACCACCGAAACCCCAAATTTCCAAAACCCCCCAACCCCCCAAACCCCTAAAACTACACCCTAAACCCCGAGAACCCTGCGACCCCACCGCGGAGGCCTACGAGCGGCAGCTGATCTTAGATCCCGAGAAGATCACCACCGCGGATGGGTGCCCGTGGCACGCACTTTCTCCAGGATTTCGCTTGAGGAACTGTTGGGTTCAAGGTTTAGGGTTTGGGGTTTAGGATTCAGGGTTTAGGGTTTGGGGTGTAGGGTTTAGGGTTTAGTGTTTAAATCGGATTTTGGGTTTAGGGTTTAGGGGTTAGGGTTGACAGAAAGATCCCTCAAAGCTAGTTGCAGATATATACATTGTGGCATTCAAGTGCTTCGGGTTCCTTAAGCTACTCGTAGACCGTAAACCCTACACCCTAAACCCTAAACCCTAAACCCTACACCCTAAACCCTAAACCCGTGGGAGCTCATGGCCGCGATATGGCACGAGGCAACATGGATCCAGCGACTTGCCGAGCTGCTTGCTGGTACTTGGAGGTTCATGGTTTAGGGTTTAGGGTTTGGGGTTTAGGGTTTAGGGTTTAGGGCTACTTGGAGGTTCATGGTACTTATTACCAATTATGACTGTGCTTATAACTGTGCTTATAGCCATGTTAGCTTATAAGTGGGTTATGAGTACAGTGATAATTGGTTAATAAGTACCATGAACCTGCAAGTAGTGAACTGCAAGAAGAGCAGCAAGATGTCCGCGCCCTGCTTTCAGTGAATCGCTTCGCATCGCTTGCGTATGAGCAACTCCGAAGCCCATGCTGTGCCCGGCACTCAGCCGCAGAGCCGGCTGTGGGTTTAGGATTTAGGGTTTAGGGTTTAGGGTTTAGGGTTTAGGCTTTAGGGTTTAGGGTTTAGGGTTTAGGTGGAGATGGACAGGCATTGTTAGAACGTTAACATGCCTTGTGTGCATCACTGGTGGCATGGGTTTCGTTAATGTGAAAAGAGCTTCAATGAAACCCCACGCAGGCCCTTCAAACCCCGAACCCGAAATCCTAAGCCGCTGGCCATATGAATAGCATCAGGGTTCAGGGTTCAGAGCATCAGGGGTTTATGCATTCTCCTTAGGTTTAGGGCAGGTAAAGTCAACTGGGAGTCGTTCGAAAGTAATGGTTTCGGGGGCGCGGAAATCCCACAATACACGGGTATCGAGGCAAGCAGCTAGTCTAGAGCAGGGCCCCTACCTAGACCCCAAACCCTCAACCCTCAACGCCAAACCCTGGGGCAAACCAAACAAAAAAAGTCAAAGGGCTCCTTGTTTACCATTTGTTTCGGGCTTAGGGTTCAGGATTTAGGGTTTTAGGGTTAGCTGTTTGTGGTTCCTACATGGTTTAGATACCAACGAAGCTGGAGAATGGCGTATCCATGCCAAGCTTTGGGTGAAGAAACCCAGAAGGCTCGGGTGCTGGCTGAGGTTTTAGGGTTTCGCCCTAAGTTCTAAACCCCCGGCCTCAAACCCCACGCCTTGAGCCTTTCATCCTAAACCATCAACCCAAGTTCTAAACCCCTAGAAATTGAACGGGAAATCCCAAACCCGAAACTATCCCCAATCCCAATGCCCCCAAAAATCCTAAACCCCAAGACCTCAACTCACAAGCCACCCCAAACCCCAAACCTTACACCCAAAGACCCTAAACCCCAAAACCCCAAGCCCTAAGCCCCAAGCCCTAAACCCTAAACCCTAAACCCCAAACCCAAACCCTAAGCCCTAAACCCAAAACCCTAAACGCCCGCAACCCGAAGCCCTAAACGCGAAACCCAAAACTCAGCAAGCATTTGTAAACCCCAAACCCCAAACCGAAAAACCGAAACCCTAAACCCTAAACCCTAAATACCCTAAACCCTAAACCCTAAACCCTAAACCTCAGGGACTGGGCATCCCCGAGCTGGGCGCCCAGCGCCCCACCGCTGGAGTCAGCTGGCGAGGTGGGGCTTTTGGGGTTTGGGGTTTAGGGTTTAGGGTTAGGAGTTTAGGGTTTAGGAGTGTAGGCGTTTAGGGTTTATATAGAGTTCAGGATTCAGGATTCGGGTTGGCTTGGGGTTTAGAGATGAGATTGGGGGTCCCTATCTTAACTACCCTGAATCCACAATCTGGCCCAAATTGCCCTGAAGTACCCTGGCCTAAACAATGCAGCTTCCCAAGTTGTTTGAGAATACGATGCTCAGTAGTGCCCTTATTCCCTTTTTTTCGGGTGGTTCTGGTACCTTATAAACCACCCTTTTTCATCCTAGGTTACTGGGCAACCTACCCCCCCGCCCCCCCCAATAGGGTTTAGGCTTTACTGAGGGTTTAGGGTGTAGGGTTTAGGGTCACTTCCTCCACACCACACACACATACCGAATAACCCACATTCTGTTTCCACACATCATGGTCAGCTTTTCGCCAAGATGCGCACGCAGCAACCTCATCGCCATGCTCATCTACAAGGCGAATCTTCAGTGACATCGCCGCACATCACTGCTTCAAGGAAGAGCGCAATCATCGAGGTAAAGCTCTGGCAGCAGCGTTGCGGTGATGTCTCCGGACGGCCCGGGCATTTGTATGCATCACACCTTCCTCCTACCTGACCTCAGCCTAGACCACGAACTTGGACAGGCTGCGAGCCCTAAACCCTAAACCCTAAACCCCAAACCCCAAACCCTAAACCTTTAAACCCTAAACCCCAAACCCTAAACCCTAAACCCTAAACCCTAAACCCTATCCCTAAACCCTAAACCCCAAACCCTTAACCCTAAACCCCAGACCCTAAACCGCTTTGCTGGTCAGCTCCCGGCCATGATTGGATGACCTGGTGGGTGCCCTGAGCCCTGATCCCGCCCTCATCCCTGAAAACTCTTTAGGGTTTAGGGTTTAGGGTTTAGGGTTTAGGGTTTAGGGTTCAGGTTTAGACCCTCAGGGTTCAGGGTTCAGGTTAAACCCTGAATCCAACCCCAAGCCTCAACTCCACAAATCCCAAACCCCCAGGCCCCAAAGGGGGGGGGGGGGGGGGGTCGGAATAATTACGAATAACCCCCGAAAACCCTAAGCCCTATAGCCCTAAACCCTAAACCCTAAGCTTAAACCCTAAACCCTAAACCCTAAACCCTAAACCCTAAACCCTAAACCCTAAACCCTAAACCCTAAACCCTAAACCCTAAACCCTAAACCCTAAACCCTAAACCCTAAACCCTAAACCCTAAACCCTGTTCGAATTCTTTAAGGCCCCTTTGTTTACACAAGCCTAAGCAGGCTTTCGGATCGGGCGCGCAGGCAGCGCAGGCCGCAAGGGCAGGGTTTAGGCTTTAGGGTTTAGGGTTTAGGGTTTAGGGTTCAGGGTTCAGGGTTTAGGGTTTAGGGTTTAGGGTTTAGGGTTTAGCTTAGGGTGGTTACATGGTCACTTAGTATGGGCCCTTAGGCGGGCCCCTTATGTACCCACTACATACCCTACACAATCCAAGGTCCCACACTTCAGAACCCTTAGGGCTTAGATTTGGGGTTTGGGGTTTAGGGTTTAGGGTTTAGGGTTTAGGGCTTTGTAGTACTAGTGGTGCAAAAACGTCTGTCCCGTTTTTTTATGTGTAGGCGATTAGGTTTACAGTTTGTTGTCTAACGTCTGGTGTTCATTTATGGGGTTTAGGCTGGGATGTTCCCCCTTGTACTAACCCCCAAACCCTAAACCCTAAACCCTAAAACCCTAAACAGTCCTTCGTAGGGATTCTAGTACCCGCTATTACAATCCCTATTCAGGACTGTTAGTATAAGGGGGAGCATCCCAAGGTTAAGGAGTTTGGAGCTCTGGGTTTGTCATGATGGGCCCTGAGCATGAACTCTTCTAGGCTTCAGTCGTCGAAACGCACCTGAGCACCCTGTCGGATTGACATTTAGAGTTTATGTGTTAGGGCTTAGGGTTCAGGGTTAAGTTTTGGGGCTTGACATTTAAGGCTTGGGATTTAGGGCTTACAAAGTTTACGCACTAATCTCTGAGGGCTCGCTTGGCGGCGTGCGGCCAGCTCCTTAGGAGGTCCTATAGTATTTGACCCCCAAACCCCCATCCCCAACCAGGTGTAGTGCTTGAGGCTTAGAGGTTAGGGTTCAAGTTTCTCTGGAGTCCTTATCATTATCAGTATTTTTACTATCCTTGCTTTTTTGGGGGACCCTGAACCCTAAACCCTGAACCTAAACGCTAAGCCCTGAGCGGTTTAGGGTTTAGTTTTGTATAGGGTTTAGGGTTGGGTACCCTAAATCCTAGATCCTGAGTTTGACCCTAAAACCTGGACCCGAACACCTTTGCCCGGAGCCCAAACCATCCGACCAGAATGCAAGGCGCTGCTGAGCCAGATACTGGCACCCAAGCTGAAGCAAGCATTCAAGGATGTTTTTGGGCGTTAGGGTTTGGGTTTGGGGGTTAAGGATGAAGGGTGCAGGGAATAGGGATTGAGGTTCAGGGTTTTGGGTTTTGGGTTGTGACTGCGCTCCTGCAGGCAAAAATTTTTTCGCATCTAGACCCTGAACCTGAAATCCTAAACCCTACCTGTGCCATGGGGTTACGCACCCTTCCCGCACGGCCATGGAAGTTGCAGAATGGAAAAGAGAGTCCTAAACCCTAAACCGAAACCCCAAACCTTAAACCTTGAACCTTAAACCCTACCCCGAAACCCTCAACCCTCAACCCTAAACCCTCAACCCTGAACCCTAAACACTAAACCCTAAACCCTAAACTAAACCGTGAACCCGGGGGTGTGTGAATCCAGAGCAGCCAAGGTGATCCGCTACGACGGGAGGTGCATGAATTTGGCGGCCCCCCAGCTTAGTTACTTGCAGAGTTCAGGGACTTCTAGGGGTTCAGAAGGTTTAGGGTTTAGGGTTTAGGGTTTAGGGCTTAGGGCTTAGGGCTTAGGGCTTTGGGTTTTCGAGGGTTTAGAGAGTTCAGGGGCTTGTAGGGTTCGGGTTAGGCTTCAGGGTTCGGTGGGTTTTCAAAGCTGTGGGATGTAAGGCTTTAGGGATTTCTGGAGGGGGCAAAGGGGGAAAGGGGGGGGGGGGGGGGGCGGTTTACTCCCAGGAGCGTTTTTCGTTTTTGTGTGGAGGCCTTGGTTCCGAAACATACTGGTTCTTAGTAGGGGACGAGGGAATGCGTTAGCCTTTAGAAGCCTTTCATATAAAGTCCGTAGTTCCCTCGTACTAAGCGGCAGCAGGGAAACACCCTGTAGTCCTGAACCCCAAACCTTAAACAGCTTGACATGAGGCTTATAAATGCAGTAGCTATAGTCACAAACTGGCTATAGCCTTGTTCGTGGCACTTGTACCACAAGTCAACCACACACGCTAGACCCCAGAAACAAGCCCTAAAACCCAAACCTCCAAACCTCTACGCCCTCGAAACCGCAAGCCCCTACAACTCTGAACCCGCAAAACCCCGCAAACCCTAAACCCTAAACCCGAAACCCTAAACCCTAAACCCTAAACCTACCGGGGCTCTAAGTAGGGATGAGGGAAGTCGGTACCCCTTAGCCTTCAGGCCAACACGTCCTCGCAGAGTTGGACCGACTTCGGCAACCTTGCGGCCAGTCGGATGGGCGCCTTCCTGAGCGTTTAGGGTTTAGGGCTAGCCTACACCCTAAACCCTAACCCTAAACCCTAAACCCTAAACCCCAGCTTTCAGGGGCCTCTGGGGTTGGGCGAAAGAGCTTTTGGGTTGGTTTAGGGTCTCGGGTTTGGGGTTGAGGGCTTAGGGATTTTTGAGGGCTTTAGGGTTCCTCCCTCACGCCCGGAACCTTCAAACCCTAAGCCTGACCAGGGGGTTCAGATGGCAGCAGATGGCAGGGTTTAGGGTTGGGTTTCGGGCTAGGGTTTAGGACTTCCGGTTGAGGGGTCCTCGAAGTAGCTTTCAACTTACAAGTTCTTCCTCGGGAGCTGGGGAATCAGGTACCTTCAGTCCCCCCAAAAGACCCTGTCTGGTGTTACTGCAGGGCCACGTCCTTGCCCTAAACCCTAAACCCGAAACCCTAAACCCTAAACCCTAAACCCTAAACCCTAAACCTCAACCTCCTTGCTCCAAACCCTAAACCCTAAACCCTAAACCCTAAACCCTAAACCCCACGCCATCACGAAGGAGACGTGGTCTTTGACCCCAGCATGCACCTGTCGCCTGGTGGCAAAGAAGTCGGGTTTTGCAGTGGCAGGCAGAGGGCCGAGGGGTTTAGGGTTTAGGGTTTAGGGTTTAGGGTTTAGGGTCTAGGGTCTAGGGTCTAGGGTTCAGGGTTCAGGGTTTGGGGTTTGGGATTTGGGGTTTGGGGTTTAGGGTTCAGGTCTTAGGGCGGGGTTTGGGGCTTAGGGTTACCCAAGGGGACAGTCAGGGGTGTGGGGCGAAGGCACCATTCACCCCAGTCCCCGGCCCCCAAATCCCTAAACCCTAAACCCCAAATCCCTAAACCCTAAACTCCAAAAGTCCACTCCCGAAACCCTACGTGAACCGCTGAAAACCCTAGGCCCTTTAGTCCCTGCACCCGAATCAGTCCAAAAGGTTTAGGGACCCTAAAACCTATATAAACCCTGAAACCCTAAACCCTCAGCCCTAAACCATAAACCCTAAACCCTAAATCTTCAAAGCCAGGCTTATGGGCATCGGCCACTCCAGCACCGGAGTCGGTGTTGGCTCCATCGTCAAGGACGAGAGGGTTGATAGTCTTTAGGGTTTAGGGTTTAAGGTTTAGGGTTTAGGGGAGGAGTGGGGGAGTGGGGGAGTGGGGGAGGGTTTCGGGTTTGCAGGTTCGGGGGTTTTAGAGATGATAGTTTAGGGTTTAGGGTTTAGGGTTTAGGGTTTAGGGTTTAGGGTTTAGGGTTTAGGGTTTAGGGTTTAGGGTGTGACATAAACTGCCTGAGTTTGTGGGTCCGCCGCGTTTCTTGTTATGAAGGCTCCTGCCCGTATTTCTGACTCTAAAACCCCTGGAGGTCGACTGCCTAAAACTTGGGTACGCTAAGACTCCGCCCCCCCCCCCCAAAAAAAAAATATGTATGATAAAACAATCGCAAAAAAAACTCTTAAAAAACAATCCCTGAAGCCCGTTCACCTTAGCGCCCTCCGCGATTGTATGTGGGGGTTTCCGGGAATTAGGGGTACCTTATTGGGGTCCTTATTACAAGGGAATCCTATCATTTGGGGAGTCTATGAGGAGTCCCTTATTTTAGTAAGCCCCCCCTGTGTATATGCTGGCCCCGCACCCCTAGCGCAGAGGAGCAAATGGCACGCGAACTCAAGCATCACGAATCCAAGATTCACGATCCAAGATTATCGGTTGATTGGCAGTCCACGTCTTGCTGCGAGCCTGGCCAGCTCCAACATGCGTCTGACTGGGACGCCAACGCGGCCCAGCAGATTGAGGACGGATTGTCTGGACACATGGGAGGACGAAGGCTGCCCGATTCTAGAGTGCCTTCATATGGCTTGCCTGCTGCTGTTGCGGAGCGGCCACAATCGATCTGCGGCCACTGGCCACTATAGCAGATGCTGTCCAGAGTTTACCTGTGCTTTGTACATTGTTCCTGTGGCGCCAGTACACAGGACAGCCGTCCGTGGGTCCGTGGGCGGCGCAGTGTAGCACCTTCTGAACCCCTCTGGAGCCCTATGATGAATCTTCTACTCTAAACTCCTATGAACCCGAAACCTTAAGCCTTAAACTCTAAACTTTCTGGATGTGTGCGAACCCGCAACCTAACTCTTCAATCGAAACTACGAAAATAGGGCACCCCTAAAAAAGACCTGCAAGTAGTAGGATTCTCCTATAATAAGGACCCCAACAAGCTACCCGTATTTTCGGAACCAAACCTGCTTGCCAGCCCTTGAAACTACCCTAAACTCTAAACCCAAACCCCAAACCCTAAACCCTAAATCCTAAACCCTAAACCCTAAACCCTAAACCCTAAACCTGCTTGCAGGTGACCGGGTTGACCGAGTCGCCAGAGCTCAATGGCGCAGTGGGCCAAGTGGTGCACCTGGGACAAGGAAACGAGGGCTTGCTGTTCAAAGGGTCCCCCTGGTTCTTAGTAGGAGTTTAGGGTTTCGGGTTTAGGGTTTGGGGCTTGGGGCTTAGGATTTAGGGTGGGAATTAGGGTGTAGGGCAAACACTGACCCCTAAACCCCTATGGAGTCCGCCCCCTCAAACACCAAAAAGCCCTAACCAAACCCCAAACCCCAAACCCTAAACCCTAAACCCTATCCCCAAACCCTAACCCCTAAACCCTAAGCCCCAACCCCTAAACGCTAAACCCTAAACCCTAACCCTAATGCCGAGGAAATCGACAGACAGCCAGCTGGAGGTTGCCCTGCCCATGGGGAGACGGATCCTGCACCAGGCGGGAACCGCAAACTTAGGGTTTAGGGTTTAGGGTTTAGGGCTTCGGGCTCAGGGTTCCCCTGCACCTTCGGAGCCCTAAGAACCCGACACACTCTTTCAGGGGCTCAACCTCCTTTAAAGGGCTTCTAACCTAAGCCCTAAACCCTAAACCCTAAGCCCTAAACGCTAAGCCCTAAGCCCTAAACGCTAAGCTCTAATCCCTAAACCCTAAACCCTAACCCTAAACCCTAAACCCTAAACCCAAAACCCTCATCCAGGACAACGTGGTGCCAAACCACCAGGCAGTGGTCACACGCTGCGCCGCCTTTCCCCTGGACCTCGCCAAGCCCGTAGCCTGGCATTTAGGGCTTAGGGCTTAGGGCTTAGGGTTTAGGGTTTAGGGTTTAGGGTTTAGGGTTTGGGGTCAGGGGGTTTAGCCTTAACCTCTCCCTGACTCTCACGCTTCAGGGTTTCATCTCACGACCACCCTAACTAGCCCCTACCCAGAAGAAGGCCCGCGCCACCTGAATAAGCCATATTTGGACCTCGGCGGGGGAGGAAGGGGAGGAGGGGGGGGAAGGGGGCTAAACCTCGCGGTTAAGGGGGTAGTTCGGGTCGGGGTGGGGGTGCAGAATTTTCTTGAATCCAAGCTGAAGTTTCCCTTGTCATTTTTGCAAGTAATTAGGTGTGGGGGACTCTTTTCTCGAGTGGCTTCCTTTGAAGATTAACCCTAAGGGTCCATGTACCTTATTATTATGTACTTGGGCCTTAAGTCCCTAAATATGAGGTACTTTAAGGCCCAAGTATTCCCTATTTAGGTACATGGAGGGGCTGAGGGTTGAGTGGAGTGTATGGAAGGTTTTGGGTTTCCTAAACCCTAAACCCTAAACCCTAAGCCCTAAACCCTAAGCCCTAAGCCCAAAACCCTGAACCCTAAACCCTAAGCCCTAAACCCTAAACCCTAAACCCTAAACCCGAATTAAACCCTAAGAGTGTAGGGGGTTGATGGTTTGGGGGCATCGTGCGAGATGCATGACAGCTCGAGGCTGAAGCGCTAGGGTTGAAGTAGAAGCCCTGAGGGTTCATTGCCTCGAAACCCTAAACCCTAAACCCTAAACCCTAAACCCTAAACCCCATTCGCATCACAAGGTGAACACCTCCGTGCTCCGCGTGCTCTGGTTGGAGCAGGAGCTCGGGGACAGAAGGAGGGACCAGTCTCTAAGAGGCCAGACCGGCCGGGTTCAGGGTTCAGGGTTCAGGGTTTAGGGTTTAGGGTTTAGGGTTTAGGGTTTAGGGTTTAGGGTTTAGGGTTTAGGGTTTGGGGTTTGGGGTTTGGGGCTTAGGGTTTAGGGTTTAGGGTTTAGGGTTTAGCGTTGCTGGTCCACCGCCAGATTAGATTTCAGGTGGTCCGCCTCTCCTTCTCCCAGGCACGGGGCTTGACAGGGTTTTCGGGTTTAGGGTTCATGGGGTTGTATGGGATTTACAAGGTTTATTTATAAGTTACAAGGTTTATAATAGGGCTAGTGGGATTAGTTACAGGGTTTATAGGGTTGTGTAGGGGCGCCAACTTCTAAACTCGAACGTGACTAGGGAACCCTAAGAAGCCTACCACCCTAAACCCAAAACCCTAAACCCTAAACCCTAAACCCTAAACCCTAAACCCTAAACCCTAAACCCTAAACCCTAACCCCCTCTGGCAGGATGCCCGCACACCGGGGGCCAAGCCTTCGAAGGGCCCGCTGCACGCCATCGGCCACCTCGACTCATCTTTGGGGGCTTGTTGAGTTCGCGTTGTAGCCCTAAACCCTAAACCCTAAACCCTAAACCCTAAACCCTAAACCCTAAACCCTAAACCCTAAACCCTAAACCCTAAACCCTAAACCCTAAACCCTAAACCCTAAACCCTGAACTGTTTGGGGGTTTAGAGCTTAATTTGGTGTTTTTGACCCAAGCTTGGGGGTTCCAATCTCGGGCTTCTTGGCCAAGGAAGCTAAACCAGGACCCAAAGCGGGCCCTTCTTCTCTATTTTAGGGTTAGGTTCCTTTAGGGTTTAGGGTTTAGAGTTTCGGGAAACCGTAAACCCTTAACCCCAAACCCTTCGTGCACAAGAAGAAGGAGCTGACTTCCTGGGTTGCTTTTTGTTTCAATGTCCCAAGGTTTGTGTTGTCGCTCGGGTTTTTTGTTTTGGGGATGAGGGGTCTCGGGGTTACCCCGAGCCCCAAACCCCATACCCTAAACCCTAAACCCTACACCCCCGAACTCTAAACCCAGTCTGGCTTTTGGACATGGTGCCTCCGGATACTTCGGTTCGCCATGGGCGGGGTGCTCTTGGTTAACATTGCGATGATTGTTTCTGGTTGTTTTTCATTGCGACAATGATCCGTTGGTGTTTGCTCGCATAGCACTCGTCTGTTTCTTGTTTCGAATTTCAGTTGCTTGAAGATGATGGCGAGGAAGACGATGATAACAGTGGTGCTTGTGAGATGTTCGATCACCCTAAAGCCCTGAACCTTAAACCCTTTTCAGGGTTTAGCGGTCTCGGTCTAGCGGTACCCAGGTGCGCAGTACATGGGCATGAGCGTGTGCGGCAGAAAGGCGCATGGGTTTCGGGTTTAGGGTTTGGGGTTCTAAACCCTAAACCCTGAACCCTAAACCCTATAAACCCTAAACCCTAAACAGGAATCACGTCATTTTGGGGCGGTTAAAGCTTCGTATTGAGCTTGTCTGGATCCCTTTTTTGAGATGTCCGGGGCGCGTTTCCGCATCGACGTTCCCTTAATGTGAACCCTAAACCCTACAGCCTAAAACCCTAAACCCTAAACCCCAAACCCCAAACCCCAAACCCCAAACCCTAAACCCCAACACCCTCCGTGCCCCCCCCCCCCCCCATGCCCCTGGATGCAGCTTCTCCTGGAACAGAAAGCGGGCACCAGGGTTTGGGGTTTGGGGTTGAGAGTTTAGGTGTAGGGATCTCAGCCTGAGCGGTTTTGCTTTCAATGACGAAAGGGTTGAGGGTTAAAGAGTAGGGTTTCGGGTAGGAGAATACGAGGGTTCCACATTTGTGGGCCCAAATTAAGGGGTCATGAAATTTTTGTAAGAAGCTTGAAGCACCTTTCTGTGGAGACTTGCTAAGGTATCGGGGATGCATCAATTCGGTACAGGCCCGGCGAAGCCCCAAACCCCAAAACCCTCAAGCCCAGTTGTCAAGGACAAGCCACAAAGCTGAGCGTTCCACGTTTGGGGCTTTGAGGTTTCAGCAGGTTCGACTTAGGATCAGCCTTCTCCCACCCCTAAACCCTAAACCCTAAACCCTAAACCCTAAACCCTAAACCCTAAACCCTAAACCCTAAAGAATTTGCCGCTGAAGCCCTGCACCCCGCGATCTGCCAGGAGGTATCCCTGGGCGAGCTGCGAAACTTCCTTTGGAACCTGCATTTGGATGACACTCAGTTCGCCAAGGCGCGTCGGGCTTAACCCCCTTTAAACCGCTACAGTCCCTGCAAGCCCTATGATAAGCCACATAAGCACCGTTTACGAGGTTTCGGGCCTTAGGGCCTTGGGGCTTTAGGGCCTTAGGGCTTAGGGCCCTAGGGCCCTAGGCCCTAGGGCCCTAGGGCCCTAGGGCCTTATAGGGCCTTAGGGCCTTTGGCCTGGACCCCTGGAAGGTACGCAAGCGCTTTGCCCCCAAGGGGGATTACGTCGACTACAGCGAGGCGGGGCCTGTCTTCAAGGGTACCGGCTTAGGGGCTTCAGGGCTTTAGGCTTTAGGGTTCAGGGTTTAGGGTTTAGGGTTTAGGGTTTAGGGTTTAGGGTTTAGGGTTTAGGGTTTAGGGTTTAGGGCCGTTGTAAACTGTAGATTTTTTGTTTTTTGGGGGAGAGAGGGGAGGGGGGGAGAGGGAATCAGTGCATCAGACAGCTGGCATAAAGGATGGCATTCCCTAAGCCCTATATGGGGGTTTACGAAGAAGAGGGACCCCGAATACAGTCCCAGAAATAACAGGATTCCCTTATAATAAGGGTCCCAATAAGGCACCCCTAATATCGAAAGCCCCCATATGAAGCCCTGAACCCTGGCGCAGGGGGTGATTAGGCGTGGCGTGTTTGGGCAATACAACACCCTTTGCTTAGGATGTTCGTATCGCACCCTGCTGAACACCCTGGTTTACCTGAAGTTTGGCGTCCGTTATGGTTTGTCCATCACCGAGAAGGAACTACATTGTAGTCTTCCACTCGGGTGCAGGGTGTACAATGATGTTTGACATTGTGCTGGCCCCCCCCCCCTGGCTTTCGCAGCATTTTGTTGCACCAGACTCCTAAACTCCTACAGGGTGGGGCCCCCTTACTATGCTAACTGTAGTTAAGGGACTTAGAACCTAACTTAGGGTCCTTATAACCCAATTTAGGGCCCTTATAACTCTACTTATAACTAGGGGGCCCCACCCTGTAACGTCCTAAGCCCTAAACCTCCTAAACTCCCAAACTCCTAAATCCCAAGCCTTCGACTCCTCAACTCCTAAACCCTCAACCCTAAATCTTAGTTCCAGTGTGGGCTTTCTGGGGCTTGGCTCAAGCTTGGAAGGGGGGTTTATGGTTTAGGGTTTTGGGCCGCGGGTTTTGTGGCGTTGGGGTTTTGGAGTTGGGGGTTTAGAGTTTAGGGGTTAGGGCCTTGAGTTTGGGGCATTGGGATTTAAGCGGGGTCTTGCGTGTCCTTGATATGCAGGTGCTCTACCTACTCGGCCGTCCGCATTTGCAGTTCCCGAACGTGCCAGTGGATGCCCTCATCTACGAAGCTGCCAGACCCCAAGGGGCGTCTGCAGAGAGACCTCTGACCCTTGAGTTGCCCCGCCCCAAACCCTAAACCCCAAACCCTAAACCCCAAACCCTAAACCCCAAACCCCAAACCCCAAACCCTAAACCCCAAACCCCAAACCCTAAACCCTAAACCCCAAACCCCAAACCCTAAACCCTCAACCCCAAACCCTAAACCCTAAACCCCTGAACCCTGAACCCTTCAGCGCGGCTCTGAACCCCGGACCCTGTCTTTCGTACCCTCGATGTCGCAAACCTATCTAAGTCGTGTCGCCTGTATCTCCTAAACCTGAAACCAAAGGCCTGAAACCGTAAGTAAGGTTCAGGGTTTCGGTTTTAGGTGTCAGGGCTGCTTTCCCCGACTTCCTACTACGTGCCTGGGCCCACGATACCCACCATAGTCTTGGGGATTCCAACTTGAGGGGTGGTCCTAGTCACAGCAGAATGCTATGTTGACCTACACATAGAAAAGGGTACTCTTCTTCGTGTATCCGGTTTGAGAACCTACAAAGCCCTGAGCCAGAACCCTCACCGTACAACTTTGTCATGGTGGGGTAACATGTTACATTTTTAAGGGAACTTAAACTCAATCAGGAATAGCATTTTAAATTTATTACTATCCCAACCATGAACCAGACAACAACAACAACAACAACAACAACAACAACAACAACAACAACAACAACAACAACAAGGGAAATTGACCTTCTGCCTAGGTCGTCTCCATCCTTGGGCGCAAGCTGACCGCCCACATCGATCGGGACTTGGGTGCTTCTTGGCTGGATTTAGGGTTTAGGTTTAGGGTTTAGGGTTTAGGGTTTAGGGTTTAGGGTTTAGGGTTTAGGGTTTAGGGTTTAATTCCTTGTCATTTTATATTAGAAATTGAATGGTCTTTTAGTACGCGTGCATAAGGGAATAAAAGTAGTGTGTTTCGTGCGTGCAATATTAATATGAAATGCAAAGGTAAATTGATGCACGCTTTGCATTTAATATTAAAATTGTGCACGCCCCAATAAAAGCCCAATATAATAATCAAATCGTGAGCAAAGCGCGCGTAAACTTGCCTTTGTTCACGCCTTTAGTATTATATTAATAGGGCTTTTAATGGGACATGAACGTACTATTCACCTCACTCTTGACTCTGAAGCTCTATCTCTAGCTCCTGTTAATGGTTGATCTGGGGCTGAGTTTTAATGTCTTGAGTTACTAACCGGCTTAGAGACCAGTCCAACCGCAGCACCCATCACACCTTGAGACCCTAACTCTCATATCTTGACTCTGCACGAAACCTGTCCATGATCAGCCAACTATAAGACCCTAACCATCTATTACCAGGAGTTAACGGTGTGAAAGGTCATGAACTTAGTGACCAAAGACCCCATGTTGACCGTTCCCCCACAGCTCTCTTGACCCTATATTACGTACCAGCCAGGAAGCATTAACCGTGGATGGACGTACCAACCTGGCTCATGAATCCAACCTCACAGCCGTCACCAATCCACACAGTAAGACACATGAAGAGAACATTGGTTAACCGTGTAAACGAAGTGAATACAAGTGCATTATAATGAGTGAAAAGGAAGCATGAATGCCCTTGTAAGAACGAAGTGAGCACAAGAACCGGGCGAATACAATAATAAAGTTACCGCCCGGAATAATACTACGGTTTAAGGTTTAGGGTTTAGGGTTTAGGGTTTAGGGTTTAGAGTTTCGGAGAGTTGGGTCTGGGGTTTAGCGTTCAGGGTTCTGCCTGTCGGTGTGTCGATCTCACTGCCCGAACGTCTGTTTTTTGAACCCTGAAACCAAAACCTTGGGATGTTCCCCCTTTTACTTAAAGTAATTGCCCCCTATTATAATCCCTAATTATCGGACTTTTAGAAAAAGGTGGAACATCCCAAACTAAACCCAAACCCTCAACCGGTTTAGGGCGTTATACGCGGCACCCAGACGTTGCACCCAGTACAGGATCCTGAGCTGGACTTTAGGCTCAGAGACAGGTTTTGGGCTGGTTTATAGGCAGGAACCCTGAACCATCGCAGCTACCACGGTTAGAGACTACAAGTCGCAAACGGATGATCAGAAGGCTTCCAGGCCTGCTCCTCCCCAGGTAGGATGGGGTTTAGGGTTTGGGGTTTAGGGTTTAGGGTTTAGGGTGTAGGACTGAAATTCAGCTTGGCTGAGTTTTGTTTGGCTGGGGAGTGGGCCCAATGATCGTTAAGTTTTAGCCGGGGTCGTATTGATGTTTCGCATGGGCATTCACAATTCCTTTCGGGAGTCTGGGGCTCAGGGTTAGGCTAAACCCTAAACCCGAAACCCTAAACCCTAAACCCTACACCCATCACCTTCCAGAATGCACCTGCTCCATCAACCAAGGCCGACGATGACGGCATCGGCTATCGAAATGCCTGTAGGCGAGGCCCCGCCATAAAACGCGCGCCCTAAACCCTAAACCCTAGAGTCGAAACCCTAAGGACGCAAACCCAAACCTCTAAACATCTCTAAGCCCTTGCCCGAGGCAGCCTTAGGGTTTAGGCTTTAGGCTTTTGGCTGAAGGATTTAGGGTTGAGGGTTTAGGTCCTATAAGCCCTGATCCGGTGAAGCCCTAAACTTCTAAACCCCAAAGCCCAAACCCCAAACCCTAAACCCCAAACCCGAACCCCAAACCCTAAACCCCCATACATCGAATACTTGGCCGGGCGCAGGAAGCACTGTGCGAGCTACTTCGTCTCGATCCTGCTCCAGCCACTCTGCTACAGACCTTACAACCTAAACCCGCACTAAACCCTGTAGACCCTGAGTCTGGCCCTAAACCCTAAACCCCAATCCCTAAACACTGAACCTTAAACCCTACACTTTGTTTGCCTAAATTTAGCTGAGCTTGGTCGGGAGCTTGAATAAGGCTTTCAGTTGGAGCTCCATGCAGTATCTCCCAGAATAGGGGTACCCCTAAAATGCCCCAAAGCTAAATTTTTCCCTTGCCCTTAGACCTCCAAACACAAAACGCGAAAACCCCAAACCCCTAAAACGCAGAGGACCCCCCAGAATATAACCCGTGGTCTTGGGAAAGCAAAGAGTTGGGGCTCCCCGACCCTTGATGCTAAGTCCCCTGTCCTTGGGTCTTGCATGACTCTCAGGGTCGTTTCATGGGCCCTTCACATGGTCCCTGACCTCCCTCAAAGGGTTCTGAAGTACGGGCCCTTGTATGGAGTAAAAAGGGGTACATAAGAGGTCCCCTTTTAAGGGCCCATACTACGGGCGCATGTAGCTACCCCAAGAGTCTTGCATGGCTGCGCTTGATGGCGGCGGCAGAGGCTCTAGTGAGGAAGGGCCACTGAAGCATGAGAAGCGCCAGGCGCCATCGCCGCTGCGATCTGGATCCGAGAGTCAGCATTGGGAGCAAGCCCTAAATTTCAGGCCTAGCGGCACGGGCCGGCCCCCGCCCCCCAAAGCACGAAACCTTGAACCTTGGCACTGTCTTCTCTTTCCCGTGTCTTTGTCCTCTCCTTCTCTCTGTCTCTCTTTCTCCTGCCTTCGCCACCCCTCCCTCCCCCCCCACCCCCCCGGCGCGCCGCGCGCGCGCGCGCGCGCGCGCGCGCGCACCCGCATCAGGAGCATCAGTGGGGTTGGTTTGGGGGCCTTAAAAGCATTCTATGCATGCGTTTTGCCTTCGAAAAACCTTCAGAAAACGCTGTAAACACGTGTTTTTGGGCTTGGGAAGCCTTTTGGGACCCAGGAAAGGGAGCATCATGAGCATCAGCGGCCTCCCCCAGGCCATCCAAAACCCCCTTAAACACGCCGATTGTATGTGCTTGAACGCTTGCGTGCCCACGAAACCCCCAAAAGCAAGACCCCGAATGCCCTTAAGGGCATTCGGGGTCCTGCTGTTCGGGTGTTTTGTAGGCACGAAGCCGTTCGAGCGCGTAAAATGAGCGATTTTAGGGGCGTTTTTACGTGGACCCACAAAACACTCGGTATTTACGAGGTTTTCTGCTGTTGGAACACCCCCCCAAACCGAGCATCATGAGCATCAGCTGGGTCTCTGGGCCGTGGGCCCGGAGGCCCACGAAGCCCACATGAGAAACGATGGCTCGATGATGCCCCGGACCCCCGCGCATCAGCAGCATCAGCAGACCCCCCCCCCGACGTGGGTTTCGATGATGCGCACTTTGGGGGCGGGTCAAGGGCAACACGGGTGGGGGTCGGAGGCACGCGTGAAAACCCTCATAAAAACACGGTTTTTTTTACGGTGATTTCAGCGTTTTTCAGCGTTTTTTCTTGCCTTGGGTCCGCGGGCCAGGGCTGCTGATGCTCATGATGCTCGCCTGGTTTTGGGCTTCCGGTACCCCCCCCAAACCTTGAAAAACATGGTTTCGGCCTGGCGCGCGCCCCATGTGAAAAGCTAGGGTCGATGATGCGCGCCCGTGAGGGTTTAATGGGGTGCTGCGGGTGTTTTGTGGCCTCGGTTTTTCGTAAAAACCCATGGTTTTTACGAGGTTTTCGTGCTTTTCGCACCACCGCGTGTTGCGTCCCCTTGGATGCCGTTTCGGAGGCCTCCCGAAGGGCCCCGCGCGAATTTGAAGCAATTTTGGGCGGGGTCGGCGGCTCGGGCGCTCGCCCCTTAAAGCTAGCGCTTTTGTGCGACGCGGGCTCTGCCCTGGACCACGGGCGGTGCGGGGGCCGGATTTAAGAGCCTCCGGCTCAAGCCGCCGACCCCGCAGGAGAACAAGTTGGGGTGGGGGGGGGGGTGGGGGGGGGGTGGGGGGCCCCCCCCCCACTCCTTTTCCCATCCAACAGTCCGTCAGGGTCAGCGGACCCTAAACCCTAAACCCACCCTAAACCCTAAACCCTAAACCCTAAACCCTAAACCCTAAACCCTAAACCCTAAACCCTAAACCCTAAACCCTAAACCGTGCAGGATTCTCATGGGGGTGCGCGTCTGCGGTATTAGAGGTTCGCGCCAGAATGCGCCCAAAACGTTCTATCGCAGAAAGGACGCGGTCAGCCTGGATCGCGGATACATTGTCCTGTACATATCTACGCAGACCCCTAGGAGGATCCAAAAGTAGGACCCCCAAATAGTATTCTCAGGAACCCTCAATTGGATCTACTTTTTGGATCCTCCCATGAGGGTCTGGGTAAGGGACGCTCACCCTCAGCCGAGCATCTTACACGGCTTTCGAGCACCTCATGCCTTTTGAGGAGTACATCCACCAGACCTGAGCGGGTTAAGGGTTCAGGGCTTGGGGGTTTACGGGCTGCCCCTAAACCCTAAACCCTAAACCCTCAACCCTAAACCCTAAACCCTAAACCCTCAGCTGACGAGGCCCAGGTGGGAACCCCTAAGCCCTAAACCCCCCGGCTAGGACCGGATAGGAAAGGCATCGCAGGGCTCTCTGAGGCCAGGCACCTTTGTTGCTCCACTAGAACCAGGGCCCCTGTTCAGGTTTAGGGTTTAGGGTTTCGGGTTTCGGGCTTTAGGGTTTCGGGTTCAGGGTTTCTGGTTTTAGGGGTAGTTCCCTGCAAGCTCAACTGAAGGTCTGTCATCTGGGTGAACCTCATTGGTGCCCTGGTGGTGTGGCTCTTCAGCTTGGAGTTCGAGGCCCGAAGGGTTTAGGGCTTAGGGTTTGGGGTTTAGGGTTTAGGGCTAGGGTTTGCGGTTTATGGTTTAGGGCTTAGGGCTTAAGGCTTGGGGTTTAGGGTTGAGGGTTTAGGTTTCAGGGTGTAGGGTTTGGATCCTTGCCCCGACGTTGACCTACTCAATTTGGATCCTTGCCCCGATGTTGGCCTACTCCTCGTCCTCGAGGATCCGATGGTAGAGCGGCCTCGCTCTTCTTTTCCTTCCCCACTGCGCTGTCCACAGCGCCTGCTATGGCTCAAGAGGTTCCTCTAAGGACTGCCACCTTAACCCTCCCTCCCCAGCTCTATGAGCCCGGAGATCAAGAGGTGACAACGCAATCAGCAGAAGTTCCAGAGCAATCAGCAGACCTTGGGACGTTCACACTCACTACAAACTATGTTTTTCAAAGATCACGAAGTGAAACTGCTGATTGTTGGTGTCTCTGACTCCAGCTCGAACCGAGTTATCCCAGTCCAGTACTCAGGCTCCCGAGTATAGGCTTGCTCTCCGACCCAAATATCACTGGCTACACAACGCTTTCCGGAGGATAGATTAGCGAAAGTTGTCCGTTGAACCCCTATGTTCTTGAAATCTACAGGACACTCACTAACCCCAATAGGAGTAAACCTCTCCCTCCTAGGACAACGGTGGACACGCTCAAGGTATCCCTTTTCCTGGTCTACCCTCCAGAAATCATTGTGCTCGTGCTTGCCGTAAAGACAGGGTTCTACTGACGACTGCGGTTCTGCTTTCAGCCACTGTAGCTGCTTACGCTTGTCAGCCCGCTGCCTAAGGATCATTCCCTCGTCGTATAGTGCGTACTTACCTGTACGGAGACATTCGCGCAGACGACTGGAATCCATAGTTTTTGTCAAGCAGTCGGCTAACATTGCCCCAGACGCCACCCACCTGAGCTTACAGTTCTCTTTCATCCGCTGTCGAATGAGCAGACACTCTATGGTGGTGCGATGCTCCTCGCACTGTGGAGTAGCAGTTCTGGTAACAATATCAAACACTGACTTGCAGTCGGTTACAGCGGCTGCGGTGGGCTGATGGGCTAAGACCTTTGCTGGATCATGCCACTCAGTTTGATGGTCCTTTAGCCAGGCCCACATAATTCGGATCCAAGAGAGACGGTCTACCGTATTGCTTAACGCTATAGCCTCGGCGCCTAAGGTACTGCGAACAACTCTAGGGATCTTCTTGGAGGACCAAGCTACTGGACACACTAAGGCAGTGTGGTTCTCAAGGAGTTCGGGACTGGTAGAGAAAATCACTGTCCCTTGATGAGCGTTCGTTTTCAGGTTAGAAGCAAACGAAGCGTCTGAAAAAGCGCAGAAAGTCAGATCTGCCTCGTTTATCGGAACGATCATCAGTGAGACAGGGTGCTGTTTTGCTTCCTGCAACACTCTGTTGGCTTCAAGCAAGTGAGATACTCGAGCCTGGTTCACGGCAGACTGCAGTTCACCAACCTTTGCGCTCAAATCAGCCCTAGTATGCACTGCTGCGTACTGCAGACTGCCGATGAGCTGTCGGTATCTCTGCTTTTCTTCAGCAGTGACCTGAGCATCTGGTGTCCTACGCCTATCCCTTGGGACATTTATGGGATCAATGCTCTCAACATAATCTCTTTGGTCCATTTCAATGCTCATATCATCCCACTGGTGAAGCTTGATCCCAGTGAACACAAAACTTCCCGTTTCAAAAGACCCAAAGCTGAAACGCTTGCGAAGCTTCTCGAGAGTTTCGTGGAACACGTCATCTCCTCCACAGATTCCATCATCTACATGAATCCCTAGGACCCCGTGACTACGATACTGCCCACCTGCATCCTGACTTGACAATGAGAAGACACATGGGTCTAGAGGACATTGATGGAATCCGAGTTCCACAAGTGCCTTTCGCAACTCTTGATACCACAAATACGGTGCGTCTATACGCCCATATGCCCCTCCTACGAGTTCACAATCATCCCCAGGGCCTAGAGCTAATGCTTCCTTAATCTCTGGCGGGGCTTGTATCCCTAGAAGTCTCCCATCGCCCTTGCCGTGCAAAAATGCGGTGGAAATGTCAAAAGAGCAAAGGCGCCAACGGTTACTACTTATCTTCTGGAGGATCAACTGACGCCCATCTTTACTTAGTGTCGGTGCGTCATTGGGCACGCTATCCAAATCCGGATCTTCGAAGCCTAAAACTACGAGACGCGCCTTTGCTTTCTTGCCATCTGTCGCAGCCGCATCCTGTTTGGATGGATCAACTGTCTTCCAGGTGTAAATCCACCTGCATCGCATGATGTTTCGCTGCGGAATCCTGCCTTTGGCAATTTGGCGAACAGTTTTATGCGAGAGCCAGGCACTAACCTCCTTATGTTTAGCAGCGGCAAAACGCTTCTGATCCTTGACAGTCAGATCCCTTAGCTTAACCTCCACCCGCTTCTTGCGGCTCTCGCTAGCCAAACAGATCATGTCTTCATCGACCTGTTCCGGGAGATTCCAAGTTTCAGGAGGGGTGACATCTATTTCCCAGCACATCTCAGACCCACACAGAAATGCATCATCCATGTCCTCATCGTCCCCGAACTCTACATCACTTGAGGGCCCAGGGCTTGAAGGCACAGGAATCTCCCGGCTGCGTTCGTGCCGTTCTTGCTCTTCAGGACTTAACGGCGGTGGAAAAATACTGGGAGAATCTACCTCGGGACCCTCGTTCGGAGGATTGGATTCCACGTGGGCTTCACTTTCGGGTTCTGAAGATATGTCGGGCGCTGGTGTTTCTTCAGGCAAAAGCTCCTCTAACGTGGTTTCGAGTGAAGGATTCTCTCCTCCCTCGAGGTCTACAAAGAGGGGGGCTCCCTTGAGTTTCTCCTTCAAAGGCTTCAAGGTGTCCAGGGGGATCCCGTCCTCATTCTTTGGGATGTAGTGCCACTCCCGGAGCGACGCCGCCCTGATCTGCTCAGGACTCGCACGGATCAACCGCCCAGCATGACTCAGCCAAACGACGCGCTGCTTTTCAATCGAAATGATCTCTGCAGGCCCATGCCACCGCCCATGTTCTCGTCGCATGTTTGCTCCTTTTCGCCTCCAGTAGAGCACCATATCGCCGACTTCCCAGTCCATCCGGGATGGTCGGGTCCGTCGAAGCAGTGCTCTCCTGAAACTGGAACTGTTGTCCACCTGGATGAATGCTCTGCGAGCGCTTTCTCGCAAACGAAGAGTTTCCAGGAAGCGTTCTCCCTCCGGTGTCTGGCTTTCAGCCAGAGCATGCGCCGCTGCATCACTGTCTGAGAGGAGCGACCCAGGCAGTCGACATGATACTCCAAGCACTGACTGTTGGGGAGTATACCCGTCTGCCCTACACAAACTGTTCTTAGCATTGAAAACTTGTCGTAGCGCAGCTTGAAACTCCACCGAACTACCGATTTCCTTCTCCAGATCCATGCGACTCAACATGCGTTTTACCGTGCACCCGTGAATCTCACAGCGTCCTAACTGCCAATGACTGTCACCAGCAGACATGCGTACCACAATTCCGGCTTCCTGCATTCGCAGCGCCCAGGCGTCTGAGATGAACTCCCCTCCCGGATCAACATACACCTCCCTGGGAGGCCCTGCCCAAGTCACCCAGCATGACTCAAAATGTCGAATGATTTCCTCTGCCCCGGAGCCTCCCGCCTCAGGACCACACTCCACCCCAATGTGAAACAGTGTAGCCTCATCAATGAAGTGAACAAAGTGAAACGCCCTTCCCTTAGCATTACGCCAGGTCACCAAATCCATGCCCACCTTCGTGTTGAATGCAATATTTTCGTGAATGGCGGATGGCCGTGCGGCGTTAAACCCCTTGCGTGACTCCGTGCAAGCATCACATTGAAAATCCAAAGCTGCTTTAAGGACTTCCGGGCCAGCCCCTCCCTGCTTGAGGTAGCGCATAAACTTTTGCGGATCCGGGTGACCCAAGTTATGGTGAAGCTGTCGCATTTCACTTTGTTCCTGCGCCGACAGTCGGCTAAACCCGGGGCCATGATTTGCGACTGGCGGAGGACCCCACGCGAGTTTAGGCTCAAGGCGACGGGACTCGGTGCTGGAAACTGTGGTTTCGGGCATCATGACATCGGACGTGGTGTTGGGCATCATGACATCAGATGATGGGGGTTCCACCGGTGTCTCGCGGGGTACACAACCATACACCGTGAGTGCCATTTTGGCCGGTTTCCCTGCTCGATTTTGCTTATACTTGGGCAATGAGGCCCAATGTTCGATGCTTGTGTCGGGTTCGACCTCTCCGGTGTTTCGGTTGATGACAATCGTGAAGCGATGAGAAATTAACTTAGGATCATACTTTCCGATCGGCACCCTAAGTCTGTTGACCCCTCGACAAGCTTCGGCATGGTGTACCCTCATGTCAGGAACCAGAGCCTGTATACTTTCAATCAGGCCATCTTCCGGGGGAATAATATGGTTGCCTCCTTTGGGAACTCTAGCATTCAGTGTTCGAAGGACGACATGCCAGGTTGCGCTACTCCTCCCATACTCATTTTCTCGGGGGGCCTGTTTGAAAGTATACCGCCTCCGTCGCTTAAGGATTTGTTCGGGCACTATGTCGAGCTTATCTGCATCTCTTTTGTCGTCTAGATGACAGCAGAATTCTTCTCTCAAAAGGGGCCTTTCAGAACCAAGGGCAACCACATATTTAGCTACGTTCTTTGCCAAACCCTCAACATACGTTCGATACTTCTCGCAGAGCGCAGTACCATGAAGACTGCTACCCTTTTGATCATACCGAATGTATCTATGATCTAGTTTCGCATGAAGAACCTGGGACGTGGTGCGAACAGCGCCCTTCTGTCGGAGAAAGTTGTTGCCTTGTAGTCGGGGTGGCTTGGGAACGTGACCTAGATCATACTGAGTGATGAGGGTGCATTTCTGCAGCGCACTCAACTTCATCCCAATTGACCCTCAAGTCAGACAGTACATGAAAATGCCCTCCCCTAGCAAGCTGAATAGAATAGAGATCGGAACATAACCTCAAAACCAATTCCTGTGTTTCCTTGGACATCCCTGAACTAGTTACATTCACCCACACATGACGCGGCTTCCACACATCGATCATTTGCCACAATTTGTCTTCGTAACTGGCATCGCAAAGATCTCTGGCCGACAGCTCGATCATCTTTCCTTCGCCTCCTAGAACACACACATAACGGCCTATGGTACCAGGCCCTCCTACGCTAACTTCCAGGAATGTCTTGCTGTTTGAGATCTGCGAAGACCGCTTAGGGCCCTGGGGATCGCGACAGGTTCTACTGGTCTCGCGGAGGCCTTCTTCACACAGTTCACAAATCGCATCGATCTGCTGCACTATCATATTTAACTGCTCCGGAGACAACGGGGAGGATCCCTCGTCTGTGGCCGTCGTAGCCACTTCTGGCTCACCTGGCGGGCTTACGGAGACTGCGGCTGCTTGGCACGGCCCAAGTCTCGCTGCAACGCTGCAATCTGCGCCTCGAGTTGACTGATCGTTTCGGGGCTCACATCTTGCTGCATCGGGATCACCGGCGTCTCTTCTTCTTGGATCAGGTCCCATGACGGACTCCTTTTGCATGTCCCCTTGTTGCCGCTCGACATCATGCCCTGTGTCTGCGGAATGACCGGTTCTTGCTTCCTGGCCGAGCTCATGGACCCCTGGCTCCTTGTCCCGATGACCTTGTGAGTCTCGAAGTGGTTCAGGTCGTCGGACTTGGGCATCGGCGAGGTCATCAATGATGTTCCTGGGCTGTAGGCACTCTTTTGCGCCCGCGTCAAGGCTCGGATGAACTCCTGGAAGCTTTTCAAAGACTTCTCGGTGAGAGACCGGTTGGCGATATAACGTCCATAGCCGGGATCTTGTTCGACCGCTGCCAGGAAGGTCTTTCCGCGGTGCTTCCCGGATTCGAGAACGAAAGTCCCCCAATCGCGCAGCGAACTTACCCCGACTGGTTTCGTCACCGGCTTGTCGTCCAGAATGTTCAGGTTCAAGTCGCTGTCCTCCTTCCCAGTCAACGCGAGGTCGAGTATCTGGGTAACGTCGGTCATGTTCATGCGCTCCGATTCGGGCGGATGGGCCAAGTTGAGGACCGAAAAACTGCTGGAAGTTTGGAGCGTCTGTTGTCTCACTCAATCCCTCGGTCGCAACCAAGACGTCTGCCGTTTGAAGCCCCAAGAGCTCACGAACATCGATTAGATACAGCCCTTTATCGCCTACGTTCAGGGGAATTTCTTTTTGCCACTGTGGAATCCAGAGGGTATTGGTTTCAAAGTTCAGGTGGCTCTTAATTTGTCGCAAAAATGCATTTGAAATCAGGAACGGCGTTTGGCCGGCAACAATTTCCACAGCAAACATCTGATGCTTTCCAAAAGGGATGTATGCGGTCTTAAGGCTTGCTAGGGTTCCATTGTTGCCAAACCGAAACACTACCTGAGAATCAGCCATGCGAATCTGCGCACGTGTGCTTGCAGGTAACTGCTCAGTGAATCGACTAAAGTTCGATTTTCCAACCACCGTTGTGCTGGCGCCGGTGTCAAGGATAGCAGCCTCTGCCCTAACGGTCACTAAAGCCCTTTCACGATGGTCATCAGCCCTCAGCCTAGGCTTACATAGCTGAAGCAAGCGACTCTGGAGTCTGAGCTTGACACCTTCTGCTCGGAAGCAGTTCGGGTCAACAAGATATTCATGCTGCCCAAAGAACATTAACTCTGATTGCATGCTAATTGGTGAGCTGAGGTCGGGTCTTGGGGACGTGCTCTTCTCTACCATGTCGCCCTTCTTGAGGTACTCCTCGAGCCCGATGGTGCTGAAGGGAAGGGGCCGCTCGAGAATCTCGGCGGCATCTCTGACCTCCACGTTGTCCTCCGCTATGTCGGTCATCATCATGGCAAAGTTGTTCACCTCATTTCCAGGCCCTGCTCCGGAACTACTGGAAGACCGCATCGGACACTCGAGGCGCCAATGCCCTCGTTGCCCGCACAGTCTGCAATGGCTTCCCGCGATGCGCTCAGCCAACGACTTCTTGTGACTGCCAAATCGACCGCCCTTCTTTCCTCCTCCTTTGCCCTTCCCCTTTCGGGGAGGCCAAAACCCTCGGGACTTTGCTCGATCTCGCAGGCGTTGGCGCGCAGCAGCATATGCTGAGAAACAACTTGCCAGTTCTGGCATGTCTTGGATCATTTCGTTGATGCTGTCTTCGTACTCGGTGATGAACACGGCGTCTTCATCCCCCAACTCCGCAAAGTACACGAGCATCTGGTCCTCGTCGTAGTCTTCCTCCACGAAGTGGGCTTCGTCCGTCTCCTCTGTCTCCACAAAGTTCGCCGGATAGATCTTCTTCTTGCCCTCGCTGGAAGAAGTCAAGATCTTTGTAGACAGAGTCCGCATTGCATTCTCGATCTTCTCAGCTTCCATCGTGCCGCCACTAAGTGTGATCACTTTCCTCTTGTCCTCTGTCGTCAAGTAGCTTTGGCGTAGCAGGATGAAGGCCTTGAACTCCTTCATTGTGACAGCGTCGCCAAGCTCGTGAAATGCCACCGAGAGGCGATTCACGAAAGACATGGTCGTTTCATCCATCTTCTGGGTGGTTCTGTAGATGGCCTTCTCGAACTTCTCGTACGTCTGCAGCTCTGCTGCCTCATCCCACGAGGACAATGCTTTCAGGAGTACTTGGATGCCTTGCTCAGGGTCTGTCAGCTTCGTTGCATCGAGTGCCTTCACTTGGCTCCAGGCTGTTCCTTTGCATAGAAGCGCTAGCCTCGGTGCCAACATCGATCGGTCTTTGGCCGGGCAAACTTGATGCAAGAAGATGACCTTGTCCTTGTACTCTCTGGGATCGTCCGCTGCAGGATCAAAACTTGGCAGGAGATTCCATATGCCCCTGCTGGACTCCTCGGTGCTACTTGAAGCACCACCACCATGTTCACTTGATTCCGTCGGCATCTGCCGGTCTGATCTTCTTGGGCTCACCTCCTTGGATCACGGACGCGCCACCCCTTTCGCTCCACAAAGCGGGGGTCCAGGCGCTCCGCTACCAATTTGGATCCTTGCCCCGACGTTGACCTACTCAATTTGGATCCTTGCCCCGATGTTGGCCTACTCCTCGTCCTCGAGGATCCGATGGTAGAGCGGCCTCGCTCTTCTTTTCCTTCCCCACTGCGCTGTCCACAGCGCCTGCTATGGCTCAAGAGGTTCCTCTAAGGACTGCCACCTTAACCCTCCCTCCCCAGCTCTATGAGCCCGGAGATCAAGAGGTGACAACGCAATCAGCAGAGGTTCCAGAGCAATCAGCAGACCTTGGGACGGGTTCAGGGGTTAGGTATTGAGCAAATAGATGCCGTATGGCTGGAGCTAGAAGTGTAGCTGTAGCTGGTTGTAGATTCTCCGGTATACTCAAAACCACTAGCTACCCATGAGACTGCAAGTTGAATCTGCAAGTTTAAGGGTTTAGGGTTTAAAGTTCAGGGTCTTAATTTGGGATGTTCCCCCTTATACTAGCAGTCCTTAATAGGGATTATCATGGGGTACTATTATCCCGATTAAGGACTGTCAGTATCCGGGCGAACATCCCAACATGTAAATGTGTATGTGTGTTTTTGTTCGTGCACATGACAGACAGTCCCTGCAGACCCAAGAAGGCCCAAAGTGGCCCTAGGTTTACGTATTTAGAGTTTAAGGCTTAGGGCTTTTAGGGTTTATGGTTAGGGTTTAGGGTTTAGGGAAGAGTGTTTAGGGTTTAGGGTTTAGGGTTAGGGTCTCCTTGAACCCCGGGAAGGTGGGGGTCGACACCTTGGACGATCCGAGCATCTTCTTGCCCGCGGGCATCGCGTGGGGAGCTCGTGGGAGGGTGGGGTTTAGGGTTTAGGGTTTAGGGTTTAGGGTTTAGGGTTTAGGGTTTAGGGTCTAGGGTTTAGGGTTTAGGGTTTAGGGTTTAGGGTTTAGGGTTTTGGGGGAGGGTGGCTCAACCTCTGGGGCGGGTGTGGGGCTGAGGGATTTGGGGTCTACGAAAATACGGCGCCCCTAAGGTAGACCCCCAAATAGTACGATTCCCTGATAATAAGGACCCCAATCCGGTACCTCCAAATTTCGGAAACCCCCACGAGTCTTTCAGGTTTAGGGTTTAGGGGTTTAGAGGCTTAAGGGTTCTTGTGCAACTACAGCTTCATGGGGTAGACCGGCTTGCTTAGGGGCAATCACCATTAAGCTGAACAACAGATCGAGTTGCAGGTGGGGTTTGAAGACGCGTGGGTAGTTTGCGCCTCAACACAGACCATACCCTCGACGGTTTTGCGGCTTCGGGGCCTACGGGCATTCGGGTTCAGGGCATTAAAGAACTAGGTTTTAGGGTTTAGGGCATTATGCTTTAGGCTTGAGTGTTGAGGATCGAAGGGCACCCCCCAAAGCCCAATACCTTAACCCCAAAACCCTGAAGTCTCAAGGAACGCCTGAGCCCGGAATCCTCAACCCTGCACCCTCATCGAACCCTAAACCCGAAAGCCTGAAGCCGGAAACCCTGGTACAAGGGTTGTTGGGGGCGCTCGATGAATCTGTGCCCCTTTTTTGTTGTGGATGTCGAAGGGGAGTTTTCTCGTTTAGGGGCTAGGTTGTCACGGTTTTTGTTTTGCTCTGGTTAGGGCTCATGCACATGACGTCCGAGATGCTAGAGAACCCGCAGATAGGTTTCGATTTTTAGTTCTCATAGAGTCAAGCACGGGGCTTGCTATCACCCTTTCCTCATAGGGCGGGTCTTGGAATGGCGTTTGAGGACTCTTCAGTCTTCAACCCCAAACCTAACCCCCCTAAACCCGACGGCTAAGGCTGAGGGCGAAGGGTTCAGCGATGGTGGTTTCAGAAGGAAAGACTTGGGCCTTCTTGCCATTCTCTATACGCGTGCCTGACCATAAACCCCTAAACTCAAAGGGTTTCGGGTTGAGGGTGTAGGATTCACTAAAGTGCCTCTGACCGCCACAGGTACATCATCTACTTGTGCCACGTCGCCTGCTGTGTGCGGTTGACGCGTGCGTTCGAGAACCAGACGGAAGGCCTGCGACTAATTTTCGGGAGGTGCCCCATTTTTTTAGGGTTTAGGGTTTAGGGTGTAGGGTTTAGTGTTTGAGGTTTGAGGTTTAGGGTTTAGGGTTTGGGGTTTGAGGTTTGAGGGTTGAGGTTTAGGGTTTGAGACTTTCAGGTTTGAGGGTTTGAGGGTTTGGGGTTTTAGGGTTTTTGGGTTTCAGGGCTTTAGGGGTTTTAGGGTTTTAGGGCTTTAGGGTTTAGGGTTTTAGGGTTTAGGACTTGAGGGGTTTCGGGTTTTGGGGTTGTTTAGGGTTATAGGGTTTAGGGCTTTCGGGTTTTAGGGTTTAGGGTTTGCGGTCTTGGGCCTTCTAGTTTCTGTGTCTGGACAAGGGTGTAGGGTCTGTGGCGTCTAGAGGGTTTAACAGTAGGGTTGAGTGTGTCAAGGATGGTGCTGAAGTAAGCCCCTGAAACCCCACAAGACCGAGACCTAAACCTTCAAACGGCAAACGCTGAGCCCCCCAAGCAACATGGAGATTTTTGGCATGACACCTTCGCCGATTCGCAGCAGTGAATTTGAAAGCTTTAGCCTAAACCCTAAACCCTAAACCCTAAACCCTAACCCCTAAACCCCTAAACCCTAAACCTTACACTAGTTATCCAACAAAATCCCAGCCTCATAGAATCTCAAAGTGGCCCCACACAGCAAGTGACACTGAGGGGACGATTGACGATTTATGGTTTAGGGTGTAGGGTGTAGGGTTTAGGGTGCAGGGGTCGAACATCTATGTGGCTGTTTGTAGGCTTGTGTTGCCATGATCGCTTTCACAGAAGGTTGACAGGTACCGACAGAGCCAGTTCTAAGATCTTAGGGTTCTCCCAAGCCCGGAATTTAAGTATCCTCAACTGCCCTACACCTCAAAACCTGAACGTATATAGATACCGGGACCTCCCTTGAAGGTTGATGGGTAGCTACACAGCTGGGCTCTTGCAAGTGCGGTGTACCTGTGGCCATGATTCTCTCTTAGCCCCAAGCGATCAACCTCTTTTCTCTATCTACCCATTTGATCCCCGTGCCCATCATTCATACTTTTGTTGGTGGGGGGGGGGGGGGGGGGTCTATGTACATGAACGTGAAGACACGAAACCATGACCCTAATTAGAGCCATTGAATGACCCCCAGCCGCCAGAACACCACTCTACCTTTACGTAGGGTTTAGGCTTTGCAGGGTTCAGGGTTCAGGGTTTAGGGTTCAGGGTTCAGGGTTTAGGGTTTAGGGTTTAGAGTGCAACACACTGGAATCGGTCACCATTGAAACTTCAGCCAGGCATAGAGCAGGCGGGGCGCTGAGTATGAAAGCTGCTCAGGTCAAGGGACTACATTAGAAGGGACCTTGGGGGTTATTTGGGGTTTAGGGTTTAGGGTTTAGGGTTTAGGGCTACTTAGGTATAAGGGGACTATAAGGTATATAGAGGGGTTCTTTTGGGGAATAAGATTAAGGGCCCCCTCCCAATACCCCTTCAACAGGTTGCCTACCCGTGCCCGTGAGGGTCATCAGCTCACAGCCTGAACTTAGATGCCAAAACGCCAGAGTTCAGGTTTCGGGCTTCGGGTTTCGGGTTTAGAGTTTAGTTTAGTGTTTAGGGTGGAGGTTTCAGGAGGAGCCTTAAACCTCAATCAAGGGGAAACCTCCTCACACCCTCAACACCGACATCCCTCAAGGCCTGATCATGCTTTGGGGTTTAGGGTTTAGGGTTTAGGGATTCAGGTCAGGATGCTTCCTGGTCTATTGACTTACTTCGCCTTTAATTGAACTTTAAACTTTCTTCTGGGTTTCCTTATTTTGTAGGATTGGTTATTGGAGAAGTAAGTTGATCGTCTTCCAGATTTTTCGGGAAGGGGCCAGAAAGCGGCTCAGAGTTTGAGGTCTAGAGTTTAGGGTGTAGGGTTCTGGTTTCATGGGGCTCAGGGTTATTTGGGTTAGTTGGGTGTGAGGTTCAGAGTTGAGGGCTGTGTTTCGGCCTGATAAGTTCCTCTTGCAGTCAAACAATGCATCGGTTCAGGGTTGAGGGTTTAGGGTCGAGGGTTGAGGGCCCTAGAGGTGTCTCCGCTGCTGGGGGATGCTCCTTGACAAGGCCCATGGGCAACTTAACCAGGCAAACAAAGCCCCCTAAACCCTAAACCCTAAGCCCCAAACCCAAATCCTAAACCCTAAACCCTAAACCCTAAACCTTAGCAACTCTTAAATCTTCCCTCGAGGTCATGGCTGCCATGGACAAGCCACGCTTCGAGGATCCGTACTACGCCTGGCATGTACAGTGTATCCTGGCGCGGGAAGAGGGTTAGGTGTTGGGGTTTAGGGTTAGGGTTTAGGGTTTAGGGTTTAGGGTTTAGGGTTTAGGGTTTAGGGTTTAGGGTTTAGGGTTTAGGGTTTAGGGTTTAGGGTTTAGGGTTTAGGGTTTAGGGTTTAGGGTTTAGGGTTTAGGGTTTAGGGTTTAGGGCCTTGAGCCCTACAGCCTGAACCCTGAAGCCTGAAGCCTGGACCCTGATGAGCAACAGGTGTGGGCTCTATAAGGTGAGACTGTGGGTTTGGAGCTGGGGACGGGTTTCCAGTTCCCCTAACATTCCCTCTAAACCCTAAACCCTAAACCCTAAACCCCCCCCGAAGTTGTACTCTTCACTTGGCTAAGGCTCCGTAGGTACCTCTTGTCCCCTCTCGTAAGATCTGAGGGTAGTTTCATGGGCACTTAATCTGGTCTCTTACCCTCTTTAAAGCGTTCTGACGCATGGACCCTTCGGTTGTGTAGGGTGGGGCCCCCTTACTATACTAACTGTAGTTAAGGGACTTATAACCTAACTTAGGGTCCTTATAACCCAATTTAGGGCCCTTATAACTCTACTTATAACTAGGGGCCCCACCCTGTATAGGGGGTATATAAGGGATCCACTTTAATGGGCACATATTGAGAGACCATGGAACGACCCTTCGAGAAGAATGCTACAATGGTTTAGGGTTTTGGGTTCAGGCCCTGTACCTACGTAACTATGTAAATAATGCCCAGCTGTGCCCTGTTCCCTTACTGTTCTTTTGAGATTCAGAAGCTTGAAGCCGAACAAGTTGATCGTGTTTCCGATCATGGTGAGCTTTTGCGTGAACTCCGGCATGTTCAGTGCAACCCGTGACGGCCGGTGAGGTTTCAGTGAGGATTGCTAGCCGAGTACCAGCCTTCAGGCAGGAATTGTTGGCAGAAAGTGCCTTCCAACTGAATGGGACCAAGCCGATGCCAAGCGTGACAAGGCGGAGCGTTCCGCTGTAAGGAACATGCGGGTCCAAGTCTTGACATCAAATGCTTCAATACGTGGGGTGAACAGAGGAGCTAGGGTCTCTTCAGCCAAAAGCCATGCCCAACAAGCTCGTCACGAAACATCTGGCCTGCTTTAGGAAGGGGGTAGTACCCTAAACCCCATATTCTGCACCCCTGTGTAGCCTGAACATTTCCACAACCCAAAGTTGCGCCCAGCTACAAGGCCATCCGGGTTTCGTGTTTCATGTTTGGGGGGGGGGTTGTGGGGGCGGGTGGAGGGGGATGGCACCCTGGACTATGTAGAACCTCCAGAAGTATCGTCATATGTTCAACCGCCAAAGAGTGTTTCCTTTATTTAAGAAAAAAGCAGAAACAAATAGCTCGTCAATGAGGGTCATATGGGTTGGGGAACATCCCTAAACCCTAAACCCTAAACCCCAATCATAGGGTTCATTTGATCACCAAATTCTTGAGGTTATCACTACGAGACAAGGACTCGTACGCGCACCAACAAGGACCGGGGGTTCGGGTTGGCGGTTTAGGGTTTTTGGGTGTTGGGGTTGACCCGAAAACCATCTAAAACTGCAAGCCCGAAACCCGTAAAGTCCACCCTAAATCTTAGCAGTAGAGTAGGTAACCTTTAACCTTTTTGGGGTAATAGATTCCCCTTATATTCCCAAAGGTTAACCTTTAAAACCCCTAGGTACTGGACAACTAAGAAATCCTTGAAGGCTCCAAGCAAAAATAGGTAACCTGACTCCGAAACCCCACGGTCAACAGCTTAGGGTTTAGGAGGATTGGGTTTAGGGTTGAGGGTTTAGGGTCTAGGGTCTAAGGTATAGGGTATAGGGTTTAGGAGAATTTTGCTTTGGTTTCTTGAGGGTCAATCATAAAAGCGTGTCCAGCTCGAGTTTCATCAGGGCTTTTGTGTTTCCGGCCCAAAAAGACCCAACCCTAAACCCTAAAACCCCAAGCCCTAAACCTTAAAACCCTGAAGCCTGTGTGCGTGACACCCTAAACCCTGCCTCCCTTATAGGCCTCACCCTCAACCCTAAACCCTAAACCCAAACCTAGGGGCCCTAGAAGCCCACGCGTCCTGCGATCCCAAAAGGACGGGCAGACGGAGACGTACACCGAAACGGCGCGCTGCAGTCCAGTGTTCAGGGTTTAGGGTTTCAGGGTTTAGGGTTTAGGGTTTCGGGTTTAGGGTTTAGGGTTCACGTTTAGGGTTCAGGGTGTCAGTGTTTCAGGGTTTAGGGTGTGGGGTTCACGGTTCGGGTTTTGGGTTTCGGGGGTCACGCATGATTTGTTCATGCAGGGTCCGAGGTCGAGGTACCTTACCCTATAAACCCTAAACCCTAAACCCTAAACCCTAAACCCTAAACCCTGGGTAGTTCGGGCCCCTGGTTCTCGGCGTAGGACCGGATGAGAACACACAACCCTAGACCTTCTGAACGTAGTAAGGGACAATTAAAGGGAGCCTTAAAAAGACCGTCTATATCTTCAGCTCTTAAGTATATCTTCAGCTCTTAAGCAGCAGTACCCAAATAAGTAAGTCCCAGAGATTTGTATAGCATTTAGGGTTTAGGGCTTGGGGTTTAGGGTTTAGGGTTTTACAGGGTTTATACGGTTTATAGGGTTTAGGGTTTCGTGTTTAGACTACCTTGCAAGATGCTTGCGGCAAGGGTTGGAAGGGTTGGATGTGGAGTTGTGCCCCGACGTCAGGTTGGGGTTTACTGGAGGCTCAGGAGCCCAGTAGTACCCTTATTCCCTTTTGGGGGGGTTTAGGGTTTAGGGTTTAGGGTTTCGGGTTTGGGGTTTTGAGGTTCCCTGTAAGAAAAAGGGCACCCTTTCGAATCCTAGGTTACTCGGCAACCTAGGGCTTGAAGATTTAGGGGGCCGAGAACTCTTTCACTAAACTCTAAGCCCTGAGCCCTAAACCCTAAGCCCTATTAGGGCTTAGAGTTTAGTTGAAGAGTTCTGGGCCCCCTAAACCCTAAAGCCCTAAATCCCTTTCTATAAAGCCAGTTCGCCTTGCTAGCTTTTGCAGAGGTGCGGGTGAACACCCACTCTGCCTCGAAACGCGGCGTCATCCCCTCGGAGGACCTAGTAGCGGGTTTAGGGTTTAGGGTTTAGGGTTTAGGGTTTAGGGTTTAGGGTTTAGGGTTTAGGGTTTAGGGTTTAGGGTTTAGGGTTTAGGGCAACCGCCGGAACCTTCCGAAACCCTATATGGCTTCGAAACCCTAAGCCCTAAACCCTCAACCCTACACCCTAAACCCTATCCCTAATCCCTAAACCCTAAACTCTAAACCCTAAACCCTAAACCCTAAACCCTAAACTCTAAACCCAGATCCAGCACAGGCTTACCTTCCAAAACTCCCGACGTCGTTTGATAGGACATGGGGGCCGGATGTGCTTCGAGATTTCGAGTGAGCCTTAGTCAGTTTCGAGCATTGGAACCCTACAGGGTGGGGCCCCCTAGTTATAAGTAGAGTTATAAGGGCCCTAAATTGGGTTATAAGGACCCTAAGTTAGGTTATAAGTCCCTTAACTACAGTTAGCATAGTAAGGGGGCCCCACCCTGTACAGGCCCTTACGAGTTCAGGGTTTAGGGGTGAAGGTTTGTGGGATTCGGATCTGGTTTTCTGGGAGTCAGAATCTAAGACACATGCTCAACTTCATGTAGGTCTTTAGAGCCCCAAACCCTTGCTCGCAGAATGTCAGCTGTCAAGACTCAGGGGCGTAGAGACTCTAACAAAGGGGCTAGCAACCGAACTCCTATAGACGCTTAGTCCTAACAACATCGCCGGTGCTTGCTCATTTCTGTGCAGCACCCTCATTCCGCTATTGTTTAAGGGTTGAGGCTTTTAGGGTTTTAGGGGCAAGTTTTCTCCTTACCCCATGGCTAAGACCCAAACCCTAAGCCCTAAACCTTACACCCTAAACCCTAACCCTAAACCCCAAGCCGTCGAAGTAAACTCGAAGGACCGGTCAGGGAACTTTCTGCCCAACACCATGGCCGCACAGACTCAGATCGCGTCTCGGCCCACGAAGTTTAGGGTTGGTTTAGGGTTCAGGGTTCAGGGTTCAGGGTTCAGGGTTCAGGGTTCAGGGTCTAGGGTTTAGGGTTTAGGGTTTAGGGTTTCGGGTTTCGGGTTTAGGGTTTAGGGTTTAGGGTTTAGGGTTTAGGGTTTAGGCCCCTTAGGCCTTAGGCCTTAGGCCTTAGGCCTTAGGCCTTAGGCCTTAGGCCTTAGGACTTAGGGCTTAGGCCTTAGGCCTTAGGCCTTAGGCCTTAGGCCTTAGGGCTTAGGGCTTAGGGCTTAGGGCTCAGGGCTTAGGCCCCTAAACTTTGGCCATAAAGCCTCAACATTAAACCGCAGGATTTTGAGTGTTTCCGGGCTTGAATTTACACGGGCTGCCGCGAACCCAGGGTTTAGGGTTTAGGGTTTAGGGTACAGGGTTTAGGGAATTAGAGTTGAGGGTCTGTGGTTTCTTCATGGTTTAGGGTCCAGTGGTCAGTGTGATATGGGGAGTGTTTGTATGGGGTGCCCTCTAGCAATAAATGCAATACTTCATGCCCTCAGCCCCTGTTTAGGGTTTAGGGTTTAGGGTTCAGGGTTTAGGGTTTAGGAGTTTGGTGGTGGGGGCAGGTTAGGGTTTACGGTTTAGGGGTTTAGGGGTTTAGGGGTTTAGGGGTTGCTTAGGGGTTGCTTAGGGGTTGCTTAGGGGTTGCTTAGGGGTTGCTTAGGGGTTGCTTAGGGGCTGCTTAGGGGCTGCTTAGGGGCTGCTTAGGGGCTGCTTAGGGGCTTAGGGGCTAGGGGTTTTAGGGGCTAGGTGTTTTGGGGTTTGCAGGTTTCGGGCTTAAGGTTTCAGAGTTTTGAGCTTCAGTGGGGTGAGGAGGTCGACTTGCTATGCAACCACAGTGTCCCGCTCAGTTCAGTCCCGAAGTATTCGAACTAGAGGTCTAAAGTCCTCAGCCCTGGGAAGCCCTGAACCCTAAACCCTAAACTCTAAACCCTAAACCCTAAACCCTAAACCCTAAACCCTAAACCCTAAACCCTAAACCCTAAACCCTAAACCCTAAGCCCTAAGCCCTAAACCCTAAACCCTAAACCCCAAACCATCCTGGCAGCTTTCTGAGGAAACCCGCCTTGATCTGAACCTCAGTGCCAGCCGGCCGTGGAGTGTTAGTCACACATTTTTGGGTTTTGGGGGTTTAGGGTTTAGGTTTAGGGTTTAGGGTTTAGGGTTTAGGGTTTAGCGGTGAGGGGTTTTGGGTTTCTGGATTCTGGGTTGGGCTTCACGGCGGTAGGGATTTGTTTTGGGGGATGTGTTGGGGTCTTGGGCTTGCTCTTATGCTGTTGCAAGGGCTTCTCATGGTGTTTAGGGTTCAGGGTTAAGGGTTTTAGGGTTTAGGGTTTAGGGTTTAGAGGGTTTAGGGTTTAGGGTTTCAGGTTTAGGGTTTAGGGTTTAGTAGGGTGTAGGCCTCTATGGCGCTGTAAGGGTTCCGGGTATTTCGAGCAGCGAGCATGGCCGCTCCCAAGAGATTCGAGTTTAGGGTATTAGGTTGGGATGCACCCCCTTATACGAACAGTCCTTAATTTGGGATTATAGTGCCCCTGATTATAATTCCAATTAAGGACTGCTAGCATAAGGGGGAACATCCCAAGGTATAGGAGTTGGGTCTGCTTGCAGGTTGCGTGTGGGGCGGGGCTTTCGGGAATTGGGGGATTTAGGTTCTGGGGTTAGGGTTTACATAGGGTGTAGGGTTTAGGGTTTAGGTCAGGGTACTTTTATTCCCGACAAGAACTGCACTTACAAGCACCCTAAGCCCTCAGTAGGTCATAGGCACACTGAACCCCCTAAACCCCCAATCCCTGAACCCCAAACCCCAAGCCCTGAACTCAAAACCCAGCCCTTCCTGCCGACCCAGGGGGAGATCGATGGAAGTGGGCTCATCATTTCTTGCACGCCCGGTAGTACCCTTCGGGTGGAAAGGTTTAAGCTAGGTTTTGATCCCCTTATAAACCCTAGCAAGGTTTAGAGACCCGAAAAACAGGGTATGTGGGCCTGTGAAGCCCCAAACCACCCTAGGAAAGCAACTACGTCTCCCGGTACGAAGCCTGGTGTTGGTTTCACCGGTGGGACGTCCACCAGGCGCGGCTCCTCGCGGTGCATAGGGTTTAGGGCTTTTAGGGTTTACGGGCTCTCTGTAAATCTTGGGGTTGTCGCATACCCCTTATATATCCCAAGGGCCCATGCTTCAGAACACTTTGATGAAGGTAAGGGACTATATAAGGTAACGACTGTTAGAGGCATCTGTGCTATTCGGAGGTTTATGTTCCGGATACTTCGACGACTGTGGGGAGACCAGCCCGACCTGACTTCTCCCCCTCCAGACCCTCAAGACCCCACCTTCTAGCCAGCGCAGCCCTCCACTCCCGAGGTGTTGAGGGCTGGAGGGCCGGAGTTGGGTTGGGGTTGAGGGTTTAGGGTTTAGGGTTTAGGGTTTAGGGTTTAGGGTTTAGGGTTTAGGGTTTAGGGTTTAGGGTTTAGGGGGGTTGGAGCTGGGTTGGAGTTGGGTTGGAGGATTGAGGGCGGGAGAGATTGCCATGAACTCTCCTCCTCCCAACCCTCTTCCCTTCCTCGGCCCTCTTTTTCCTCCAACCTGCCTGACCCTAAGATGGTGAGTTCTCGAAATTATGGTCAATATTTGGGGGTACCCTAAGTATATAAGAGGGGCCGCCTGAAAATCAGGACCCCCAAAAGGGGCCAGATTTTAGAGAAGTGACGACATTGTCTTGGGTCTTAGAGGTTTTTGGACGTGAGGTTGAAGCTCCAGTACACGGCACCTGTCTCAGCACTTAGCCCTAAACCCTAAACCCTAAACCCTAAACCCTAAACCCTAAACCCTAAACCCCTGATCCGCTCGAAGAGCCATTAAGTGAACCTGCCAGCCGCTTCGCTCACAAGCGTCTGCAGGACCAAAGCCGGTCGGAGGACCTGCACTCCCGGATGACCAGCTGTCTGGCTGTGTGGTCTACACGGCGCCTTGGCGTCAACAGCGAACCGTTTCGAGGGTTTAGGGTTTAGGGTTTAGGGTTTAGGGTTTAGGGTTTAGGAAAGCCCCATGCAGGACCTGTGCAGCTTCTTGGATTCCGAGGATCCTTTGGATCTGGGGCGCTTCTAAGGTTAACGGCATTTCGGGTTCAGGGTTCAGGCTGCGGTTTAGGGCTTAGGGCTTAGGGTTTAGAGTTCGGGGTTTTTGTTGCCGTTCTAAAGTGTACAGGGTTTAGGGTTTTGGCTTCTTCGAGGTCTTCAGGATTCAGGAAATTGACTTAATCTGAAACCCTAAACTCTGCCGTAAGGAACATGCCATGCTGGCTTGGACCGCGCTGCTATTGGCTGATGAACCTTCTGGCACCGCTTCTGCACGAGAGTGGTCGAAGAAGTACAGAAACGAGTTACACCCGAAACCCCAAACCCGACGCTCTACTTGAAGGTTCATGGTACTTACTAACCACTTATAACTGTACTTATGACCCTACTTATAATACCCCTACAAGGCCTTATAGGGTTTATCCCGATTAGAAGTAGGGTTATAAGCCCAGTTATAAGTGGTTCTTACGTCCCATGAACCTCCAAGTACACCCAAAACCTCGCACCCTAAACCCGAAACCCTCAACCCCGCACTTTTTTGTGAAGAGAGAGGCCAATCAGTAGCTACCGTCGAATGTAGGGTTCAGGGCAATTGAACCTTCTAGGGGTTTAGGGTTTCGAGCTGGATGGCTCCAGGGTTCGGAGGCGTTTTCCGTTTTTGAGTTTTCTTTTGGGGGTTCTGGGTTTGGGGCTTTGGGATGCTTTCAGTTTTGGGGCCGGAGGGCCGGGTCTGTCTCAGGGTTTCAGAGTTTAGGGTGTTAGGGCTTTTAGAGCTTTTGGCATGCTTTGGCTTGGCTTGGAAATGTTTTGAGCATCCTGCTCGAAAAATGGGCAGGTCTGACTCCTAAGCCCTATTTTACCCTTTCTACTGGAGAAGCAAGCAAACCTGAACCCTGAAACCGCAAACCTAAAGACTGTTACCTAGACCCGAAAGCCCTAAATTCTCCATGAACCCTAAGCTCTCAAACCCTCAAGCCCTCAAGCCCTCAAGCACCCCACAAACCCTACACCCTCAACCCCACATCCTAAACCCTGAACCCTAAACCCTGAACCTTAAACCCTAAACCCTAAACCCTAAACCCTAAACCCTAAACCCTAAACCCTAAACCCCCCCAGGCCCTAAGCTTTTTCTTCCGGATCCTGGCACAGAGCCGACTCGGGCACCAGGCGCGGTGTCAGGTTTCGGGCTTAGGGTCCCTAAACCCTAAACCCTAAACCCTAAACCCTAAACCCTAAACCCTAAACCCTAAACCCTAAACCCTAAACCCTAAACCCTAAACCCTAAACCCTAAACCCCTGGGGGTCCGAGGTTTAGGTTTCGGGGTTCGGGGGTTTAGGGTTTGGGTGCATGTGACGGGTGAGAGGCTACACCCCTGAAGCGCTTCAACCCTTAATGCCCTCCAAACTAAGTCTCCACACCCTTTCGCCTTTAGGCCCTTGGAGCTCCATGAGCCCTCTAAAGCCCTTCAACCTCAGCGCCTAAACCAGCTACACCCCTAGTTTCTGTGTTTAGGGTTTAAAGGGTTTAGGGTTTAGGGTTTAGAGTTTAGGGTTGTTCGGGGTGTAGGGCCAACAACATCCCTGAGCCTTTACCGTCCGACTAAGCCTTGAAGACTGAACCCAAGCGCGGCAGTTCACCCCAAGTCCCAATCCGAACCTGCGCCCTAAAAAAACCCTATCAACCCTATAAACCCTAAGGGCTGACCCATCAAGCCCTCAAGCTGTTGCCGGTTTAGGTTAAGGCCTTGCGAATGTTAGGGTTTATAGGGTTTACGGTTTACAGGGTTTAGGGTTTGAAGGGTTTTGGGTTAGGATTTGGGAATTAGGGGAGTCAATGACGAAATCGCTTCGTGCCTTTGAGTGCTGCAGCGCTGCAGGAGTACACCTACTCGCCCCTTGGATTATGATGGCACATATCCTAAACCCTACAGGGTGGGGCCCCCTAGTTATAAGTAGAGTTATAAGGGCCCTAAATTGGGTTATAAGGACCCTAAGTTAGGTTATAAGTCCCTTAACTACAGTTAGTATAGTAAGGGGGCCCCACCCTGTAACCCTCTAAAACCCCTCACCTAAAACCCAACTCCCGTACTGTGCCCTCCCCCCGCCCCGTAAGCAGGAAGCTTTCACGGTTTGGGGCGGGGAGAGGTTGGTTCAGGCTTGTTTTTTTAGTATTTCCCAGAAGCACAAGAGACACTAAACCTAAACCCGAAACCCTAGCTATTTTAGACCCGCATCGGCCAAACTTGGCCCAATCCCCGCAAGTCACTTTGTGGATGCAGAAGGGTGTCTGGATGAAACGTGGGTTAGGCTAGAACGCAGAGTAGGCCCTCATTTCCCTGGATTTCGGGTTTGGGTTCCCTTATAAAGCCCTTTGAACCAAGAAGGGCACCCTTTTTATTCCTAGGTTACTCCTGGGTCTAGTAGCCCTAACAAATCCTAAGCCGTAAGACCCTATACCCTAAATTTAGGGATAAGCCTAATTTAGGTTCTTTAGGGGGGGGGCGGGGGGGGGGGGGGGGGGGGGAACCTATAGGGTGGGGTGGGGGGGTATTATAGGGTTTCCGGATGTTTGCGATTTAGGGTTCCGGGCTTGGGTTTCGGGTTTAGGAAGCCGATTCTCTTTAGTTGGTTTTTTGCTAGCTCGAAATGTAGCCATAAACCCTAAACCCTAAGCCCTAAGCCCTAAGCCCTAAGCCCTAAGCCCTAAGCCCGAAACCCTACCTTTGATGGATGCATCTAGAGCAGATGGGCCCTTGGGTTCTGTTCATGGGACATTCAGGGCTTTCTAGCTATCAGGGTTTTGAGGACCCTAGACCTTATACCCTAACCTGAAACCCTAAACCCATGGAGATTCTACGTGTTAAGTGGTTTGATGGATACATTCCGTACCCACACTCGGGCCGCAAACCCTAAACCCTAAGCCTAAACCCTAGACCCTAGACCCTAGACCCTAAACCTGAAGCCGAAGTAGCCCCACGCAAAAGTATAGAATTGGCCACCGAGGAAGAAGTGCTTCAATCTGAGGCAAGGTTTAGGGTTTGAGTTCAGGGTTTAGGGTTTAGGGTTTAGGGTTTGGGGTTTAGGGTTTAGGTTTAGGGGTATCGGTTTGTGGCAGCATGCAAAACTCGTACCTGGGCTCCACAAGCTCCTGGTTCAACATCCAACGCAGAATCCTAATCTGAGGCGTAAAGCTTAGCATCCTCAAACCCGAACCCCCCCCCCCCACCTAAACCCTAAACCCTAAACCCTAAACCCTAAACCCTAAACCCTAAACCCTAAACCCTAAACCCTAAACCCACGAAACAAGCACCAAGGAACCCTGAGTCTTCTTGGCATGCGACCCTCGTCGGGCCTAGACCTTGTTCAGGAACCCGAGACTCTCGAATGCCGCTATCCCGAATCAAGCCGGAACCTTTGTAAGCCCTATACTACAGGGTGGGGCCCCCTAGTTATAAGTAGAGTTATAAGGGCCCTAAATTGGGTTATAAGGACCCTAAATTAGGTTATAAGTCCCTTAACTACAGTTAGTATAGTAAGGGGGCCCCACCCTGTAGGATGCCCAGTAGTACCCTTATTCCCTTTTTTAGGTTCCCTTCTAAACCCCTTTAAGCCAAAAAGGGCACCCTGTTTAAGCCTAGGTTACTGGG
>CAJNDS010000125.1:1085695-1088195 GCA_905221605.1 Symbiodinium natans
GCAAAGCAGAAGAGGTGCACCAAGGAGTGTGGGATAAGGCCCGCTTCACCCTACAACCTACTTGACAAAACCCTAAACCCTAAACTCTAAACCCTAAACCCTAAACCCGAAATGCCATGGCTCAAGGGACCCTCATTGTATTTCTTGCGAACAGCGGTCTGATCGCCATGCCAAGGTGGGGCCACGGAGGGTCAGGGTTTAGGGTTTAGGGTTTAGGGTTTAGGGTTTAGGGTTCGGGATGAAGGGAGATTGTGGGTCTTTTGGGGTGTTACGGTGTTGTAGGGTTTTTTGGGGGTGTTGGGAGTTCAGGGTTTTAGGGGCGCTACAGGCGGAACCTGTGAGAGTGCTCCAGACACCCCTGGACCCTTCTGAACCCTAAGCCCTAAACCCTAAACCCTAAGCCCCAAACCCTAAACCCTAAACCCTAAACCCTAAGACTTAATCCTCGCACTGTATAGCGTTCAGGGTACTTTACAATCACAATGCCGGCGGCGGTCCAAACGCCCCACAAACAGCCCCGCAGCCCTAAACCAACCCTATCCGGCGTCCCTGGAAGCCCCAGAAGCCGGAGTCACCCTAAACCCTAAACCCTAAACCCTAAACCCTAAACCCTAAACCTGAAACCCCTGTACCCTATGAACCGTAGAAAGCCTAGCAGCCCAATAAGCGCTTTCTGCCCCTTTGTAGCCCAATCTAACCCTAAACCCTTAACCCTGGACCCTACAGGGTGGGGCCCCCTAGTTATAAGTAGAGTTATAAGGGCCCTAAATTGGGTTATAAGGACCCTAAGTTAGGTTATAAGTCCCTTAACTACAGTTAGTATAGTAAGGGGGCCCCACCCTGTAACCCTGGACCCTAACGAAAACACCCTAAACCCTTTGCAGCCCTAAGTGAAAAGCTACGCCTCCCGAAGGCCTAAAGTCAATGCTACAGTCGCAGCCTACCCCAAACCCCAAACCTTAAGCCCTAAACCCTTAACCCCAAACCCTAAACCCTTAACCCTAAACCCTAAACCCTTAACCCTTAACCCCAAACCCTAAACCCTAAACCCTAAACCCTAAACCCCAGCCTTCGAAACCCTAACCCTGCAAAAGGTGGCTTGGCTTACTGGCGGCGACTTGGGGGCAGAAGGCAATCTTTTCTCCTTATTTAAAGTGGGGCTCAGTGGGTTTGGGGCGTGTTCAGGGTTGGGGTTTAGGGTTTGGGGTTTGGGGTTTAGGGTTTAAGGTTTAGGGTTTAGGGTTAAGGTTTAGGGTTTGGGTTTAGGGCTCATGCGTTGTATGGGGTTTCTAGAGTTTCAGTGGCTCTTAGCGCTTTTAGGGTTTTAGAGCTTAGGGTTTCGCCTTCGATGCCGCGGACAATGAGTGCGTTGTTTCCTTCAGGGTTTGGTTTTTGGTTTAGGGTTTGGGTTTGGGTTTTCGGGGTTTGGGGTTTAGGGTTTAGGGTCCCATTAGGGTTTAGTTGTCTAGGGTCTAGGGCAAATCTGTCCTAGCATCGTCACCCTATACTCCCAAGGACTGGGTTATAATTCGGCTTGACTCTAGAATCCTTTAACCCTAAACCCTAACTAAACCCTGAACCTTCTTAAACCCTAAACCCTATAAATCCTGAACCCTAAACCCTGAACCCTGAACCCTAAACCCTAAACCCAAAAACCCTAAAACCCTCATCAAGTCTTCCATGCGCTCGGGCCCCCTCGTCCAAAAGCCCTTGCTAGTGTGGGGGCTTAGACTTCACTCTGACCTAATCCTCACTCATGGGTTTAGGGTATACACGGTAAACCCTAAACCCTAAACTCTAAACCCTAAACCCTAAACCCTAAACCCTAAACCCTAAACCCTAAACCCTAAACCCTAAACCCTAAACCCGAAGCTTCAATCCTACGACCTACAGGAGCCCCTGCAGAGCCCAGAGTTCCTCAAGCCCCCACTCAGACGCCCTTGGCCCAAAACCTTAAAGCTCTAAACCTCCAGACCCCCCAAACCCTGAACCCTAAACCCTAAACTCTGAACCCTAAACCCTAAACCCTAAACCCTAAACCCTGACCCCTAAACCCTAAACCCTAAACCCTAGACCGAGGCCCTGCGCGTGGCCCAGACATACGCCGGAGCTCAGCTGGAAGAGTTGCCCGACGACGCCTGCTCCGCCGAGGAGGCGTCTCCCAGAGTTTAGGGTTTAGGGTGAGGGTTTAGGGTTTAGGGTTTAGGGTTTAGGGTTTAGGTTTTAGGGTTTAGGGTTTAGGGTCAAGGGTTTAGGGTTTAGGGTTTGGGGTTTGGGGTTTGGGGTTTGGGGTTTGGGGTTTGGGGTTTGGGGTTTGGTGTTTGGGTCCGGAGCCATAAGAAGGCTCGTAGCTTCAGGGGTTCAGGGTTTGGTTTCTTTTTGCGGGGGGAGCTGGGGGAGGGGGGCTCTGGGCGCCAGAGAAGTTTCAGGACTTTCCGGTTTTTTGGTTTACCGATCTGCTTCAAGGTTCTGGTACTTGCTGAACTACTTGCAGTTCTCC
>CAJNDS010000126.1:2500-20000 GCA_905221605.1 Symbiodinium natans
CACCCAAAACCCTAAGGAACAAGACGATAGCGGAGACCCAGAAGGAACCAGGGTTTAGGGTTTAGGGTTTAGGGTCTAGGGTCTAGGGTTTAGGGTAACTTTCCGAACCCTCAATCCTAGACCTACACCCGAAACCCCGAATTAGACCCTCACCGCTCGGCCGAAACCTTGAACTGATTCTGAAACGCTAAAGCTCTAAACTCTAGACCCCCTAAACCCTCAAAACACTAGACCCCTTCGAGCCCTTAGAGCCCTAAAGCCAAAACCCTAAACCCTGCCAGAGGAGACCCGAGCCACACCATTGGCAAGATGACCCTGGACACCGTCCCTGTCCCGGAGCCCAAAAAGGGCCAGGCAAGGCCCTGAAGCTCTTAGGGGTCAGGTTTCGGGTTTAGGTTTAGGGTTTAGGGTTTAGGATTTATAGGGTTGAACCCCAAACCCCAGTCCCTAACCCCAACAGTACAGTTTAGGGTTTTTTCGGTGGTTTATTGGGTTTGCAAGGTTTATAGGGTTTGTGTTGGGTTTATAGGGGTTTGCAGGGCTTTCAGGGTTTAGGGCTTACCCTAAAACCTAAACCCTAAACCCTAAACGAGGCTGTTCGAAGTGTAGATGCAGGCGAGGGTCGATTTTGGGATTTGGCTGCTGTGGGTCGCACATCTCCGCGGCACGAGCTTTCCGAAGTATTCTGCCCCCGCAATTCCAGGTAGCCCTAAACCCTAAACCCTAAACCCTAAACTCGAGAACCCTTTTGGACGCAATGGCTTGCCCTCATGGTAATTGTTTCAGGGCCGAGTCTGTCTAAGATACTATTAAACGAATGTTGAATCACGCTAAACCCTAAACCCTGTAAACCCTGCTCACTTAGAATGGGTGCCCGGACATGGCACCCCCACAAGAGGAGGAAAACTCTTCACAACAAATCCCTAAACCCTAAACCCTAAACCCTAAACCCTAAATGCCCTTGAAAGCCCGACAGGCCTTCAACCCCGAAACCGCTTATCACAAAAACAAACTTCAGAGCAGTAAGCCAGTAAGCACCTAGAAGCCCAGAACCACACCTTTAAAGCCCACAAGACGCTTAACTTAAACCCTTAACCCCAAACCCTCCTAGCCCTAAACCCCAAACCCTCCTAACCCTAAACCCTTAAACCCCAAACCCTTCAGGCCCAAAGACCTGTAACGCTGGAGTGACGCTTCCTCGGCAGGTCCTCATCAAAGTTCAGCTGGCCGCGGTCAACCCCATCGATTTTCGGCTCCAAGGTTTTCCAGGGTTTAGGGCTTCAGGCTTTTTAGGGTTCAGGGTTCAGGGTTTAGGGTTTAGGGTTTAGGGTTTAGGGTTCAGGGTTTAGGGTTTAGGGTTTAGGGTTTAGGGTTTAGGGTTCCCGGGATTTAGAGTTCAGGGGGTGTTCGGGTTCAGGGTCGAGGGGCGCCCTTCTGCCTGGGCCTACAGCGGATCCCAAGCTAAGGAGCTAGGCCCGGGAGTGGGCCTTTGGGGTTTAGGGTTTAGGGTTTAGGGTTTAGGGTTTAGGGTTTAGGGTTTAGGGTTTAGGGTTTAGGGCCTTTGAGGGTTTAGGGTCTAGGATTTAGGGTTTAGGATTTAGGGTTTAGCGTCTTCTTTTAACAACAAGGCTACCCTTCTTATTCCCATGTTGCTCTGGGATCTAGCGAGGGCACCTACCATGTACCCTCGCCGCGGAAGGTGCCCCCGTTGAACGCATGCCCCCCCCCTAATAATAGGTGGATGGGGGGGGGGGGTTACCCCCCGCGGCACCTATTTAGAATAGGTGGGGCGCCTATTTTGGGAAGGGTGGGGGACCCTAACCAAAAATAGGTGGCGCAGTATGTTCTCGGAGGTCTACCGCCTATTTCTGTAGACACAATACAGCTAGTTCAAGAACTCCCTGGGTTTTCAAGGCATTCTCGACGCCGTTCGCGCCATTGAATTTTACTCAGCATTCTTGACATAGGTGTGGACATGTGTTAGATGTGCTGAAGTGTGACTATACTGGATGGCACTTGTGGGGCGGGCCGCTCAGAGAACCCCCCTCTGAGCACATCTGGAATCGGGCGAGGTTGTTTCAACATCTTGTCACATCTGCCCTACAGCTACGGGTCATTACCGGTCTTGCATGTCTTGCACACACACACACACACAGAGTGCATTTCCTTAATTTTTCTGAATGTGCTATCAGATCAAGCCCGGTTGATTAGCAGATTGCTCTGGCCATGTGGGCTATCGAGTGCCGGTTCAAGCCGAGCGGACGGAAGGATCGTTACCTGCCGGCAAGTGTTGGTAATGAAAATATTGTCCCGTTGTCATTCTGTCCCAGCATGTCTCAGCATCCCCAGCCAAGTCTACTGGCACTGGATCGTGAATGGCCTGACCCTGAAGAAGCTTCCGAGTCATGCTCAGGCTGGCCTCCGTGTCGATTCGGGTTTCATGGGTTTCATGGGTTTCTGTCCTCTTTTGTATAAGTTTCTGCTGGTTCCAGGCAATGACGTGGGCAACCGAGCACGCTCTGGAGGCTCGCAAGTACGACCTTTTTTTTGTTCTTCTTGGGCGCAGAAGTACCCCGAGTGTTGTGCGGATTGTCTGCTGCGGCAGTTCCCACCTCTTCCTTGTCGATACGATCCGAAGAAGGCCTGCCCAACTGTTGTACGCGTGGTATGTGCAAGAGCACTCAGTGGCCAACCTGCTCACAGTCCCTGAAATCTCCTTTGGTTTCAGGACCCTGGAAAGAAGCAGGTCCCCATGAATGAGGAGGTGCCCTGTGCATCTGGGAGATTTAGTTGTTTTGAGTTTGGGTGCTGATGGGATTTTTTTTTATTTGTATGGATGCCCCGTAGGTCTGACGACTCCTGCCCTTATGTGTTCTGCTGGCTAACCATGCCCCTTCTGGGATTCACTCCTCCCATGTCGGTTTCAGGTCCAGGTCTTTGAGGGTTGAGTGTTGAGGCAGGGAGGCAGGGCGCTGGCAGTCTTCAGGCAGGGAGGCAGGGCGCTGGCAGTCTTCTTAAGGGGCTCAGGCTGTGAGGGCGTAGGGGGGTGAGTTTATACCATTGCCACGCTATGCTCAAGGAAGCTTCTCTGAGGCTGAATAGGCTGATAGGGGAGGAATGTGTGAATTGCAGCTTGGGTCATGATGGCTACTAGTGTAGCGCAGTGCAGGGGATCTAAAACTATGCCCAAAGGGGGTGGCTGAAAGGCCAGCGGCAAATTTATGAGTTTGTCTGCACTTGCTCGCGCTACGTCCTCCGGCCATGGAGCCGCTTCGGGTGCACGTCTATCAGGGTGGACGTTACATCAACTCTGCTGTGTGGCCCTCTGACGTAACCGAGTTTCTTACCGCGCATGCAAATGCTATGAGTCCTGATGGCGCTCGTTACATTGTCCGAAACTTGTTGCTTCTATGCGATCGCGAACAAGATTACTTGGATTCTTCGGCTGGCAGGGAGGAGAGCAGTCAGGTATCCATGGCAGGCGTGGCAGATGATGACTCTCAGCAGGCACATGGGCAAAACATGGTCCTCCGGGAGGAGAGCAGTCAGGTCTCTGTTGCGGGCCTGGCAGATGATGACTCCCAGCAGACATACGGGCAAGCTGTGGCTATCAGGGAGGAGAGCAGTCAGGTCTCCGTTGCGGGCCTGGCAGATGATGACTCCCAGCAGACACATGGGCAAGATGTGGCTATCAGGGAGGAGAGCAGTCAGATCTCCGTTGCGGGCCGTGCAGACGATGACTCGCAGCAGACAGATGGGCAAAATGTGGCTATCAGGGAGGAGAGCAGTCAGATCTCCGTTGCGGGCCTTGCAGACGATGACTCGCAGCAGACATATGGGCAAAATGTGGCTATCAGGGAGGAGAGCAGGCGGGTCTCCATTGCTCTTGCAGATGATGACACTCAGGAGACGCCTGGGGGAGGCAGCAGTGCGGCATCAGGTCATGTGGGCACTCCGGAGGCACCGCGGCGCGTCCAAACAGACCAGGTTGCATCCGATAGTGGCTCTCCGGACTCCCAGAGCAAGAGACAGAGAACGCAGTGATGTTGCAAGACGCAGCGGACATCTTCTAGAAAGAACAGCTGTCATGGCCCCCCCCCCCATCCCAGTAACAAACAAACACAACGGACCCAAACCCAAGCCTTCACGAGGACTTTTTACCCTTCAGCTGCAGGTTTGCAGTAAGGACCCTGAACACCGCCCGACATCAAGGCCTGAGTCTGAGCTCTAGAACCCCAGTACCAACACAGAGAGCTTCTGCCCGCATCCCGGGAGAAAATTCCACCCCACAACTTGAACCCTTCTGTGCCCCTGGCTTCTGGCTAGGCGCCATCCACGTCTTTGCCTTCGGCAGTTCCCCAGGACTGCCGACAGTCGCAAATTGTGTTGCAGGACTCATTGCAAGGATGTTTGCTGTGTGTCCGTGACTTGTTTTCAGGGCCCATCGCAGCCAGCTACTCCATTGCCGGATCCGTTGGTAGATGGCGAGCCGTGCGAGCCCGAGGACCGACGGCCTTGATGTGGATATGAAACTCCTCCCGGAACCATACGCCCTAAATCCTTGACTCCTTTTTTTGTTTTTTGGGCAGCTCCGCCATGAACCCCAAACCTTAGACCCTAACCCAAAGACCTACGACCCTAAGCCCTACACCCGAAGCCTTAAACCCCTTACAGTTTCACATAGAGCAGAAAGAGCCCAGTAGGGATCGAGCCTGAACCGGAACTGGCATTGGGCCCGCCGAAGGAGCCCTTGCCTGCGCCAGAGGCCGCCTTTTTTTTTTGTTTAGGTCTCCCTTGGGTTGGGGCTTAGGGTTCGGGTTTTGGGTTCTGGTTTCAGGAAACGATGCAAATTAGGGTCGCCTGGATACTGTAGGGTTCAGGGAGGGGTGTGCTAGGCTTCAGGGGCAATTTACTACGGGCTTAGCTCAGGGTTGTTTGGGTTTGGTTTGGGGTTCAGGCTTGAACCCTTTCGGGTTGTGGGGCAGGCGATGGATAGTGGCATATGCTCAGGGAACCGAGCCAATAGGGTGTCAGTAAGGCTAGTGACGACAAACGGGAAAAAAAAAACGCAACTCCCCAGCCCCCAAACCCAAGGCTTACCCTTAGGTCTTCAAACCTTTCTGCCAAGATCACGCAGGCCGCTGGCGCGGCGCCGCAGGGCGTGTCACCGTCGCCAGGCGGAGCTGGCCGTCGCAGGATTATTTGTGGTTTGGGTTTTAGGGTTAAAGGGTTTAGGGTCTAGAAGAACTGGGTTCAAGAATTTTGTTTTCTTCCGTAGCTGCGGCTTCTTGGAACTTAGAGGTGGGGGCTTCTGCTGTAGCACCCGTCTGGGATGTTCCCCCGTTTTCTAACAGTCCTTCATCGGGACTATATTAGACGTGTTTCGTATCCCTCCTAGACTGGTAGTATAACAGGGAACATCCCAGTTTGGGGCTTACGAAGCCTCAGGGTTCCGCGGAGCAAGCTTCTTGGTGTTGGACAAGTCCTGGGCCTACGGGTTGTATGGGTATTCTTGGGGGGTTTGGGGTTACGGGCCTGGAGCATAGTGCCCCTACACCATCAACCCAGCAACCCGAAACCCTACACTGTGTCGGAACCTGCTGCCAGGGAGTGGTTTTCCGGGCACGGCGCATGTGGAGGACGAGGCACGGGCTGTGGCTGTGGGAGGGTGCCAGGCTGCCCCCCAAATCCTATCCCTGCGTTCCAAACTGACAGCACACGTTGCTTGAATTGGTGATGCCCTCGGAGGACTGCAAACATTATGCCGGAATAGCAAGCAACAAGGGAGATGACATGTTCCTGCTCACCCTGACAGGAGCTGTCTGGATCACTTCGCGAAATGGAGGACTGCTTCAGGAATCGCCTGAGATGGGGATGGGAGAGTTCCACTTGTTGCTCGAACTTTTCAGGAGGCACAAGTGCCTTCCGTATCGGCCCAGCTTCCAGTCGTTCCTCACGAGGACCTTTTAGATGGTGTACCGGCGGCCTGCATTTCTTTCTGTGCAGCTTCTGGCAGGATGAGCCGGGAAATGACTCAGGGGTGCCTGTCAAGGACGGACTGTGCAGATAAGCCCTGGGCGTCTTTGTCCTTTCGTTTGGAGCATACGTTTGGAGCATACAATGCGTGCAGGAGACCGCTCTGTGTGAAACAGGCGTGGCCAAGGACCCGCTTGCCTAGCTTATCCGAGCGATTGACTGGCCAGCTGTTGTTGCTCCTTCTCTTCTGTCATTGTTAAGGACGATCCATCTTGCGACTCGAGAGCTGCAGCTCCTTCTGACGGACCTCTGCAGGACAGGTGGTCATTCACTGCATAAACCCTAAACCCTAAACCCTAAACCCTAATCCTAAACCCTAAACCCTAAACCCTAAACCCTAAACCCTAAACCCTAAACCCTAAACCCTAAACCCTTAACCCTTAACCCTTAACCCTTAACCCTTAACCCTTAACCCTTAACCCTAAACCCTAAACCCTAAACCCTAAACCCTGCTCTTCCTGCTGGTCAGGAGCCAGGATGTCTTGCCGAGCTGGCTGGGGTGCCGTCTGAGGACTGCGCGGATCGCTGCCTGTCAATGATCATTTGTTACCAATTCTCACAGACACACACACACGCACACATATGGCACGACACGTGGGGGGCACGAGGGATTTCATGTGGGTTTCGGGATACGGGCGCCGTGGGCTCTCAGGGTTAGAGGATTTTAGGGGTCGGGCATCTTCGCATAGCAGGATCCTTCGACCGCAACATTGCCCAGTGCCGTCTCTGCCGTGTCCGGGCAGGACGTGGGGCACGAGGGATTTGCTACGGGTTTCGGGATACGGGCGCCGTGGGCCCTCAGGGTTAGAGGATTTTAGGGGTCGGGCTTCGCTTTATATGCAGACACTTGGAGTCAGTGTTGCGGAGTTTGGTATCTTTCGAAGGCTACTTATTCCGGTAGCGGACTGCGCAGCCTCCAGGACTGCGGGCGAGGTGCAGAAGATGGTCTGCAACCGCCTATCCATCCCCAGGTGGGGGCGGATTGCCAACTTTCCTTTTAGGTCAAACCCAAAGCAAACAGCCCAGGGGGGGGTTACGCCTAAACCCTAAACCCTAAGCCCCAAACCCTAAACCCGAAACCCTCAACCCTAAAGCCTAAACCCTAAGCCCTTAAAACCCAAACCCTAAAACCCTAAACCCTGAACCCTTAACCCGGTAACCCTGCGCCCTAAACCTAAAACCTTGAACTTTGAACTGAAGCCTAGCCCTGAACCCTCAACCCTAAACCCTGAACCCCAAACCCTAAACCCTAAACGCTACACCCTCAAGCCTGAAATCTAAATCCTAAACCCTGAACCCTAAACCTTAAACCCTAAACCCTAAACCCTAACCCCTAAACCCTAAACCCTAAAGCCTAAAGCCTAAACCCTAAACCCTAAACCCTAAACCCTAAACCCTAAACCCTGAACCCTAAACCCTAAACCCTAAACCCTAAACCCTAAACCCTAAACCCTAAACCCTAAACCCTAAACCCTAAACCTAACCCTAAACCCTAAACCCTAAACCCTAAACCCTAAACCCTAAACCCTAAACCCTAAACCCTAAACCCTAAACCCTAAACCCTAAACCCTAAACCCTACACCCTAAACCCTAAACCCTAAACCCTAAACCCTAAACCCTACCCTAAACTCTAAACCCTGCACCCTTGACCCTACCTACTTAAGCCTAAACCCTGAACCCTAAACCCTTCTAAAGCTTGCTAGGCTCTGGAGCTGCCTCTACAGCCGGTGAAGTCCGAGCACCAGGCCACGCCGTCATTGATGCAAGAGGTTCAGGGACTGGAGGGAGGAGGAGAGGAGGAGGAGGGGGAGCGGGGGAGTCAGGGGAGGGGGACTGGGCGAGTGGGGGGATTTGGGCTGGAAACCTAAACTTGCACCCCCGAACTACGATTCCCAACCCCAACTTTTGGGGCCCCAGATGGGGTGGTTGGAACAGCAGGTGCTCCAGCAAAAAAAAAACGTCATTTCCAGACCCAGGTTCTCGACTCGAGAACGGGGGTCTGGGGACAGGCGCTTGGAACCCAAAGGTGGGGTTGGGTGGGCTCCCTGCAATAAAAAACGTCATTTCCAGACCCCCGTTCTCGACTCGAGAACGGGGGTCTGGGGACACCACCCCCCCCCCCCCCCCCCCACCCCCCCCACCCCCTACCCCCCACCCCCCAACCCCCCCCTAACCCCCTACCCCCCCAACCCCCCCCCCACCCCCTCCACCGCCTCCCCTGCCCCACCCCCACACTCCCGCACACCCTTCTTGAGGAAGAAACCTGGGTCTGTTGCTTCTGTCCCCCCCCCCCCGCCCCCTGCCCCGGCATCTTCTCGCTTTGTAAACAGAGAGAGCCACACATGTGACAGAGGTTTGTTGTGGAGAACACATACCCAGCGCTGACGGCAGGAAATACGTGGCTGGGAAGGGGGGTCCCGCAGGTCTTTAGAAGGAAAACCACTTGTGAGAGGGTGGGTCCCCCCTCCCCCCCCTCGCCCCCTGCCCCGGCATCTTCTCCCTTTCTGGAGAACACATACTCCGTGCTGTGCTGAAGGCAGGAAATACGTGGCTTGGAGGGGGTTCCATGTGGGCCTTTAGAAGGAAAACCATTTGTGAGAGGGTGGGTCCCCCCCCCCAACCCCCCCCCACCTCCTGCCCCGGCATCTTCTCCCTTTCTGCAGAAACAGTGACAGATGTGGACAGAGAGAGACATGTGACAGGGGTTTGTAGTGGAGAACACATACTCAGTGCTGTGCTGAGGGCAGGAAATACGTGGCTTGGAGGGGGTTCCACGTGGGCCTTTAGAAGGAAAACCACTTGTGAGAGGGTGGGTCCCCCCCCTCTTCTCCCTTTCTGGAGACCAGTGACAGATGTGGACAGAGAGAGAGCCAGACATGTGGGGGTTTGTAGTGGAGAACACATACTCAGTGCTGTGCTGAGAGCTGGAAATACGTGGCTCGCAGGGGGTTCCGTGTGGGCCTTTAGAAGGAAAACCACTTGTGAGAGGGTGGGTCCCCCCCCCCCCTTCCCCCCCCCTCCTCCTGCCCCGGCATCTTCTCCCTTTCTGGAGACAGACTGAGAGATGTGGACAGAGAGAGAGCCAGACATGTGAGAGGGGTTTGTAGTGGAGAACACATGCTCAGTGCTGTGCTGAAGGCAGGAAATATGTGGCTCGGAGGGGGTTCCGTGTGGGCCTTTAGAAGGAAAACCACTTGTGAGAGGGTGGGTCCCCCCCCCCCCCCTGCCCCGGCATCTTCTCCCTTTCTGGAGACAGAATGACAGATGTGTACATAGAGAGAGCCCGTCTTCCCCGCCTCCCGTCTTTCTCGTGACAGGTGACCGAGATCTTGGCTGGCGCTCAGCCGCGGAAGCCGTGGCAGTGTCTCTGGCAATTCCTGGAGGAGCAGGCAGACCAGAGCTCCCGGCTACAGCGGGCTGTGAACCTAGGCTTGTCATTCGTTTCCTGTCTTTTTTTTTTCTTTCATCTTCTGCAGTTGCACCCTGCTTCGCAGTAATGTACATGATTTTCAGCAGTCAGGAAGCGGCTTCCTAGTCAGGAGCGCTCCGGGTTGTATCTCTGCTTGGATGCGGAAAGCAGGGCAGAGTATGCACGTGTTTCCTTGCAAGAGCTGGCTGCAGTGGTGGCCTACAGTCAGAAGCACCGGTGCGACGCAAGCTATCCGGCCTGGAGATCCTTGTCCGCTGAGTCCAGGCGGGCCCACGTGCCGGACGACGCAGTTGCTTTCCTTGCCTCTTGCTTGGAGCCAGCTTGGATGGCTCAGTACACAGCGTATGGTTGGCTTGATCTGCATGCTCCCCGTGATGCCGTTCTTGCCGAGCCTACTGCAGGTCAGCTTGCAGTGCTCTCTGCAATGGGCCACTCTGACGATGCTGCATCTCCAGAGCCGAAGCGAGTGAAGGTCGAGCCGACACAGCCTGTGTCCGAGCAGGAGAGCGAGGTGTTGGAGCCTCGTGAACTGCAAGGGCGTCTGATGCAAGGGTCAGTGTACAAGCCGTTCACAAGCGACCCGTGCGACATCGGCCAAGTTGTGCGAGGTCTGGCAGCCATCTTGCGACTTTGGGGTGGTGAGCAATGGACACGAGTGTATGGCATAGTCAATGCAGGCTGTGATCAGCATTCGCATCTGCTGAAGATGCAGCTCCATTGTCGTGTGATGTTCTGCATTGTGTACTCGCCAACACATTGGTCGCTGTTGGTCTTGCACCGGCCTGAGGACGGGCCCCACACGGCATTCATGTACGACAGTCTCCAGGACCAGGTCTGCGAGGACAGTGGGAGGGCATTCCTTCTCTACGTGACGTCCCAGGGCTGGACGCAGGAGAACTTGGAATTGAGGCTGGCGCAAATCCCGAAGCAGCAAGACACCTGGAGCTGTGGACACCGAGTCGTTGCGACGGCGGACCGCATCTTGGCTCACCTCTCTGACCACGGAGCTCTTCCCAATCGGCTAGAGGGCCCAACGGATGAGGATGTAAGCGTCCTCATCGCCACTGCGAGCAAATGTCACAGGTTGAAGCTGGAGCAATTGGAACAGAAGCGAGAAGCTGCAGTCAAGAGATGCAAAGCAGAGCCTGCGCATCCTGCGAGTGCAGCTGCTGCTGCTGCTGCACCTGCCGCTGCTGCAAGGTCTTGCTTGGTGGATGACGACAACTCTCCTCGCACTCCACCGCCTCGTGCCAGCAAAAGACTCCGCACGCTGGACAGCCCTGCTGAGTCCAGCGAGCCAGCCACACCGCCGGCCACCAAGATTGCGCGTGCGCCGCGACTGGGCGAGGCTGTGAGAAAAGCCAAAGCCAAGTCGGCGACCAAGGACAAGAGGCCAAGCGACGCAGCCGAGAAGCCTAGCAAGGTGGACATGGAGAGCGCTGTGGCCACATGTCTTGCTCACGACGTGACACACACTTACTTCCAGAAGGCCCATGTCCAAGATGGGAGGCCTGCGGGCAGGGGTGAGTGGCACGTCTTCCTGGCAGCCGTCCTGGATGATCGGAAGGTCTTGACTTGCAGAACTTGCCTGGACTTGGCAGAGCGGGTACGCGGTGCCGGCCAGCAGGTGGTGCCAGCTGCAAGTAGCGACGCACTGCCTGACGTGTCCAACGCCCCTGGCCTGGAGAAGCTGGGGGAGTCTTGCCATCAGCGAGGGCGACCGAAGAAAAACGCGGCCCCAAGATGGAGCATCCACGTCTTCATACGGAACAGCCGGGCCGACATCTACAGGCAAACTCCCGGCAGTTTCGGGAAGAGTGTCATCTATGAGTGCCTCGCCTGTGCTCGCCAGATTCGCTTCGGCTCAGCGACCTGTTCCAAGAAAATCGAGGCGCACGAGGCCGCCGCTACCCACCAGCGCGGTCTCCGACGACTTCGTGGAGAGGAGCCAGCAGCTCAACCCATCCAACTTGAGGCTGCTGGGAGTGCGTCAGCTCCCGGGCTGAGCCAGGCCAGAGCATGCTGCGGTGTGTCTACAGGCGAGCCCACGCTGCCACTCCATGCCATCTCCGACACCATGCTCCAGTTCATGCACATGGGCCAGCCCAGGATCAAGTACGCGGAGTATGAGTCCGACCCTTTGCAGGAAGCATTGCTGGAGCTGCAAGATGATCAGGTCGTGGTTCGGAGCAAGAAGTGTGAGAAAAGCACTGGCAGAGGTGCCTTGGCTTGCCGAGCTTGCGTGGCCTTCTGCAGAGGAAAGCCGTTCCGGCAATGCGTCGCCCAGAAGGCCTATTTCATTGACTTGCTCGTGCTGCTGCAGAAGCTTTTTCACGCAAGCCCTCAAGAACAGGACGACTACAAGCGGGTTATGCAGGAACGAGATTACATTCGGCAGGGCCTTGCCGGTGACGACTTGTCGCAGCTCCTCTCTCTCTCCCGCATGGACATTGGACGACGCATATCGGCAAAGTTCGAAAGTATCCCGGCATGGCGGATTTCGGACAGCCTTCGGCGCCTCCTGGACCACTATCTCCTGAGGCCGCATGTGCTGCACGCCTCTGAACAAGAAGCCCTGGCGTACGGCTCGCTCTGCACTAGCCTCAGCAGTGCCATCGCTAGTGGCACGACCCGGGAGCGCGATCTTTGCCTGGCTGCCAAGGTGGCGACAGGAGGGCTGCGAGCAGACTCCCTCGTGGAAGGATTGGCTACGAGCTTTCTGCTAGCCTTCAAAACGAACCTTGCTGATCGCCAACGACGGACGACCTCGGCCTACTGCAATTATGAAGCTCTCAGCGAGTCACTGGTCACCCTGGGGAGGCACGAGGAGGTGGCGAATCTCCTACGAGCATTTCGTGTGAACCCGAAGCAGCTGCAGAAGTTACGGCTGGACAGCGAGAGATTCCCACAAGCCTTCCTTTCTCTGAGTTTGCCAGGCCAGGTCGAGAAGTGCTTCCAGCAGGCCTGCGGGTTTATGAAGTCGGGAGGCACTCGCATGCACGTCATCGTGGATGAAACCACCTGGTCAGCTGCGTGGGAGCAGGTGACGAACCTGCGAGGCCCAGGTATTCCCGAAGCATGCGACTCCGTGTACATTGGTGGGCCCTGGTCCGAGGAACCCGACCAGGATCTATCCATCCTGGTGCCCCAGCAATGGAAGGAGAAGAAACTCGGCAAGCAGCACCTGGCGAAGCTGGGGCTCCATGCCGTGGTCCAGAGGCCCGACTGTGCCTCCTTCCAGTGGGATGTCATGATGCTGCCAAAGAAGCCTGGAGTAAGCTCCGCGGACGAGATGCTGAGCATTGTCGCAACCTTGCTCGACAGACTCACCACCGCTAGTGGCGGCGTGAGTCCCACAGGAGTGGCCTTCGACGGCGGAACGCCCAACTCGAAGATCAATCAGATCTTCCTGGCCTTGCTTGACCGATCCACCATGGACGCCTTGCCATTCTTCTCCTCCTGCCAGGTGCATTATCCCGACTGGTCGTTTTGGGCTTTCGGCTACCTGACCTTCCGCGAGAAGGAGCACATGGTCACATTCAACGGAGCCTTTCACTGGCTCAAGCGGCTGAGCCTTCAGATGCTGTCAGGCTGCAGAAAAATATACCTGGGAGGTCTTTGGCTGGATGTGACCCACGCACTCAGCTTTAACCTGCCCGAGAAGGTCTACGTGGCCGCCGATCCACAGAACGATCTTGCAGGAGCTATGCTGCTTTCACCGCCGTGGATCGGCGAAGGCTGGAGCTCCCTCGGAGCCCACGTCATGTCCCTGCTCGCAGGCCTCTTTGTGTCCGCAACAACAGGCTCGGTGGGGTACACCAAGGCTGAAATAGCCGAGAACGCATTTTCGGGATACTATTTTCTGCTTCTCATCGTGGCTGGAAACGAGAAGAGGTTTGGCGCTGCGTGGAAGCCCAGATGCTTGGCAGAAGCGACTGTGAAGAACGGTTGTGCATTGGCCCATTACTGCGTCGTATCCTCCCTCACAGGCTTCGAACCTCGATTTCTGCAGGAAATCGGAATTGAGAGGCACTTTAGTGCTTTGAAGATGCCGTTCAGGGGCTCGCCATCGTTGAAAGACTACCTCTACGGGAATATGGCTCTGAACTCCCGACAGGCCCGGAAACTGCAAGGCATGAGCGCCCAGGACCTGCAGAAGTACAACTCCACGAAGGACCGCGAGCCATTGAGCATGGAGGCCCTCAAGCTGCTCAGCAAGAAAGGCTGCGCGTCCGCGGTGCAGCTCTACAGCTGCATCTCAGACAGCCTTTCTGCGACTGATGCCTATGGCATGTTGCGGCAGTGGTGGTCGGACAGAGGCCAGCAGTTCTTTCGGTCGCTCAGGCCCGATGCCCTGGAGGACGAGGATCTCCACCCTGATGTCGTGGAGTTGCTGCAGGGAGAGCTGCCCAATGCAAATGCGGAGATCCTACAAACTCTGGAGGACAGAGCCAAGATTTCGGAGGAGATCATTGAGGTCCTGGAAACCGAGAACAGGCCAGCAGAGGCTTCAGCGACAGCACTGGTTTCGAGCTGCTTGGGGCCCGGCGCCGTAGACGATCCATGTGATGCAGATGCTGGGCTGCAAGGACGAGTGCAGGAAGTGACAGGTGCAGCCCGTACTTTGCGAGAACTCCTCCGTCAGTGTCAAGCTCGGTGTCCAATCTTTGACACAAGCGAGGAGTCCAGCAAAGGACGCAAGGAGATGCTCAAAAGGGCCGTCCAGCTACAGATGCCCATCAGGGACTTTGTGAGACAAGCGCGGCTGGAGGAACGACTCCTGTCTGCCACTGCTCTCGGAATCCAGCCGGCTAGTGGTGAACTGAATGCTTGGAATGAGCGACAGCATGAGCTGGCGCTGGCAAATCGAGCGGCAGGTGCGTCACAATTGAAGCTGGCAAGGGCAACACAGTGGTACAATGCACAGAAGCAGTTCTGCGAGGAGACCTGCAAGAACAATGCCAAGAAGACTCACGATGACCCGGGCCTGAAATGCATCCATGAGTATCGTCCTCACAGAAGCAGCAGCGAACAGCAGGTCATTGCGTTCACGACAGAGGACGAGGCGATTGCAGTGGGCGTGGTGCTCAGTGTGTTCCGGGGCTCAATCGTCCGGAAGGCTGGGGCGTCAGACGGGGCGACGTCCATTCGCACCTCGCGGCCTTTTCCTGAGCCCTTGCCATCGACAGCAACGAAACTCATTCACGTGGCCTACCTAGTCTACAAGCAGAGTAATGTTTGGGAGACAAGCTGTGCCGAGGAGTGTGGCCCAGTGGATCCAGTTGGGCATGTGCTTGGGGAGCTGTCCGTGTGCAATTGCGAGGCAACCCGGACAAGGCTTCACGTCCGCTTGACAGAGTCAGCCATCGGTGCTTTGGCAGTGCTTTGCGAGAAAGGTGTGCAGGGTCTGCCCCGTATGCCAGCAATGCCCAGAGACGAGCCAGTCACCTGCGCATCCGACACAGCTGCTGCTGCTGCCACCCTGGAGTTCACAGACCGTTCGTTCTTCAAGTCCCAGATGCCGGGCCAGGTTGAGAAGTTCTTCCGTGGAGTTGCCATGGACTTCGGCAGTTCCAGGATCCAGGTCATTGATGCTGAGGGTTTCGTGACCCTGAATGGCAAGAAGGAGCACTGGGAGACCATGGTCAAGCGCATTCCTGCATACTTCTTCCAGGAGTTCCGGAACCTGCAAGGGTACCGCTTCAGTGCAGCTGTCCACTACCAGGTCATCCAATGTTTGCCATCCAAGGGCCCCTTGAGCTGACACATGTCGACTTTTTTTTTGCATGTATCTTCTTTTTTGAGTTGGGCAGTTTTAGTTCTTCGTTTTTTTTGTTAGGGGGAGGGGGGGGCGTCATAATTGACTCAGGAGCAAGTGCAGTCGCAGCATTGAAGAAGCTTCTGAGTTCGGTGGCAAAGCACACGCCAGAGGTAGCCAGGGTAGCAAATCCGGACATGTAGCTAGATCTTGGATGGGGGCTTTTCGGGCCAATCGGGCCTTGACCCTGCATCAGGTCGCCTGGGCTCATGACTGACAACCTCGTTTAGGGTTTAGGGTTCAGGGTTCAGGGTTTAGGGTTTAGGGTTTAGGGTTTACCTAGAGCCAGTTGACCCCAATACTCCTCGACGCAGCCCCACAAGCCTCGACCGACAAACCTAAACCTCGAATCCTAAGCCCTTGGACCCTCAACCCTCAACTAGAGAGCGACAAAGAGAGCCGGTCGACGATGCGGGTCACAATCCAGCTGTGTACAGAGTTAGTGCTGCTGAACAGCACTGCGCCAGGCACGGGCACGGGGGGTTGTGCAAGTACAGAGTTAGTGCTGCTGAACAGCACTGCGCCAGGCACGGGCACGGGGGGTTGTGCAAAAAGACGACGAAATCGGATGCAGCTACATCACGCGGCCTGTTCCCCTGTGTGTTCGTCTTATGTCTGATGTCAGGTAGCTCGCAAGCGATGATTGTGAGGGTGGTCCCCCCCCCCCCCCCCGAACCCCCCCCCCCAAGAAATAGGCAGCCGCCTATTAGGGTCCCCCCCCCCCCCCCCCCCCCCCCTTAGGGGGTGGGCATTGAACGCTTTTGACATGAGACTTAGGGTTTAGGGTTTAGGGTTGAGGGTTAAGGGGTGATCTCTTCGGGGGTTTAGGGCTTAGGGCTTAGAGGGAATAGGGGTGTTTAGGGTTTACTTGGAGGTTCAGGGTACTTAGAACCCAACTACAAGTGTAGCTAGAACCCACCTTATGAGCCCCTGAAGTACCCCGATATAGGGCTACAATGCGGTCATGAGTACAGTTATGATTGGGTTGCTAAGAACCTCCAAGACGAGAGGGATGATCACTTCGGGAGGGATGATCACCGGTTTAGGGTTTAGGGTTTAGGGTTTGGGGTTTAGGGTTTAGGGTTTAGGGTTTAGGGTTTAGGGTTCGGGCACGTCACACAGAACTTTCCACTGGCAAACGTTCTGCTGGGGGGGGTCCTTCTTCCAAAAGCAGAGGCCTCTCTCTGCACCTTAGAACTGTGCGGATGTACCAAAATGGCAAATAGAGACCACCCATCATTTTTAACCCTAAGCAACGCCTAACCCTAAACCCCTAAACCCCTAAGCCTAAACCCCTCAACCCCTAAACCCCTAAACCCCTAAACCCCTAAACCCCTAAACCCCTAAACCCCTAAACCCCAAAAACCCTAAACCCCTAAACCCCTAAACCCCTAAACCCCGAAACCCCTAAACCCCTAAACCCTAAACCCTAAACCCTAAACCCTAAACCCTAAACCCTAAACCCTAAACCTGCACCAAGGACTGGAAGCTCTTCAGCGGTGGCCTTCATGGCATCTGCCCTGTCACCTTCCCGTAGCATGGTGGACACCATAAGAGCTCCAGGAGGGTTTCGGGTTTAGGGTTTAGGGTTTAGGGTTTAGGGTTTAGGGTTTAGGGTTTAGGGTTTAGGGTTTAGGGCTGCTTTTCGGAGCTTTTCGGATCCTTAAGGCCCCGAAGCCCGGGTTTAGGGTGTAGCCACTAGGACCCTAAACCCTAAACCCTAAACCCTAAACCCTAAACCCTAAACCCTAAACCCTAAACCCTAAACCCTAAACCCTAAACCCTAAACCCTAAACCCTAAACCCTATAGACCCTAAACCCTAGACCCTGCAGCACATTGGGATTCTAGAAGGCGGACTAGGGGCGTGGGATGTTTAGGGTGTAGCGATGGGGATTCATGAGCCACTGGGGCCGCGGCTTAAACCCTTAAGCTTTAACCCTAACCCTTGAACCCTTGAACCCCTAAACCCTTAACCCTAAAAACCCAGCCGCACACCCCAGACCCCCAAGGCCCCAAGCCCCAGCATCCTAAAGCCCTGAACTGCAAAGGGCTCCACACTCCACACTGCACTCTAGGCTTTAGGGTTCAGGGTTTAGGGAGGGCCTTAGAGGGTTCAGGGTGTAGGGTTTAGGGAAGGTCGAGACCCTAGACCCCGAACCCCAACCGGCTTCAGTGTTCCCTCAGGGCCGCCATCACCATCGGCACAGCGCCCAGG
>CAJNDS010000126.1:25000-110000 GCA_905221605.1 Symbiodinium natans
CTAATTGGAAGCCATTTTGACTATTATGGGTTTAGGGTTTAGGGTTTAGGGTTTAGGGTTTAGGGTTTAGGGTTTGGGGTTTAGGGTTTAGGGTTTAGGGTTTAGGGTTCGTAAGTTGGGGGACGGGGGATGCTGAAGAGGGTTTCTAGGGGATACTAAGTGGACTTACAAAGTCAAAAGAGCTTCCAAGTGAAACTTCCTAAAATCCAAGAAGGACCCCGGGTAGGCCCCTGTTCCTTTTTGCAGGGTGTAGGGTTTAGCGTTTAGGGTTTAGGGTTACTAGACCCACAGTAGGCCCTCCTTCTTGTAGGGTTATTTACTCTTGGGTCTACTTACTTTAACACAAAAGGCACAAACACTAAATCCCTACACCCGAATATCGCTACATCCCTAAGCCCTGACGTCCCTCAATCACTGAACCCTGAGAACCCTCAATCCCTAAACCCTGATAACCCGAAATCCCTAACCCCACAACCCTAAACCATAAGCCCCCAAAACCCGAAGCCCTAAACCCTACACCCTAAACCCTAAGCCCTAAACCATAAACCCCAAACTTCAAACCCTAAACCCGAAACCCAAAGCAACATGCGGACTCCCAGCGAGGCGCTCTTCACCGGTGCAGGTCGCGACTTCACCGGGGCTGAGCTGGGCACGGTCGCTGAAGGCCCAGGGTTCAGGGTTTAGGGTTTAGGGCTTAGGGGTTTGGGGCTTAGGGCTTAGGGCTTAGGGCTTAGGGCTTAGGGCTTAGGGCTTAGGGTTTAGGGCTTAGGGCTTAGGGCTTAGGGTTTAGGGTTTAGGGTTTAGGGTTTAGGGTAAGTTCTGAAGGCCCCAGCGACTTGCGAAGCTCTTCTTCAGGGCTTTAAGTCACCATAGTAGTGGTTCCCCTTTTGGGGGGTTAGGGTTCAGGGTTTAGGGTTCAGGGTTCAGGGTGCAGGCTGCAAGGTTTAGGGTTTAGGGCTTAGGGCTTAGGGCTTAGGCCTCATAGTTTAGGGTTTAGGGTTGAGGGTTGAAGGTTTAGGGTAAGTTCTTGTTCAGTATTTTAAGTCACCAGAATAGTTTGTATAGAACTAATATGGGGGTATTCGAACTGTGAGGTATCTTATAGGGGTTGTTATGAGAAGGGAGTCCTATTCATTGGGGGGACATGTTTCGTTTCCCCCCCATATTTCAGTATCCTTATTGCTGCTAGTGAATCTAAATTCCTTAGCGCACCCTAAACCCTAAATCGCAGGTCCCAGGTTGCGGTTCCCATAGAAACCAGGTTGACCCATAGCAAATATGGTGCATGAGCTCGGGGTATACTTGTGATCATGGGGCTTCCCTACTTGGAAGCCCTTTAAGCCCTTTTGACTAGGGTTTAGGGTTTAGGGTTGGGGTAAAAGAACCCATGCTGTAATGGTAGCACTTGGAAGCCCTTTTGGGATAGCAGGTGGGGTTAGTAAGCTGGGTTATTGGTGGATTCTTAGAGGGTTTGTAGGGGATGCTAGGTAGACTTACTAAGTCAAAAGGGCTTCCAAGTACTAGCCTCTATACTACTCCCTAGGTTCCCCCCAAAAAGATAAGGCTATGTTGGGGTGATTAACCCTCATTCAGGTTATTTTCGGGGGGAACCAAGGCGGGGCAGTATAGAGGGAGGCAGTACGGCCTGAGTAGGGAAGCCCATGAAATGAGTGGCCGGGCTCTTGGAAGATGACAATTCCCGACGGGGTTCCGTGTTTTAAGGGTTTTGTGCGGACCAAATGAGCCCTCAAATTGGGGGCATGTGCCCTAGACGATCTAGTTCTACTATCATCCCTATTAAGCTAAGACCGGGAGTAGGCCCTTTTTTCCCCGAAAGCATCGCGAAGGGTTCTTCCGTGCGGAGCCCTCTGACCCAACAACATAGACTGAAGTGCATAGAGTGAAGTGCATAGGGTGAAGTACACAGAGTCAAGTGCATAGAGTCAAGTGCATAGAGTGAAGTGCATAGAGTGAAGTGCCATAGAGTGAAGTGCATAGAGTGAAGTGCATAGAGTGAAGTGCATAGAGTGAAGTGCATAGAGGGAAGTGCGTAGAGTGAAGTGCATAGAGTGAAGTGCAAAGTGCATAGTGTGAAGTGCATAGTGTCAATTGCATAGAGTGAATTGCATAGAGTGAATTGCATAGAGTGAATTGCATAGTGAAGGGCATAGAGTGAATTGCATAGAGTGAACTGCATAGAGTTCAGTACAAGTTAATAGAAATTACGAGATTTACGTAGAATTTAGTAGACCTTCGTACCCAGTCCTAGATTTCTTAATTAACATTACTCTTTCTAAGGCGGCGGGCTGGGTTGACATCGCCAATCGGGATTGCAACCCTCTGCGGGTTTCGGCGTGGTCGCGGTGCTAAAACCGTCGTTTTTACGTTTCTTTCTGGCCGCGGACAACCCTCTGCGGGTTTCACCGTGGTCGCGGTGCTAAATTTAAACCGTCGTTTTTTAACGTTTCTTTCTGTGCGCGGACAACCCTCTGCGAGTAATCGCCGGGTCGCGGTGCTAAAACCGTCGTTTTTTTGTACTTTTTTCCGTGGGCGCAGACAACCCTCTGCGGGTTTCCGCGTTGGCGCGGTGCCAAAACCGTCGTGTTTTTGCGTTTTTGACATACAAACGTAACCCCTCTGCGGGTTTCGGCGTTGGCGCGGCGCAAAAACCGTCGTGTTTTTTGCGTTTCTTGACATACAAACGTAACCCCTCTGCGGGTCTTCGCGTGGTCGCGGGACCGAAACCGTAACCGTAGTGTTTTGCGTTTTCTGTAGTACAGAGGTAGTACGCCGGGGACTTCCGTGGCTGGGAAGTCGACTTGTGTAGTACAACTGTAGTACGCCGCGGACGCCCGGAGCTTCCGTCGTGGCTGGAAAGTCGACTTTGTAGTTGAGATGTAGTACGCCGGGGACACCCGGAGCTTCCGTGGCTGGAAAGTCGACTTTTCTAGTGCAAATGTAGTACGCCGCGGACGCCCGGAGCTTCCGTGGCTGGAAAGTCGACTTTTGTAGTACAAACGTAGTACGCCGGGAACACCCGGAGCTTCCGTGGCTGGAAAGTCGAGTTTTGTAGTACAAATGTAGTACGCCGCGGACGCCCGGAGCTTCAGTGGCTGGAAAGTCGACCTTTGTAGCACAGACGTAGTACGCCGCCAATAGCGTGGAAGCGGAATTCCGCATGCTTCAAAACCTCGCAAACAGCATGGAAGCGGAATTCCGTGCGCGCGAAAACCTCGCAAATATCGTGGGGCTCGAATTCCGGGATGTCGAAACCCTCGCAAACATCGTGGGACTCGAATTCCGGGATGTCGAAAAGCTCGCAAATATCGTGGCGCTCGAATTCCGGGATGTCGAAACCATCGCAAATATCGTGGGGCTCGAATTCCCCGAAACCATCGCAAATTTCGTGGGACTCGAATTCCGGGATGTCGAAACCCTCGCAAATATCGTGGGGCTCGAATTCCGGGATGTCGAAACCATCGCAAATATCGTGGGGCTCGAATTCATCGAAACCGCTTCGTGGGACTCTAATTCCGGCGCTTCGAAAACCTCGCAAATATCGTGAGACTCGAATTCCGGGATGTCGAAACCATCGCAAATATCGTGGGACTCGAACTCGAATTCCTCGAAACCATCGCAAATATCGTGGGGCTCGAATTCCGGGATGTCGAAACCATCGCAAATATCGTGGGACTCGAATTCCGGGATGTCGAAACCATCGCAAATATCGTGGGCTCGAATTCCGGGATGTCGAAACCATCGCAAATATCGTGGGACTCGAATTCCGGGATGTCGAAACCATCGCAAATTTCGTGGGACTCGAATTCCGGGGCCTCGAAACCGTCGCAAATATCGTGGGGCTCGACTTCCTCGAAGCCCTCGCAAATATCGTGGGACTCGAATTCCGGGATGTCGAAACCGTCGCAAATATCGTGGGACTCGAATTCCGGTGCCTCGAAAACCTCGTATATATCGTGGGACTCGAATTCCGGGGCCGAATTCATCGAAAATATCGTGGGGCTCGAATTCGTCCGGGGTTACGAAACCCTCGCAATTTTGTTGGGACTCGAATTGCGCAGGTGCGTGCCGCGACCAGCCACTGGAGCTCGGCGTTGTCTTCAATGCCGATGAAGTGTATACAGTTGACCACAAGTGCATGGCGTTCATGTCAACACACTTGAATGCTATGCAGTTCCAGTGCATAGCACGCGCAGTATACAAGCGCAGTATACAAGTGCATATGCAACCATATAAGTGCATACACTTCTGCAAGCGCATACAGTTCGACTGCAAAGAGTCAAGTGCATGGAGTCAACGCATGGCAAATCGATGCTTTCGGGCCATCCCTCTTCTAGTTTGTTTTTAATGTTGGGGTTCCCTTATAACCCCCTTAAAACCAAAAAGGGCACCCTTTTATTCCTAGGCTACTCCCGGGTCTAGTAAGGTATATGAACCATGAACCCTTTCAGGGTTCATGTGGTCCCCCCTTTGAAGCAGAAGAGGTTGGTTCTCTTGCAATCCCAGACACTGAGAGCCAAAACCACCGGGAGCTTGACCCCTCAACCCCTAAGCCGGTTGGGGTTTGGGGTTTAGGGTTTAGGGCTTAGGGTTCAGGGTTCAGGGTTTAGGGCCATAGCCCTATATGAGATCATGGCCCTTTTGGAGAGGCAAGAAGGTGTTGATCCTGGGCGGTGCAGCGGCCACCGGCGCGATCGCCATCCAGCTGGCCAAGGCCGTCGGTGCCCACGTGGCCACCACAGCGTCCCGGCATGCAGCTGGTTAGGAGTGGGCCCTATAAAGCCCAAACCCTAAACCCTAAACCCTAAGCCCTAAGCCCTACACCCTGAGGTTAGGAATAGGCCCTAAACTCTAAGCCCCCCCCCCCCCCCTGGCAAGACAGCCCTGGCCCCCTGTTTTGGGTGTAGGATTTAGGGTTTAGGGTTTGGGGGGTTTAGGGTTTAGGGTTTGGGGCTGAAGATTTATCGTTTTCCGGTTTCTGGTCTAGGGTTCAGGGCCTCTAGAAGTTTAGGTGTTTAGGGCTTGGGGGGGCCGAGAAACCCGCAGCCAGGCCAGCCCAAACAAGATGCCGGATGGAAGCAGCAAGATCGACTACATGAAGAAGCTAGGTGCGGACGAGGCGGGCTGTGTGGTTGAGGGCTTGTGGTGGGGAGAAGGGGGGGGGGGGGCAATCCAAGGCTCGAGACATTGTTCACGACATTTGTTCACGGACATGTTTGATTTCAGTGTTTGGGCTGTATATAGATAGGGTTTAAAGGGATTTAGGGTTTAGGGTTTAGGGATACTGCAGAGTTTAGGGTTTGGGGTTTACGGTTTAGGGCTGGAGTTTAGGGGTAAGTGCTTATTTACTCAGGGTTTAGGGTTTAGGGTTTAGGGCCTTGCTCTGAAGACTTCAGTCGAGGTGATCAACTACAAGGAGGCCGACTGGTCCGATGCCCTGGCGGGCAAGGACAGCCCAGGGCTGATAACCCTTCAAACCAAAAAGGGTGTAGGGTTTAGGGTTTAGGGTTTAGGGTTTAGGGTTTAGGGTTTCCTTTTTTGTACCAAGGTTACTCTTAGGGTCACCGGAAGCCCCAAACCCCGAAAGCCCCAAACCCCGAAGCCCCCAAACCCCACACCCCAAACTCCAAACCCCAAACCCTAAACTCTGAACCTTACACCCCTTTCTTGCCCCCACGGGTGGTCCTGCGTATATGGTTCAGGGCATTTGGGGGGGGGGGGGGGGGCTCGGGGTTCGGGGTTTAGGGCTTGGGAGGCATTATACTCAAGGGCAACTATAATCCCCATCAAGGACTGTTAGTATAAGGGGGAGCATTCCAAGTCTAGGGTATTCTGGGTGTTCACGGATTTGGGTTCAAGGGAATCTTGGTTCAAGGTTTGAACTGGGCTGATTGCGACCTTGCTTGCAACGCAGATGAAAGCCACGGACCACTTGAGCTCAGCGCAGAAGACGGAAGAGACAAAAGCAGCAACGAGGCAAATCTTGGATGACCCCAGGGCACGTCAACGTGCTTCCACTTATAATCCCAATTTTAAGGACTGTTTGTTTAAGGGAACATCCCAAGGTAGGCCCATATTAGAAGCATCTCCCTAAGCCCTAAACCCTAAACCCTAAACCCCTAACCCCCTAAACCCACAGTTTGCTTCAAGCCCTACGAAGAGTAGCCACGAACCTTCAGCATGGATTTGGAACCAAGCCTCGGCCTCACCTGACATGTTTGCGGTAGGGCCTGGTTTAGAGTTTAGTATTTCGGGTTAGGGTTTAGGGTTTAGGGTTTAGGGTTTAGGGTTTAGGGTTTAGGGTTTAGGGTTTAGGGTTTAGGGTTTAGGGTTTAGGGTTTAGGGTTTAGGGTTTAGGGTTTAGGGTTTGGGGTTTAGGGTTTAGGGTTTAGGGTTTAGGGTTGGAGGCTCGTTCAGAACCTTATGACCCTAAGCCCTAATTGAGCCCCAAGCCCTATCGACCCAACCCCACAAATCAACCCAGAGGTTCCTCAAGAAACCTCGGCCCACATGAGGAGTTTGACCAGGTCTACGACTGCGTCGGCACGCCGGAGGACTGAGACCTCCATGCATGACATATGAACCAAACTTCATGAGAGGTTTAGGTTTTAGGGTTCGGGAGAGTCCCCAACCCTAAATCCGCCAACCAAACCCCCACACAGCACTTACGAAGCGTTAGCGGCTTTTCAAAAAAGCCAGCCCTCGAACTCCCACGCAATCCGTTCCAGCAAGCTCTCGCTGATCCGATATTTGCAAAACCTAAGGCCTCTGAGCCGCCCTGAAGTCCTGCAAAGCCCTAAACCCCCAAGTTAGGGTTTAGGGTTTAGGGTTTAGGGTTTAGGGTTTAGGGTTTAGGGTTTAGGGTTTAGGGTTTAGGGTTTAGGGTTTAGGGTTTAGGGTTTAGGGTTTAGGGTTTAGGGTTTAGGGTTTAGGGTTTAGGAGAAGCCACCCCCCAAACCCGAAGCCCCTAAGCCCCTAGAAGGCACTACCAGTGCATGTAAACGCCAAGAAAAACTAGGACCCGTCTACTCTGTAGGGTTGGGGTTCCCTTCTAACCCCCACTAAACCAAAAAGGGCACCGTTTTTATTCCTAGGTTACTCCTGCGTCTAGAAAAGGACTGGCCCAAGGCCGCCAAGATCTTGAAGAAGGGTGGTGTTTTTGCCACTTGGGCTTCAAAGGTCAAGAAGGGCTTCTCGTGTTTTGGCTACCCAAAGGCTCCTATGTAGTACCTTTTTGGGGGTAGTATACTAGAGTCCCCCATAACTAACCCAAAAGGAACTACGTTGGAGCCTTTGGGTAAGCCCCAAACTCTAGACCCTGAGGCCGAAACCGCCTAAACCTGCAAAGAAGTCGGTGCCAGGGACGACTCCCATTGCCACGGTACTTGATAGACCCCACTTGGAGGTTCATGGTACTTATTTACCAATTATAGCTGTACTTATAACCCACTTATAAGCCCCTAAAGTGCGCTAATATGGTTATAACTACAGTTATAAGTACTGTTATAATTGGTTAATAAGTACCGTGAACCTCCAAGCATGCGCCAGCTATCAATCAGCAGCACCATGGCTGCTTCTGAAAGAAGTTTCAACAACACGCCTTTCCAGAACCGCTTTTTTTAAGCCCTTTGTTTTGTAGACCTCAAGCCCGAGACCAAGCTGCAGCAAACACAGCCGCATACAGCCTTTTTTAACAAACTTCCCTAAACCCTAAACCCTAAACCCTAAACCCTAAACCCTAAAACTTCCCTAAACCCTACATCCTCAACCTCACCTCAAGAACCCCAAGCCTACTTTCTTGTACGTTTTGACGATAGAACTTAAGACCTTGGGATGTTACCCCTTATAGTGACAGTCCTTAGTAGGGAATACAGTACCCCCTGTTAGAATCCCTATTAAGGACTGTTAGGATAAGGGGGAGCATCCCAAATAAAATCCTTTACAACATTCTTAGGTAGGCCCGATTCCCCCGAAACTGCGATAGGGGTTTAGGGTTTAGGGTTTAGAGTTTAGGGTTTAGGATTTAGGGTATAATTAGGGTTTAGGGTTCAGGGTTTAGGGTTTAGGGGCCCTAAACCCAAACCCTTTTTCGGGGTTTAGGGCGCAGGGATGAGTTTCCGGCTATCTTAGAGCTTTAAGGTCTACACGTTAGGGTTTTTAGGGTTTAGGGTCTCGGGTTTAAGTCAGGGGGGGGGGGGGGGTAGGATTACGTTCGGCTTGTTGGGGTTGAGGGTTTGCAGGTCTATGGTGAGTTTTGGGATTAGGCAGGATTTCAAAACCGTAGCAATGCACTACATAAGAGTCAGATCGAACATTTTCTGCAATCTCAAGTATAGTATGTTAGTTCCCTATGTGATTCTTCTCGAGCTCCCGAGCCCCCAAGCAACTTTGAAACCCCAAGCCGTTCTCCCTAAACCCTACACCCTAAACCTTTTTCAAGACATCGAGCAGCTTCGGAAACGCCTGGAGGTAAGCTGGAAACCCTAAACGCCCTGAACCCTAAACCCTAGCCCTAAACCCGAAACCCTAAACGCTAAAAAACCCTAAATCCACCTCTGAGGTCAGCATCGCTAACTTTGGGGACGCGAAGTCCACCGAAGACCACCTCTTCAAGCTGCGTGGCGGAGGTTCATTACCCTGGGTCTTAGTAGGGTTTAGGGTTTAGGGTTTAGGGCTCATTACCCTGGCTCTCAGTAGGGCATCTACCTGCATTCCCAACTCAGCCCTTTGTCGTGTTTAGGTTTTGGGGTTTAGGGTTTAGGGTTTAGGGGCTTAGGGCTTAGGGCTTAGGGCTTAGGGCTTAGGGCTTAGGGCTTCAGAGTTTAGCCCAGGAGGCGCAGTGGCACGTTTCGCGCGTTTTTGGGACTCCACGTGACGGAACCTACATGTTTGAGTTTGGTAGCTGGGCAGGACGCTCTGGGCTGCGCTTTATTCACGGGTTTGGGGTTTGGCGGTTTGGGGTCTTCTTGGGAGGTTCAGGGGGAACTTGTAATCCCCAATTACAAGTCCACAAAAAAAAACTACTTAGAGGACTTATAGGGGGCATATAAGTACAGTTATAATTGGGGTATACCCTGAACCTCCAGGTGGGGGCTTCGCCACAAGTCTCACGGAAAGCCTGCGCGAGGGAAGTGCTAGACCCTCGACCCCACAGCCCTAAACCCTAGGCCCTAAATCCTAAAGTTTAGGGTTTAGGGTTTGGGGTTTGGGGTTTAGGGTTTAGGGTTTAGGGTTTAGGGTTTAGGGTTTCTAAACCCCCAAGCAGATCCAAGGAACTTCCTGCTGAAGTCCAACGCCGAAGACTTGAACAAGCTGGTCCAGTTTGTGAAGGACATTTTTGGGTTTCCGAAAATACGATCCCTTTCTGAGGCACCCTAAATATTTTTCAGCCTCCTTATGATAGTATCCTGGGGCCCTAATTTAGATCCAGTTTTTGAAGGACATTTGCTGAGATTAGGGGTATTCTGTTGGGGTCCTTTATGATAAGGGGGTTCGCTACAGCAATTTTTGTATGGCTACCCTTAGCCGGGGGGGGGCGGCGGGGGGGGGGGGGGGGGGCGGGGGGGGGGGGGGGGGGGGGCGGGGGGGGGGGGCGGGGGGGGGGGGGGCGGGGGGGGGGGGGGGGGGGGGCGGGGGGGGGGCGGGGGCGGGCGGGGGGGGGGGGGCGGGGGGGGGGGGCGGGGGGCGGGGCGGGGCGGGGGGGGTGGGGCGGGAGTGGGCGGCGGGCCCGGAAGGGCGGCGGGGGCACCTCATGTCGACGGCCCCAAAGTCAAACCTCAACTCTGCAGCTCGCAACCTTAAACCATCGGAAGTTGCGTGGCTTCGGTTTAGGGTTTAGGGCTTTTCTAGCACAGCTTCGAATCTTAGAAGCCTGAAGCAAGCCCGAGGCCGAAACAGGAGCTAACTGCACCCGTTGACTTAACCCAGCAGGTTTCCCCCTGATTCTTTAAGGCCCTATATGCATAATATATATATATATATATATACACCCTTTACGGGATTACATAGCGTACTGTACCTCATTCCCTACAAAGAGTCAGCCAGGTTTAAGGTTTTCAGCTTTTGGGATTGGGATTAAGCCCTATCATAGACCCGAGCACGGCCCTGCGAAAGAGGTAACCCTAGACCCCAAACCCAAAACCCCCAACCCCCAACCCCCAACCCCAAACCTCAAACCCCAAACCCTAAACCCTAAAACCGACTTTATAAGCCGCCGCCTCTACCTTCCCCGCCCCAAGAATCTAAGGTTGGAACCATGGGCCCTTCGTGTGGTCTCTTGCCCTTCCTTCTTTATCGGACCGGGAGTAGGCCCTTTTGGCCTTTTTTTAGGGTTGGGGTTCCCTTATAATCCCCTTAAAACCAAAAAGAGCACCCTTTTTACCTAGGTTACTCCCGAGGGATCCGAAGTTATAAATGTATATAAGGGTTATATAATCAGGGGTTGAGATTAAGGGTTCTTTATATGGGTTCCGAAGTATGGGTCCTTATTATAGATGTATATACGGGTTATAGAATAACGGGTTTTTATTGAGGGTTTATGCTTGGCCCAGAAAGAAATTGATACGACCTTTGTACCCTCACTTACAATGTATAGCCCCCGTCCCTTAAGGACCCTATAAACAATCCATCAGGTCCCCTCCCTTCAGGACTTTACAAATAATCCATCAGGTGTTTGAAGTTAGGGGGAGGGGTTTCGTGGTAGGGTTATATATGTAGAAAGCTCGAAGCCCTTAGCCCCATAGGGTTGAGGTGTAGAAGCCCCAAGCCCTAAACCCTAAACCCTAAACCCCAAACCCCAAACCCTAAACCCTAAACCCTAAACCCTAAACCCTAAACCCTAAACCCTAAACCCTAAACCCTAAACCCTACCCTAGTGTGTGTTTTGCGAAGGAGGGGAAGCTGAAGATTCCCGTAGACTCCATCGTCCCGTTTGCGGAGAGCGGGGTGGATTTAATGGTTTAGGGTTTAGGGTTTAGGGTTTCGGGTTCAGGGTTTAGGGAAAGTTTAGGGTTTAGGGCTTGGGGTGTTTAGGGGAAGTTTAGGGTTTAGGGTTTAGGGTTTAGGGCTTGGGGTGTTTAGGGTCTTAGGGTGTTTTTTTTTGTTCAGCGCTTTGGGGTCTACGGTTTTAACCGCTTAGGGTTTTAGAGTACAGGGTCTGAGGGCTTTCGGGATGTTTGGTTTCAAGGGTCTTGGATTTTTGAGTACCGGGCTTTAGGCTCGGAGTTTCAAAGTTTAGGGTTTAGGGTTTGGGGTTTCTGGTTTCGGGTTTCGGGTTTCGGGGTCCTTTTGAGCCTAGGGTGTGGGGTTTACCTTCAGAGTTTTAGGGCCGGAGGGCTTGGTGTTTTGGGTTAAGGGCTTGCGGGTTTTAGGTCTTAGTGTTTCGTGGTTAGGGCTTCAGGGTTGAAGTTGAGGATGCGGTTATTGGAAAGTTTTATTGAAGACCGAACGGAAGCCAAAACATTTGTCAACATTGATGTAGTTCAAACTCCCCGATTTTCTCAAAATGCATGTTCCAAAAACAAAGGCCCCGATATTTTGCTCCAGTTAGGGGCTTCTTCAGATCTCCCCGAAAAAGAACAGTGATCGAGAATGTGCTCAGCCTCAAGCACTACTTTTATCATAGCAAGACCCCAAAAAATAATGATTATTGTAAGAGAAAAGAAAAAACCAACACCCCAAACCCAAACCCTAGCCCCCGAACCCCAACCCCTCAACCCTAAAATCTAAAAGCCCCGAACCCCAACCCCCAAGCCCTAAACTCTAAACGGGAGACCCTAAACCCTAAACCCTAAACCCTAAACCCTAAACCCGGAGAGCCTTGTGGGAGGGATGTTTTGGCACCTTCGTGTTCTGATGGTTGCAACCAACCCCTTCGAAACCTCATGGCCTGATGATCATGTTGCTTCTTTTGTTCTGGGCAGGGAACCCTGAACCCTAAACCCTAAACCCTAAACCCTAAACCCTAAACCCTAGACCCTTTGGTTTTAGGGTATTGCAGACATGTCGGAGGACGTTCCGGCAGTGCTGACGAAAAGCATGGGCTGGGCCTCCGCGGGGAAGCTGGTGACCTTGCTCCATGTTTAGGGTTAGGGTTTAGGACTTAGGGTTTTGGGTTTAGGGTTTAAGAAAGCGGTTAGTAATCCCCATAACCCGACTTACTAACCCCACCTAGCAAAAGTCAAAAGGGCTTCTAAGTAAAGATAAAGCTCTCACCACCCAGCGCGTGCGATTGAGGGTATATAGAGTCTAGGATTCAGGTAGCAGGGTCCAAGCAGACCACGTCCAAAAGCCTGCCGGCCTGGAATGCTGAGGTCGTGAAGGTGTCCGACTGAGCCAGCTTCCGCGAAACCTTGTACTTCTGGCATGGCGCCACTGCTACAGCTCTGAAGAGCGCCCAGCTGGTGCCACTTGAAGCCACAAAAAACACCGGCAAGAAGCCTTACTTCTCCAACAGCTGAACTTTAAACTTTTTGGGTTCCCTTATTTAGTAGGAATAATAAAGTTGATCCTTTTTTCCCCTTGGTTATTGGAGAAGTAAGGAAGCGAGGGGCATTGCCGGTCTTCGTTTGAGTTTTCTCCAGCACTTGGACCTCCCAGACACACCGACGGGTGCCGCCAGGGCACGCAAAAGGAGCAGTGCTCCAGGAGCCCTCTAGGGTTAGGGTTTAGGGTTTAGGCTTTAGGGTTTAGGTTTTAGGGTTTAGGGTTTAGGGTTTAGGGTTTAGGGTCCTCCCACTTGCAACTCTGAGTCCAAGCATCAGGTATAGTAGAGTGCATCAAGTTGCTGAGTTGAACCGAACATGACTCGAATGGGATAGAAGAGAACCATAGAATATAGCAAGCCCCAAACAGAATTAGACAGAAAAGAAAAGAAGATATCATTGAGCTTCATAGAACATAGAGCCTGTTACAGGAGAGTTTAACAGGACAACCCTAAACCCTAAACCCTAATTTCGTGTCTGCTGTTGGCTCAATGCCCTGCACATGACTTGGACGCACGGGCAAGGAGTATGGCAGTATGAAGAAGTCCATCACCCTTACAGAACTGCAGCCAAGCCGCGCTCACCCATCGTTTAGCCAGTTTAGGGTTTAGGTTTTGGGTTTTGGTTTAGAGTTTAGGCTGTTCGTTTTGTTCTTTTCACTGAAACGTTCGGACCATTCGAGATTTAGGCAAAGATACCACACCCCGACACCTTTTCTGTCGCAGCTAGGGGCAATCCAACTCTCCCTGTTGCTAAAGCCTTAGGCCCTACAATGCTACACCATGCAAAGCCCCTAGCCCTCAACCCTTGTTTCACGTAAACCCCTTAACAGCCCCTAAACCCTAAACCCTAAACCCTAAACCCTAAAGCCTGAACTCACAATACATTCCGTTGGCTTGGCTTGCGGCCACGAGCTGGAGACAAGAAGTGCCATGCCTGTGCCAACGGTGGAGCCGCCCGACTGGGATTTAGGGTTAGGGTTTGGGGCTTAGGGTTTAGAATTTAGGGTTTGAGGTTTAGGGTTTGAGGCTTAGGGGTGGGGTTTGGGTTTGGGGTATAGGGGCATTGGGGGTTTAGGGAGTTGGGGTTTAGGGTGTAGGGGGAGGGGGAAGGGGGGTAGTAGGTAGTTTGTGACCAAACAGATGGTTTACAGCACATGCGCTGCTATGTATGGGGCTCACAGTGGCGAGGATGTGGAACCCTTAAGGCCCTCAGCCCTAATTAAACCCTAAACCCTAAACTAGTGCGATAAACCACTCCGAAGCCACCCACCCCCCCCCCCCCCCCCCGACCTGCCACACGCCACATGCATCGTCCAACAGAGCCCAGCACGCATGTCGCAACGAAGGTGGCAAACCCTAAACCCTAAACATCCCTAAACCCTAAACCTGGTGACCCCACATCCTCTGAACTACGAAGTCTCTCCCTTTTTCAGGAGCTGTGCAGAGGCAACCCGCTTTGTTCACATATCTCTGTCCAGAATGCCCAGAGAGCCTCGCAGAATCAACAAATGTGTACCTCGGATCTCTCTCTCTCTCTCTCTCTCTCTATGTATATATATATATACATATATATATATATGTATACGTGTATACATATATATATATATATGTGTATATATATATATAAGAAAACTAATCCCTTCCCTCCCATGGGAATTCAATAATTATTGGGGGGTTCGGGGGTTTAATATTGGGGGTTTAGGGGTTTAGGGCTTAAAGGGACCAAACCCTAAACCCTGATCCCTTAGGGGGAGGGGAATATACACACCCTAAACCCTAAACCCTAAACCCTAAACCCTAAACCCTAAACCCTAAACCCTAAACCCTAAACCCTAAACCCTAAACCCTAAACCCTAAACCCTAAACCGTGGCTCTGCCTTAAGGCGCCCGGGCCAACTTGACTCCTTATTTCGAAGATCCTTGGTGGGTTGGGGCGGGGTGGGTGGGTGGGGGGGGGCATGCATTTTTCCCCATCACTTCACACAAGCCCTAGCTTTTGTTGGCCCAAAGGGTTTAGGGTTTAGGGTTTCGGGTGGGAGCCCTGGACCGGAAACCTCGAAAATCCCACAAGGAAGGCCGCAGGGGTGAGCTTCGTACTGCCACGGCCGCTTGTCCCAACGTGTGATGATGCGGGTTTGGGGTTTAGGGTTTAGGGTGTAGGGTGTAGGGTTTAGGCTTTAGGCTTTAGGCTTTAGGGTTTAGGGTTTCGGTTTAGGGTTTAGGGTTTAGGGTTTAGGGTTTAGGGTTTAGGGTTTAGGGTTTAGGGTTTAGGGTTTAGGGTTTAGGGTTTAGGGTTTAGGGTTTAGGGTTTAGGGCGTTTAGGGGTTTCGAGGTTCGGGGTTTAGTCTTGGGATTTGCGGCATTAGGGTTGAAGGTGTGTGTTTGGGGTTGTTAATTTAGGCTTGGGCAGAAGGCTGTAGGGCCATGGGACGTGGGGGTTGTAGGCTCAGGGTTTCGGGGGCCCCTCGTTGTAAGGGCCCAAGACCACCCAAAAAAGGCCTTTGTGCCCCAAAACAGATGAACAGCCTTACATAATGGGGTCTTTTGGGCCCTTCGGGTCCTCAACTACATCCTGAGCCCCGAAACCCTGAACAAACTACATCCTGAGCCCCAAAACCAAAACCCTCAACTAAACCCTAAACCCTAAACCCTAAACCCTAAACCCTAAACCCTAAACCCTAAACCCTAAACCCTAAACCCTAAACCCTAAACCCTAAGCCATCCTTTTACTTGCTGGCTCCCTGCAGCTAGGGAGCTGCAGAGAGTCTGTTTTGAATGGGGCCAGGGCCCGGAAGTGGGTTTAGGGTTTTTAGGGTGTTTAGGGTGTTCAGGGTTTTTTAGGGTTTTTAGGGTTTTTAGGGTCTTTGGGGTGTTTAGGGTTTTTAGGGTTTTTAGGGCTTTAGGGTTTTTAGGGTTTTTAGGGTTCGGAGGGGTTTAGTCATTTTCCTTCTTTATTCATTGCTCTCTGTCTCTCTCTCTTTCTCTTTTCTCCCTCTATCTATCTCTCTCTCGCTCTCTCTCTCTCTCTCTCTCCCTCACCTTCACTTGCAAAATTTGGAGTCCCTGATGACTGCTTGGTTGCCCGAAACACTACGAAGTGGCCGTTGTGCAACCAAGACCCCGCAAATCGCCAATTTTCTAGCAACCCCTACATCCTCAACCCTCCAAAAGATAAGTGACCGGTGGATAGATCAACCCTAAACCCTAAACCCTAAAGTCTAAACCCTAAACCCTAAACCCTAAACCCTAAACCCTAAACCCTAAACCCTAAACCCTAAACCCTAAACCCTAAACCCTAAACCCTAAACCCTAAACCCTAAAACCTAACCTCAAAGCCAAGGTATCCATCTGTGTCGAGCACCTTCCAGGCCGTTCTCGATAAGCTTGTCGAGCAACCTGGACAATTTGTGTTCATGGTTGGTAGGCTCCGGGGGTTCAGGGCTCAGGTTTAGGGTCTCGGGTTTGGGGTTTAGGGCTTGAGCTTTCACCGTTTAGGGGTCGGGGGGTTGGGGTTCAGGGATTCAGGGGCCTGGGTTTCGGCATTTAGGGTTTGGAGTTCAGTGTCTAGGGCTTGGGGTTTGGGGTTTACGGCTTGGGGTTTATGAATTTAGTGGTTTAGGGCTTTAGGGCTTAAGTTTAAGGGCTTATTAAGGACGTTGGGGGTTTTGGAATTTTGGGCTTTAAGCGTTTTGCTTCAGGTTAATAGAGTAAAGGTAGCGGCTCGGACATCTCGCGATGGTCAACCCTAAACCGAAAAGCGCGAAAGGCTTTCCTTCTTACGCAGAGATGCACAGATGTCCCACTCGAACACGAAGAAGCTCTACCAAACACACGCCAACAAAGCACACAAACAACCAAAGAACCGACAAAGCGCGCAGGCGCGCACACACACACACACATACACACCCAGACACATACACATACACACACATATGCATATACATATACATATACATATTCATATACATATCATATACATATTCATATATACAGACATATACATATACATATACATATACATATACATATACATATACATATACATATACATATACATATACATATACACATACATATACACATACATATACATATGCATTTACATATACATATACAGAATACACATACTCATAAACATATGCATATACATATACATCTACGTATACATATATGCAAACAAGCAAGCCTGCCACCCGCCCGTCCAAGATCAATAATGGAATTGCAGGGTGCGGTGTTGGGTTTAGGGTTTAGGGGGTTTAGGGTGTAGGGTTTGGGTTTTAGGGTTTAGGGTTTAGGGGTTGGGGCGTTTTTTGGTTTATGGGGCGTTTCCGAAAATAGGGGTACACTAATTGGGGGTGCCTTTAAGGGCATTCTCTTCTATTTGAGGTATGAAAGGGGAAAGGGGTACCACTAAACCCTAAACCCTAAACCCCAAACCCCAAACCCCAAACCCTAAACCCTAAACCCTAAACCCTAAACCCTAAACCCTAAACCCTAAACCCTAAACCCTAGACCCTATTTTGGGAAAAACGTTGGGCATTTAGGGGGTGTTCCTTTGAAGATAACGGAGGGAGGGCCTGGGGTGCCTTGAAAGTCTTCGGCTGCCTTCCTTTGAGGGCATAGGGTTTTGGGGTTTAGGGTTTAGGGTTTAGGGATTTCGGATTTAGGGTTTAGGGGGTTTAGGGTTTTTAGGGTTTAAGGGGTTTAGGGTTTAGGGCCGGGGGTAGCGGGCTTGCGTTTAGGGTTTAGGGGGTTTAGGGTTTTTAGGGTTTCAAGGGGTTTTACGCTGTTCAGGGTTCGGAGGGTTTTAAGGGGTTTAGGATGTTTAGGGTTTAGGGTTCAGGGCATTTCAGGCGGCAGTACTCCACCCATCCCGCAGCCTTAAGCCCATCGTTGAGAAGTCCCAATAGGGTTGCTGGGTTTCGCGTTCTAAAAAGATAGCCATGTCATAGTGGGATTACAAACCCTAAGCCCTAAACCCTAAACCCTATAAGGAATATACATTCACTTCTTGAATCCTATCCCAACCATGGGCTAGACATGGTTTCGAGGGTGTTTGTAGGGTTTAGGTTGGGATGTTCCCCCTTAGACGAACAGTCCTCTTAAGGAACTATAGTACCCCTACTATAATCCCTATCAAGGACTGCTAGTATAAGGGGGAACTTCCCAAGGTTTGATTAGCGGTTTCGGGTTTATAGGATTTCTGGGGTGTTTGGTTTGTAGTGTCTAGGGCTTATCGGGTGAGGTAAGCCGTAAACACTAACCCCGAACCCTCAACCTAAGCCGGCTCATTCTAGAGGATGCCCTTGTAGCGAGATGTTGACCCTTGCTGGCCTGAGCACCTGTCAGGAATCAACATCTTGAACATCCCACTTACATACCAGCCTGCAAGATCTCCCTAAACCCTAAACCCTAAACCCTAAACCCTAAACGTTGAAACGGGAGCCCCGTGTTCCAACTTTGGATCTTGGGCCCTCAGACCCTAAACCCTAAACCCTAAACCCTAAACCTATAACCCCCTCGGGAGTTTCGTTCATTTTTGTTTGTATAAAACCCGACAGGATACAAAATGACTGTGAGTTTTATGAAGGTTCTAAGGAAAGTATAGAGATCCCCCTAAAACTGGGGCTTTTAGGGTTTAGGGTTCTCGGGTTTTAGAGTTTAGGGTGTTAGGTTGAAACCCTAAACCCTAAACCCCAAACCCTACACCCTAAACCCTAAACCCTAAACCCTAAACCCTAAACCCTAGGATTGGTGTTTAGGAATTGGATTCCGAGGCAGCATGTTGCAGAGATCGCTCAGTATGGCTGCGCCGTGGCGTCGCAAGGGGACTTCGACTGTTCGGCGATTTCGAGCCTTGGGGCAAGAATCCTCAACTCCAAAGCAGGGTTTAGGGTGTAGCGTGTAGGGTTTAGGGTTTAGGGTTTAGGGTTTAGGGCCCTACATAAACCCTGAACCCTAACCCCCAAACCCCAAACTTGCGGGAGGTTAGCCAGTGCTGGTGCGCTTTGCTTTGTGCTCTGTGGATACTGCTGGTCCAGTCTACCCAAGCGAGGATCTAGTTAGGCCCCGCTAGGCTTGTCCGTTTCGCGCCTCAGTCAATGTATTGACGGGCTTAGAAACCCTAAACCCTAAACCCTAAACCCTAAACCCTACACCCTAAACCCTAAACCTTAAACCCTAAACCCTACACCCTAAACCCTAAACCCTAAACCCTATTCCAGAAGTTGCGCCAGGAGCCCGTTGGACACAGCAAGACTTTGCAGGCTGCACGGTAGTGCCTCATTGCCTGCTGGCAGAAAAAAAAACCCAACCCCTAAACCCGAAGCCCTCATCCCTGTAAACCCGAAACCCTAAACCCTAAACCCTACGTGGTTTAGGGTTTAATTAGGGTTTAGGGTTTAGGGTTTAGGATTTAGGGATAGGCTTCAGTCCCTGAAAAACGCCACCATGGGTTCAAGCGAAGGAGATCCGCGCCCATGACTGCCGTCACGAGTGCCCGGATTGGCATGCCGCAAGACTCCCCTCCCCCCTCGGAGTGGCTTGGTGAAGTTTTAGGGGGTTTAGGGTTTAGGGTTTAGGGTTTAGGGTTTAGGGTTTAGGGTTTAGGGTTTAGGGTTTAGGGTTTAGGGTTTAGGGTTTAGGGTTTAGGGTTTAGGGGCGGGGGGGGGGGGGGGGGGGGGGGGTGGGTTTCAATTAAAGGGCTTCTCAGCCCTCAACCCTTCCAAGGTTCCAAGGTGTTATAGCGCCTGAGAGGGTTTGTAGGGTGTGTATAAGATGTTTTCAAGGGCTTAGAGGGGTGACAACGACCCTAAACCCTTAGCCCTACACCCTAAACCCTAAACCCTAAACCCTAAACCTTAAACCCTTGACAGCCTCCAAGACCGATACACCTGGTGTTGGGGCCGTGCAGCCCAGGGTCTTGTAGGAGTGCGTGGCACACAGGCTCCAAGCCACGCGAAGACCATTGGGCCTACTCATAGGGTTTAGGGTTTACGGTTTAGGGTTTAGAGTTTAGGGATAGTCGTTGTCAAAAAGTTGCAGTGCGGATTTCTGCTTTGATATATCATGGTGACTGATCAGAACATCTGTCCCGAGCACCGTGCCGGGATGCAAACATGCCAGGGTACTCCTGGCAGGCTGAAGGCTTCACAGGATTACGCCCAAGAGAAAACTGGCTGGTTCTTGGTAGGGAATGAGGGAATGAGGTACATGTTAAAGAGTATATATAGGCCCCTCATGCCCTCATTCCCTACTAAGAAATAAGCAGATTGGAGTGTTATCTACACATCGTGAACGGACTGCTTGTAGCGGCTGGCTTGGCAAGCTAGCTGGATCGTCAGATTGGGCTTGTATGACGAACGGTGACTTCCCAAAGCAATTTTGCTGGTGAAGTTTTTCGGGTGGCAGGTCTCTGGTGAGTTCGGACTCGGATGGAGAATGCGTCTCAGGTGGTTGTAAGTGCCAGCTTATTTTGCCACGGATTCTCAGCTGGTTTTTCTTATTTAAGCGTTCGTTGCTTTCAACAAATCGCCGTCAAATCTCCCGCCGTGTTCCGACTTGCACCAGCAGCGCCACCGCAAGAATGAAAAACCCCGCACCCTGCAGCCAGAAATGTTGGCCTGGCACCTGCAAAGTGCGGGCATGACGAATCTGCCTTATCTGCTGTGACTCTTCTGGTCTATGCAGAAGCCTTGGACAAAGCAAAGCGTTGATGATGTTTGTGTCGTCGGTCGCAGCACTGGACCTTTCTGGGGGTCTGTCCGGGGACTGGGGACTGGTGTGTGCTCACTATCGGGCGCGCATCTTAGTGTTTGGGGTTCAGGGTTTAGGGTTTAGGGCTTAGGGTTTAGGGTTTAGGGTTTAGGGTTTGGGTTTAGGGTTTAGGGTTTAGGGTTTAGGGTTTAGGGTTTAGGGTTTAGGGTTAGGGTTTAGGGGTTAGGGGTTAGGGGTTTAGTTTGAGGGTTTATATAGGGTTTCGGCTTGCCCAAGTCTGACGACTGACCCTCATGCAACAAGCAAAGCCACGTTGCAACCGACAAAAATGGCACCAAGTAAATCCCCGCAGAGTGCCTGCAGAGCATTAGCCCCAACTCATGGCCGACGTACTGGGGACCCGAAACCCCAACCCCAAACCCTAAACCCTAAACCCCAAACCCTAAACCCCGAATCTTAAACCCTAAACCCGAAAGCGCACTTATCAGTCCTAGCCGAAGTGGAGGTCACACTCCGTGCGCAACTTCTTGCCGGGTGGCTCGCAGATGTCCCTCATGCCCCGCGGCTTCAAGTCTAGGGTTTGGGGTTTGGGGTTTTCGGGTTTAGGGTTGGGGGTTTGGAGTTTAGGGTTTGGGGTTTAGGGTTTGGGGTTTCGGGTTTGGGGTTTGGGGTTTGAGGATTCGGTCTTTGGGGTTTAGGGTTTGGGGTGGGGGGGGGGGGTTCACAGCTGGCTTTTTGCTGGGGTCCAGGGTTGTGGGCTTACAGGAGTTTGGGGCTTTCTGGCTTTATAGTTGTTTCTGGTATATAGGACTTACGGTGTAGGGTTTGCTAGGGTTTAGGGTGTAGGGTGTAGGGTTTAGGGTTTGCTGTTTCGGGTTTAGGGTTTGGGGTTTATAGGACTCAGCTTCGGGCCGATGCACGTACGGGAGGGGCTCGGTGGTTTGGAAGGGGGCGCATCCCTAAGCCCTAAACCCTAAACCCTAAACCCGACTTCAGGGTTTCGGGTTTCGGGTTTCTGGTTTGGGGTTTAGAGTGGTCATTGGAATTCAGGATTCCTTGAGTAGGGCTGAGACACGTGGAAAGAACATCCGAGACCAATCGGTTACGGGTCTCGGGTTTCGGGTTTCGGGTCTAGTCACTTATGAGCCCTTCATAGGGTCCCGAACCTCCTTAAAAGGGTTGCTGATGTATGGGCCCTTAATTTGTACAGGGTATATACAGGGTATATAAAGGGTATATAAAGGGTATATAAAGGGTATATAAGGGTTTAGGGTTTAGGGTTTAGGGTTTAGGGTTTAGGGTTTAGGGTTTAGGGTTTAGGGTACCCTTTTAAGGGCCCATACCAAGAGGGGCCATGAAACTACCCCAAGACAGAAGCTGAAGATGCCCCCTAAGCCTAAGCGATCTAGGGTTTAGGGTTTCGGGTTTAGGGTTTAGGGTTTAGGGTTTTCTTGAACTCAGAAACACCCCCAAGCTCGCCCCAACCCTCCAACCCCCAAAGAGCTAAAGCCCCCCAAATGCCTGAAACTGATGTCCCTCAGTTTTGGGGTTTAGTGTCCAAATCCCTAAACGTTACGTGTTACCTGAATTTTCAGAACTACCCAAGTGTTTGACACCGAGGGCTTCTAGGCTTTGAGGGTGTAGTTTGTGGTTGGTTAGGGAGGGGGGGGGGGGGGTGGGGGCGTAGAGGCTTCGGAGCAGAGGGGCTCAGGGTTCAGAGGGTTTAGACTTGGGGTGGGGGTGGTTCGCGGGGCTGAGGTTTTGTTGGCTGACAACCAAAACCCGAAACCCTGATGTTGAGATGCAGTGTGTCCGGTCATCAAGGTGTCGACTTCGAAATTGGGAGACCCCTAACCTTAAACTCTGAAACCCGACACCCTCATGAACCCCAAACCTCAACCCCAACTCCTGAACCCTAAACTCTAAATCCTAAACCCTCAAAGCCCATGACCTCGGAAGCCCTCAACACTAAACCCTAAACGCAGGGAGGCTTGGGCTAGGGGGGTTTAGGACTTCAGGGCCTTCGGGTTTCGGGTTTAGGGTTTAGGGTTTAGGGCTACTACCATGCTGCCTCCAAAGCCCTAAGTACGTTTCGCGCAGGTCCGCGACTGGCTCGGACGGACACGGGGGCCTGGCCAGGAAGCAGCTTGTCCGGCTCTTCTATTCCGGGTTTAGGGTTTAGGGTTTAGGGTGTATCAGTGGTCAGCTGGACGCAATTGTGTGCAGACATGCCCACCCCAAGACCACCCAAACACTACTCACTGCGAACCAAACCGGAGCGAGCCCAAACCAAACCGAAGCCATTCAAAATTCACACGTGGCACATGTTTGGGGGATGCCGCAGTCATGGCGGCAGAGGATACCCCCCCCCTCAGGCTGTTGCGTAGGGGACGGTCTGAACCGAAAGGCCCTCTCATGAAATTCCGGGCCGTGAAAGGCTTCCGATTGTTGAGGAGTGCCAAGGTCGCTTGAAAGGCAACTCCCTTGCAAAAGGAGCCGAGAACGTTTTTTACAGGTGAAGGACCGGGGTCGTGAGGTTTGCGCAGGGGACGGTCTGGGCCGAAGGGCCCTATCATAGAAAATTTCAGGGCGTGAGCTGGTCTAGTTTTCGATAAATTCGGGAACGCCCCCTCAGGCTGTTGCGTAGGGGACGGTCTGAACCGAAAGGCCCTCTCATGAAATTCCGGGCCGTGGAAGGTTTCCGATTGTTGCGGAGTCCCAAAATCCCTTGAAAAGCAACTCCCTTGCAAAAGGAGCCGAGAACGTTTTTTACAGGTGAAGGACCGGAATCGTGATTTTGCGCAGGGGACGGTCTGGGCCGAAGGGCCCAGGGCCAGGGCCAGAGCCAGAGCCTGGCCGGGCCAGGGCCAAGGCCAGTTGTGGCAGGGCCAGGGCCAGGGCCAACCCAGGCCAGGGCCAGCAGGGCCAACACCACGGCCAGGCCCAGGGCCAGGGCCAGGGCCAGGGCCAGGGCCAGGGCCAGAACCAGGGCCAGCGCCAGGGCCAGGGCCAGGGCCAGAGCCATACCAAACCCAGGGCCAGGGCCAGAACCAGGGCCAGGGCCGAGGGCGGTCAAGGAGCCAGGGAATTGAAAAAGGCTCCCCCTTTTGGGGTTTCGGGTACTACACTAAAACTGTGACAGGGGGTGGCCCGCGGGTTTAGGGTTTAGGGTTTAGGGTTTAGGGCTTAGGGTTTAGGGTTTAGGTTTTAGGGTTTAGGGCTTAGGGTTCAGAGTTCAGCGTTCGGGTTCAGGGTTTAGGGTTCAGGGTTTGGGGTTTAGGGGGGGTGTGCGGTCATTCTTTTTGGGTTGAGTGAAGTCCTTGACCCTAAACCGTGCCCTTGCGTTGAAAGTGGCCTGTGGCAGACAGGGTTTAGGGTTTAGGGTTTATGGTTTAGGGTTGAGGCCTTACGGCTTAGCAGCTCTCAGCCCTTGCAACTTGAAATCCACAACCCTGAATCCTGGAACCTTAAACCCCAAGCCCGAATCCCTAAACCCTCAATCCCCAAACCCTGAACCCAAAACCCTCAACCCCCAAAACCCCGAACCCCAAAGTCTACACCGTTAACCCCAAACCCTCAAACCCTTTTGAAACTCTACACCATAAACCCTAACACCTAAACCCTATACCCTCAACCCTAAACCCTAAACCGTTAAACCCAGACATTCAGACCCCGACGCGTCATGTGGTCAGGCTCCCTCCATCTTTGCTTCTACGAAAGAACTCCATGATTTACTCCTGCTCATTAAAAGTTTAATTGCTTTAGTCAGAGGCCTGTTAACTTCACAGACTTGCTTGCTGTGTAACGCTAAACCCTAAGTTCCCTAAGCCCTAAACCCTGGCCCTGAACCCAAAACCCTAACCCTAAACCCTAAACCCCAAACCCCAAACCCTAAACCCTAAATCCAAAGCCCTAAACCCTAAACCTAAAACCTAAACCTTACCCCTAAGCCCTAAACCCTAAACCCTAAACCCCAACAAAGTGTGGTTGCGCGTATGCTTGCTATCACATTTATCTCACACACACACACACACACACACGGATGAGTCAAGGACCAGCACATGTGTCCAGCTATGAAACTATGCCTCCCACACCCTAGACCATATACATTCTGGGTTTAGGGTTTAGGGTTCAGGGTTTATGGTTTAGGGTTTAGGGTTTAGGCAGTAGAAGCAGCAACATTATGGACTTCACAACCATACCTATGGGAACCCCTTGCTTTAGACAGCGGCAAATTTAGCTCTGACTTGTTTTGTGTCCAAGGGCCTTGCTCTAGGTCTTGCGCGTGCTCTAGGAAGACCATAAGTAAGCCCACCCAGCGTCCCTAAACCCTACCCTAGAACCCTAAACCCGAACCCTAAACCCTAAACCCTAAACCCTAAACCCTAAACCCTAAACCCTAAACCCTAAACCCTAAACCTGTGAGGTTCCGTACACGGTGTATGCGGGAGCGGCGGCGCAGTGTGCACTCTGTGGATGCCAGTCAGGCCGGGCCAGGGATTCCCTCTGCGTGGTGGTTCCCTTGTCCAAGTACCGAGGGTTTAGGGTTTAGAGTTTAGAGTTTAGGGTTTAGGGTTTTATGCCAAAAAGACGGTTAAGGATGTTGGAAGGGTATGCTGGCATTCCTCCAAAGGCCTCAGTTTAGGGTTTCAGGCTTCAGAGTTTAGGGCTTGGGCTCCCGAAACCCTAAACCCTAAACCCTAAACCCTAAACCCTAAACCCTAAACCCTAAACCCTAAACCCTAAACCTTAAACCTTAAACCCTAAACCCAAATGCAACTGCGTTATGCTTGGGCAGCGTTCGTCTGTGCAGCTTCCTGACCCTAAGGGCACCCCGCATTATCCTTGCCTACTTCCACGAACACACCGCATCACACTGCACTCTAAACTCTAAGGCTTAAACCTAAAACCCTAAACTCTAAGGCTTAATCCCAACCTTTTTCCCTGGTTGTTGGAGAACTAGGCTGGTTTTGGGGGACTTTTTTTCCCGTTTTCGGGTTTAGAAGGGACCCTATCTGTAGATATTTTTCAGAGGCTTCAAAGGCCAACCCAGAGAAGTTTGTGGAAGAGAACTAAACCCTAAACCCTAAACCCTAAACCCTAAACCCTAAACCCTAAACCCTAAACCCCACTGTTGGCGCCAGGTTCTCGAAGCTCTCAAGGACAACGAGACGGACGTCGAGCAGTTCTTCCACGCCACCGACAGCCTCTCTGCCAGCCTTTTCTGGCGGGTTCTTAGCAGGGAATGAGGGAATGAGGTACCCAAACCCTAAACCCTAAACCCTAAACCCTAAACCCTAAACCCTAAACCCTAAACCCTAAACCCTAAACCCCCTCTTTCCCTCCGAAGAACCAGGAGGTTTTGGGGAGGGCCTTGAGGCTGGCAAGAGTTCGGTGTGCATTCTGATTTTGGGGGTCGTTGGGCCCAAAATACCCTTGAAACCCTAAAACCCTAAAGCGTCCTGATTCTGGGGGCTTCTGAACCCTAGATATTCTAGATACCCTAAGCCCTATTCCGTTCGTGCTTACGGTTGCGTTTGGGACCCAAACCCTAAACCCTAAACCCTAAACCCTAAACCCTAAACCCTAAACCCTAAACCCTAAACCCTAAACCCATTCTGATTAGCCCCGTCAGCTTCAAAGCTTCGACGTTTCGATTCGCACCGAACTCACCTTATTTCTGGGACCCCATACAAGCCCAACCCCAAGCAGTTTCCGGGTTGAGGGTTTAGGGTTTAGGGTTTGGGGTTTAGGGTTTAGGGTTTAGGGTTTAGGAAAGGAAGGGCCAAAAGTGAGGAGTTGCCTGGGCCTTGTTTTGAAAAAGGCGGCAGGAGGAGGTCGAGATCGTGTGAACCGATGCCCATTTCCCTTTGCCGCAAATGCTTTGTCCCGAAAACCACATTTTGGGGTTTGGGGTTTAGGGTTTAGGGTTTAGGGTTTATCCCAAAATCCCAAACCCTACAAATCCATAACTTTGTAACCCTTTGACCCTATCGTCCTGAAGCCCTATAGCCCTAGAACCTCCAAACCCTATAACCCCGAACCCTACAACCGTATCATCTTAGACCCTAAACCCTTTAAACCTTAAACCCTATACACCCTACACCCTAAACCCAAAACCCTTTAAACCCTTTAAACCCTTTAAACCCTTTAAACCCTTTAAACCCTAAACCCAGGCATCGAGCGCCTCTTTAAAGAGTGGGAGCCAGAGTTCCACGACGCACCTTGGACTTTGGGTTTAGGGCCTTGGGCGGGTTTAGGGTTTAGGGTTTAGGGTTTAGGGTTTAGGGTTTAGGGTTTAGGGTTTAGGGTTTAGGGTTAGATGTTTAGGGTTTAGGGTTTAGGGTTTAGGGTTTAGGGTTTAGGGTTTAGGGTTTAGGGTTTAGGGTTTAGGGTTTAGGGTTTAGGGTTGAGGTGGGCTGGCCGTGGGCTTGAGGTGCATTTTGGGCTGGCGGGTGGTGCTTTAGGGTTCAGAGTGCATATTACATTTAGGGTTTAGGGTTTAGGGTTTAGGGTTTAGGGCTTCGGGCTTCGGGCTTCGGGCTTCGGGCTTCGGGCTTCGGGCTTCGGGCTTAGGGCTTAGGGCTAGCCTTTCGGGTGTCTGGACCACGCGCCCCTTAAGACCGGTGTTCAGAGGCTTTCGACACTGTGCACGAAGCCGGCAGAACCTCAGACCCCAAAACCCGCAAGAGCGTCAACAAAAAACGCCCGCAAAGCCCTAGAAACCCTAAAGCCCTAAACCCTAAAAACCCTAAAGCCCTAAACTCCTACAAGCCTAAGACCAAGGGATTAAGACTCGTAGCCCTCTGGAACCCCTACAGCTTCACCTTGAACATACTCCTAATGTGACCCCTATACTAGCTCATATGGATCTTTCAAAAGGGTCCCCAAAACTCAAGGGTACAAGAGCCCCAAAACCCCCAAGACCCCTAACACCCTAGACCCCAACAAGAAGCCGGCTGTGCACCCGCCGCAAACCCGAGTACCCTCAACACAACCCAGAACCCTAAACCTGGACTTGACAAAAAGCCAGCCCTGAACCCTAAACCCCTAAACCCCTAAACCCCTCAACCCCTCAACCCCTCAACCCCTCAACCCCTAAACCCCTAAACCCCTAAGCGCCTAAACCCCTAAACCCCTAAACCCCTCAACCCCTCAACCCCTCAACCCCCTCAACCCCTAAACCCCTAAACCCCGAAACCTGCTAAACCCCTAAACCCCTAAACCCCTCAACCCCTAAACCCCTAAACCAAACCCCCTAAACCCCTAAACCCCTAAACCCCTAAACCCCTAAACCCCTAAACCCCTAAACCCCTAAACCCCTAAACCCCTAAACCCCTAAACCCCTAAACCCTAAACTCTCATTTAGTGAGGTGAAAGAGGCGAAGTGGACACGCTTCGGCTCGGAGCACCCTGGGCCTCGGAATGTTGTTTTTTTGGGGCGATAGGGTTTAGGATTTAGGGTTTAGGGTTTAGGGTTTAGGGATCCCCTTAAGGGTTCCTAAGAAGAGACCCAAGAGTAGTATAGGGTACCTTTTGGGTGTTGTACTATTTGGATCCTCCCAGGGGTCTGGGTGAGGGTTTTGTTTAGAGTTTAGGGTTTAGGGCTTTGGGCGTAAAGCTTTGGGGCGGGTTTAGGGTTTAGGGTGTAGGGTGTAGGGTTTAGGATTTAGGGTTTATGGGGTTTAGGGGGTTTAGCTTTCGGTGTTGTCGCTTCCCTGTTGTTTAGGACTCAAGATCAGGGTTTAATGCTTAGGGCCGAGGACAACTTTGAATTCCTAGGGCTTTTTGGGGTTCGGGGTTCTCAGGCTTTTTGGGGTTCTGTTTTGGGTTCGGGCGGGTCACTAGGGTGCATAGACTTTCGTTTTGAGTCCTTTTGGGCTTATTTAGTATTAGGGTCTTGAGTCCAGGTTTAGGGTTTGTGGTTTTTTGGTGTCACAGGGTTCTACGCAACAGTTTTGCGGTCCATGGACGATTTCCTAGAAACCCGCCTCAGAACCCGGTCCTAGAAACCTGCCTCAGAACCCGGTCATACCCCGAGGAACGGCGCCCCGGCGTCTCTCCCTCAACCCTATTAGGGTTTTGTGTTTAGGGCTTGAACTTGGGATGTTCCCCTTGTACTAACAGTCCTTAATAGGGATTATAGTAGGGGTACTATAGTCCCTATTCAGGACTGTCAGTAAACGGCGGAACATCCCAATGTTCAGGGCTTGAACTTAGTTCCTGGCGTATGGTAGTGAAGTCGTACTATGGGTTCCGTTAGGCCCTAAACCCTAAACCCTAAACCCCCTTCGTCCCGCTAGCGGTTCCAGATTTAAAAACTAAAAATAAACCCTAAACTCTAAACCCTATCTCATCCCTTCAAGGGGTATGCCGGGGGAAAGGCCTGCTTCTCTCCTGAGAAGTACTAAGTCTTAGAGCCAAGCTTCAGGGTGGCTCAAGGGCTGTTAAGGGGGGTTTAAGGGAGGCTTCTGCGGTTTAGGGTTTAGGGTTTAGGGTTCAGGGTTCAGGGTTCAGGATTCAGGGTTCAGGGTTCAAGGTTTAGGGTTTACGCTGCTTTGCTGCTTGTGGTTGGAAGGCACTGTGGACAGGTCGGACTTTGACCTTCTTGGCGCCAAAGGTTTCTAAGGGGTTTAGGGTTAGGCAAGGTTTGGGGGATTGTGCCTACCTTTGCGGGCCCTTTGGATATGCACCCATAGTGTGTTTCAGAGGATCTTAGCACCCAAGACCATACACACGAAATGCTCTTTCACCATAGGCTTTCAAGGGACAGGCCAGCTCAAGGGACTACAGGAGGGACCCTTGCAAGGGACCTAGGCATACCCTAAACCCTAAACCCTAAACCCTAAACCCTAAACCCTAAACCTTAAACCCTACATAAAATGCATATTAAGGCTTCGTTGGGGAATGAAGATTAAGGGCCCCCGGTCTACCTGACCCCCCCCCCCCCCAAGTACCCTCTCAGATGGCATAAATACACCCATGAAGGTGCAACGAGGCCCTTGTTAAGGGGTACCGTGCAGGGGGGTGGCTCCCTCCTTATATCCCCCTAAACCCTAAACCTTAAACCCTAAACCCTAAACCCTAAAGGCTCCCTCCTTACATCCCTTAACTTCAGCTTGTGCACAAGAGGTACAACCGGATGAACTGCTACGAGCGCCTGAGGGTCTGGCTACAGTCTCACAAATTCGCCCCTACGCTGAACAGCTCACGGTTTGGGGTTTAGGGCTTAGGGTTTCAGTTGCTACGGGTTTTGGAATTAGGGTTTAGGGGCTGCTACACAGGAACCCACTGTAAGGCCCAAGTATCTACTCTACAGGTACATAGAGTTTTTGGGAGCCCTAAAGCCGGTTGTTTAGGGTTTAGGGTTTAGGTGTCAGGACCTAGATCAAATCGTTGCTGTGCCCGCCGCAGCGGGCAGTAGAACCTGAGTTCCCAAAGCCATGGGGCAGTGGGCCTAGGGTTAAGGGTTTAGGGTTTAGGGTTTAGGGCTTTTGTTTTGTTTGGTTCAATGTATATAAGGGCCCAAATGGACCATACTTTCGAGGACCTGGAGCCCTTCAAAACCCTAGACCCTGAGACCTTGGCGGAGCCCTAAACTCTGCAAGCCTACACGGCCTAAACTTCCCCAAGAACCCTAAACCCTAAACCCTAAGCCCAAGAACCCGAAACCCCAGCCCCCATCTCTAGACCCCCCTCCTCGCCCTCCTCCCCGAGAAGAGAAGACACGAAAACCTAGCCTTAGGACTTCCTGATTACCTGATTACCCAAACCCTAAACCCTAAACCCTAAACCCTACACCCTAAACCCTAAACCCTACACCCTAAACCCTAAACCCTAACCCCTAAACCCTAAACCCTCAGGACTTCCTGATTACCGGCTTCCTGTGCCTGAATGTCATCTTCATGGGGTTCGAGCTCCAGTTCTCGGGTTCCGTCACAGGGGTGCAGCACCTCGCCGGCACGGCCAGGAAATGAGGTTTGCGGGCCCGGGGGGGGGGGGGGGGGGGGGGGGAACCCCGAAAGCCCGAACACTTTGAACCCGAAGCCTTCAACCGCAAACCCGCCCCCTAAACCCTCCTAAAACAGCCCCAAACGTAAACCCTAAGCCCCAACCGGCAAAGGAAACTGAGCTCGTGTCTTCTTCTGTCTTGGGGCAGTTGCATGGTCCCTGAAAATGGGCCCTTAACTGGGGACCTTGTATGCCCCTTATATACCCCTTATATACCCCTTAGATACCCCTTATATACCCGTTTAAAGACCCCTTATATATTTCATACCCCTGAGATACCCCTTATATACCCCTTTATACACCCCTTTTATGTTATCTACCCCTTATATACCCCTTATATACCCCGTGCAACCCAAGGGCCCACACTTCAGAACCATTGAATATACAGGAGGTCAAGGACCAGGGCCTACAAGGAGGGGGCCCCTCTAGCTATAGTTAGAGTTTTAAGGACCCTAAATTCAGACGGGAGTTTGCCCATCGTAGCCGCTGTCCATGTGTAGGCGAGGCGTTCGAAGAATATTGTGGTGCTAGCCGGCAAGAGATTGGGACACCGGGTGCCCGACCAAACTACGACACGACTTGGGAGTGGCGATGCGCACTTAATTGAAATGGCGAGGGAAAAACACAAAATTTTTGAGAATCAAAGCAGGAAATGGAGTAGTTCCGGAACGAGCAGGTTTGCACTCAGTGGCGACACATACACGGCATTCTCCATGACACAGCCATAGCACTAGCTTTTGTATCCTGACAAAGCCATCATGTAAGTTATATTCATCAAGAAGCCCAATCAATGTGCTTTGTTTTTGGAGACGCGGAGAACGATGTCCAATTGAGGTAGTGTGCTCGTGAGTTAGAGTTGGCCAGTGAAGATGGCTGATTTCTGGAGTATGAAGCATCCTCAGCAGAAAAAGAAGCACGCAGTACAGGGCCCGTGTCCCTGCAGAAACGTTGAGGCCCCTTGCCGCTGACGACAGCGTGCTCTGATGCGGCCATGATGCAAAGCCAGACCCCTGAACTCGTCCAGGCGTTGTGAAACAATCGATGGTAGGGAGCATTGCGCCACGGCTCCAGTACAGGCGTTCCGTGCTGGCCACAGTCGACTATGCGCGTCGCAAATTACGTTCGGCAATAAGTGGGGTCACGCCAATCAAAGCACGTGTCGCGTCATAGGAACAGAGCTGGACACCACAGGGGGTACTCTCAGCAACAGCATCATCTTAATGAAGCCCTGCCCCTCACGTCACATTTTGTTTTCGATCGCTCGCGCTTAGTGAAGATGCAAAAAACCTTGTATAAGCAAGGCAGTAGAAATTCAACAGCGACGGAAACCGTGTGCTCTTTCCTGCATGTAAACAGCATCAGTGGCATTCCTGTCTTGTTCCGAACAATGGAGTTGAAGCAGGGGACAATTCCTGGCAGCAGCAGATGTACTCATTAGAAGTCTTGAGACCTACATGCACGAAAAGCTGCAACACGAAAGCAGCATAACTTTGAAAGCGTGTTGCAAAGCCCACACAGAAGAATTCATTCACTGCGCCGTTTTATTCTCGTCCTCATGAAGTGGCATCACGCACCAATGTTGGGCCACGGTGCTTTGCTTCTTCGGAAAAGGCAGCACCTTCCCAGATCTGACCAAGCAGAATATGGGCCTCTGCGACAGCTGCACTTTCACGGCGGTCTCCATGCAGCGCGGGGTGTTTTTGCTGTCGGCTTGCAAGAGGGCTTCATGAAACCAGGCGAAACGTGCAATCAGCTGGACGGCTTGACACTTCGATCAGACAGCGCGGCCGGGGGCAGCACAGCGCATGGAAAGAAAGCCGTCGATGCCATGCGAGACAGATGCAAGAACAGCATGCACCTATGTACACACGTCTTGGGGAACAATAGCATCAAGCACGCATCCCGCAGCATTATGTTTGCCTTGGAGCCGGACCGGCTATGGTACGAGGACCTCGCCAGGTACCTGAAAGGGCAAACTGCAAGCAAAGCTTTGCAGGTGGATTTGGCTGTCGGAGAAAGGGCATTGCATTGTGCCCGGTCCAGCTTGGACTGGCTGACGGATGCAAGAAAATTGGAGCTTTGCGGCGTGGCCGTGGAGAAGTTGGCGGAGATGGACCCAGCAAAGATGGACGAGGGTTTCTTGTGGCAACAAAACCAATGCATGGAACAGTGTGCATCTTTGAGCTGGTCCATTTTCGAAGAGCGGGTGCACTCCTTGATCATACCCATGTTCACATTGCCAGGTGCTTTTGCTGGGCTGTTGCATTCCTCTTGCAAGATCCGCAATGAGTGCTTGGACCAACTGGCTGCGTGGTGGGAGGGGTACCAAAAATGCAAGAAGAGCACCCTGCCCACAGCGGAGATCAGCGCGCAGCGAAGTTTCTTGGTGTGGACACTGAACCGCGAGGTCATGGAGAGTCTTGCAGCTGTTGGCTTTAAAGTTGTTCCAGCTGACGTCGAGCAGTATTTGCAAAAGCTGTTCCGAAACTTGGGAAGCACTGCTTTGGTGGAAAGGGTTTTTCGCCAGGGTCGAGCAGCCGAGGGGGAGCGAGCAGATCGTCGACTCAGTGCACTTCGAGCTTGGTCCACGGCAGTGAGAAGCCAAACATTGGAAAGCAATGGCTTCGTGGAAGTGGACAGCAAAGACGTGGCGGAGGAGGCGCAGCAAAAGAAAAACACCATGCCACTGACCGCTTTCCAATCCATCGGGAAGCATTGCAGCCTGGCGGACGCGAAGAAGCTTCCAGGAAAGGGGCCTCCCTCTTGGCCGCACTTCAGCCCCGCCAGTTCGAGGACCATGGCAGAAGACGCAGAGGCCATGAGTGTGGCAGGCAAGCCTTCCGATATTTGCAGGGCCTGGAGAAGCCGCTTGTTGGTTTCAGGCCTCCTCGTCTACAACAAGAACTTTTCGCAACAGGTGTTCTTTTCCCTGGGTGGATCTGTGTGCGCTGCTCTCTTGTGGCCGGCTGAGGTGCGGAAATTCGGCAAGTGCCGATGCTGGGCACCTCGGGAGGTGGAGAGCAAGTTCGATTTGAAGTGGGCTTCAGTTCTCGATGTGAAAGATTGGCAGGCTTTGCCCGGCGACTGGCTGTCTCCTGCAGCAATGCAGAAGCAGAGCACGTGTGGCGGTAGTGGAGACGAGCCACTATCTTGCTTTGTTCAGGCGTCGCATCGTCCAGTGCCCCTGCTTCAGCACCTCGCCAGCAAGTGTTTCTTGGATTTGGAAGAGGGCGTAGTCGACAATGTTTTGGAGTTCGAGCTTCAAAAAACTGTCCCAGAGAACGCAACGCTGCCTGCCAAGCTTCTCCTTGCCATGAGCACGATCCTCCAGCAGCCTGAAGCAGATGTCGCTCATCTTCTGGAGCTTCGGTCGTTTACCAGCTCGCTGGCCGAAGATGCTTTGGAGCTGCTGAATACCGAAGAGGCGCTTTGCGGAATGTCAGCTGCAGAGCAAAAGGACACGCAGCAACTGCTGGACAGCGTGCAGAGAGACCGCGAGAAGAGCGCCGCCTTCTGCGACACGCTTCGCGAGCTCCTGGCCAAGAAGAAGAAGGGTCGAAAAAGAAAGGCGGTAAACTTCCCAGGACGGCCAGAGCTGAAGTTGGAACCCCTGGACTTGCAGCAATATTTGCCTGTAGATCGAAGCCGCTTGTACAGGGATTCTTTTAACGGTCGGTGGATCGGCTTCTACTCCTCGAAGGGGTACAGTGCATCCAAGAGCTGGGGCCAAGAAGGAGATGAGTACATGTGTGTGAAGAACGTGCTTGGCAGATTGTGGAAATATCACCCCCGCATTTCCGGAGAGATTTGCCCTTGGAATGGCTTGGTCTGAACCTGCACGGTCATGTGACTTAGACGTGTTTCAGGGAATCATGTACTCAATCCTGGATATGTCCATGTCTAGCTTTGCTTCGCAAGCCTGCGTTCCACTTTTGGGCATGTGTCACCTCAAGAGTCCGTTTCAAAGCAGACAGTGGCAAAGCGAGAGATGGAGAGACACTCCCAGAAGAAAGGATGTTGGGGTCAGGTAGCGGGCTTGCGATCTCTGAGAGAGACCCCGGTTCAGAATCATGTCATGAAGCATGGGGTTGTTCAGGGAACCTCACCCCTTTCCGAAACAACAAGGAAAGGCGAGCCCCTTCCCTGAACCCTGGACTTCAAACTCTAAACCCCTTGAAACTTGAAACCCTAATCCCTAATCACTGAACCTTAAACTCTCCACTCTTGTTTAACTCCTTACAACAACCCTTAAAGTACCACGTAGCTTCCAGTTGGTGAAAACTCCTCCTTCTATCTTCTCCTCAAGGGTTTCTGTTGCACTTCCAGAGTCAGGTCAAGATCTTTCAGGCTTTCATTGTTCCGCTCAGCCGTGCAGAAGCCTCAAAACAATAAGATGCCTGCACGTAAGATAGACAGCCTGACAGCCGCCCGATAACCCCAAGTAATGTCCTATAAATTGGGTTACAAGGATCCTAAATTAGAGCTTCTTACCCTACAAGGAGGGGCCCCCCTAGTTATAATTAGAGTTATAAGGACCCTGAATTGGGTTACAAGGATCCTAAATTAGGTGATAAGTCACTTAACTATAGGTAGTATAGTTAAACCCTAAACCCTAAAACCCTAAACCCTAAACCCTAAATTAGGTTATAAGTCCCTTAACTATAGTTAGTATAGTAAGGGGGCCCCTCCTTGTATATAACTTACCCCTACTCTTCGGGAAGAGTCCCTGGCGCAAAGCCAAGCTCTCGGCACCTTTTGAAGCTATCGGTTTAGGGTTATAGGATTTAGGGTTTAGGGTTTAGGGTTTAGGGTTTAGGGTCTAGGGTTTAGGGTTTAGGGTTTAGGGTCGAGGGTTTAGGGTTTAGGGTCTAGGGCTTGGGGTGTAGGGTTTAGGGTTTAAGGTTTGGAGTTCTGGAGGATTTTAAGGGCCCGGCTTCTTGAACCCGCACAAGAGGGCTCGCGGGCGCCTTGACAAAGTAAAGGCACTCCTTCGGGGTAGGGGGAAAATGACATCAAATAAACGGAAAAAAACAAAGTTCCTGATGAGGGCAATACAGGTATTGCTATGTTCTGTGTTTTTTGCGTATCTTAAGCCAATGGTAGATTGTAAGAAGGTTGGCTTTAAGGCCCTCGGGCCTGTACTGGGGGGGTTGGTTCTCGGTCGTTTCTTGAATCCTGTGTTGCGCCGCTTTCGTTCCGTCACCTGTCCTCCTCCTTCGTTATCTCTGGAGATGTTCCCCCTTCTCCGAACAGTCCTTAACAAGGATTACAATAAGACGGCATGCTAATCCCTATTAAGGACTGTTAGCTCTGTGGTACTTTACTGTAACTTTAGATCCTTAGCCTTTTTGGGTTTATTGGGTTTCTTAATAGGGCAGCTAAAATTTTAATTTTTAGCTACTCTTCTGAGTGTAGCCAAGTTAGTGTATAAGGGGGAGCATCCCAAGTTTTCACCTCATCCGCCTTTGCGCCTCCTTTTCGTTCCATCTTCCCCTCGACCATGCTTGTCAGCGTCGTATGCATGAAGTGAGTCCGGAACTCGCAGGCTTACTTTAGGGTTTAGGGTTTAGGGTTTAGGGTTTAAGGTTTAGGGTTTAGGGTTTAGGGTTTAGGGTTTAGGGTTTAGGGTTTAGGAAGACTGGCTTAAAACCCTTGGTGCTGCAATATCAGGAGCCTGTGAGAAGTGGAAACCCGTATACTCCTTGCATCATCCCCACTGCTACTCGTCGTGCGGTATTCATTCGCCATGGTACTAGATTATATGATATGACTATTAAGTTATCTTCATAACCGACTATGGTAGGTTCACCCGCTACACTTGCCGCCCACCCGTCGAACGACAGTTTAACATAACAGCACAACCTAGTTATGTTTTTAGAACGATCAAGGTGTTGCTATGAACATACAAGACCCACCCTAAACCCTAAACCCTAAACCCGGCGTTTAGGGTTTTTTGGGTTTAGGGTTTGGGGTTTAGGGTTTAGGGTTTAGGGCTTAGGCGACCCACGCCCCGAAGCCACGAGGATTGACTTTTTCAAGAGCCTCATCGTGCCCGAGAGCTGGTGGCCCAGTCTGGAGGTCTTCTTCTCTGTTGGGGACCAGCATCCGTGGCTGCAGTAGTTGTTGGTTTAGGGTTTAGGGTTTAGGGTTTAGGGTTTAGGGTTTAGGGTTTAGGGTTTAGGGTTTAGGGTTTAGGGTTTAGGGTTTGGGGTTTGGGGTTTGGGGTTTGGGGTTTGGGGTTTGGGGTTTGGGGTTTGGGGTTTGGGGTTTGGGGTTTGGGGTTTGGGGTTTGGGGTTTCGGCTTTGAGGGAGGGTTAGGCATGGAGTTTAGTGCTTCAGGAGCCGCCTAGCCCAGCGAAAAAACACTACCCCCCAAGGTTGCCTGAAGTTAGATTAACTTCAGGACTTTCTGAGTGGAGATTTTAACCCTAAACCCTAGAACCTAAACCCTAGAACCTAAACCCTAAACCTTAAACCCTAAACCCTAAACCCTAAACCCTACACCCTAAACCCTAAACCCTAAACCCTAAACCCTAAACCCTGAACCCTGAACCCTGAACCCTGAACCCTGAACCCTGAACCCGAACCCTGTAAGGGTAGGGAACCTCCGCACAGCTGCCTGCCTTGGACTGGTTGACACAGACTCTGCAAAGGCTTGCGAAAGTGTCAGTTGCCCTGCACCCTCAACCCTTCTGTGGTCGATGAGGTTTAGCGTTTCGGGTGTAGGGTTTAATTGGTGTTTAGGGTTTAGGGTTTGGGGTTTAGGGTTTAGGGTTTAGGGTTTAGGGTCCAGGGTTCAGGGCTTAGGGTTTAGGGCTTTGGGTAGCTGACAGCTGCCGTAGTAAGACCCGGTCATACCTTGCGAAAGCGCACTTGGAGGTTCAGGGTACTCAAAACCCCCAATTAGAACTGTACTTATAAGTCCCCGAAGTCCTCTAAGTAGGTTATAAGTGGACTTATACTTGGGGTTATGCCCCGAAACCCTAAACCCTAAACCCTAAACCTTAAACCTTGAACCTTCAACCTTAAACCAGCCGGGCGCCAGGCTGTTCACGGTCCTGTTCACCATTGACGTGGCCATCCGAATCGTGGTTCTGAGGCCAAACCCCGAATCCTCTCAACCTTGAACCCTGAACCCCAAGCCTCCAAACCCCAGACCGTTTAGGGTTTAGGGCTTCGGGTTGAGGAATCGAGGATTCCGGGCTTGAGGTTAAGGCCTTCTGATTCAGTGGCTCTTTAGTAGAAGGTCTAGTAGAAGGGTTGAGAGCGTCGACTACCCTAAGCCCGACATGGTTTTTGGCGGCAGGGTCCAGGTTTCGGGTTTCGGGCTTCAGGGGCCGGGCAGGTTCAAGTTCTGGACCAACTGCATGAACTACATCGACGTTCTGGTGACACTTGCGTCCCTGGTGGAGAGCATCATCACGGCATTCACACCCGTGCCGCGGCTCTTTGCGGATTTTGGGGGGCCTTGTCTGGCGGGGGGGGGGGGTGGCTCAGGATTGAATTTCGGAACCCCCTCCCGCCGCCCCCACCTTTTTCCTTTAAGGTTCTCCTTTGCTTAATTTCATTCGGGGGTGGTTGAAACTCTGAACCCATAGATTGCCCCAAACCCCCCAAAACACCTGTTCTAGTGAAAGAAGACGGCGAAGCTCTCTAAATTTCGGCTTTTTGGGGGCACATGTCACATGTACCCTGGATATCAGGCTCCGGCAGAACTTACGAAGCCCTAGAAGGGTTAGGCCCGGTTAGGGTTTGGGGGAGAGGGTTTGGGGAATAGGGTTTAGGGGAAAGGGTTAGGGTTGGGGGTGTGGGGTCCAGGGGCTAGGGTCTAGGTCTAGGGTTGAGGGTTAGGGTTTTGGGTTTTGGGTTTTGGGTTTAGGGTTTTGGGTTTAGGGTTTTGGGTTTAGGGTTTAGAGTTAAGGGTTTAGGGTTTAGGGTTTAGGGTTTAGGGTTTAGGGTTTGGGGTTTGGGGTTTAGGGTTTAGGGTTTAGGGTTTAGCAAACTTTCAAGGTGAACCCCACGCTTTTCCGGCTGCTGCGCATCGGCAAGCTCGCCCGCGCCCTGCGCTTGGCGCCGGGCCTGCCAAGTTGTTCAGGGCTTGGAGGGGCTTGGACCCTGAACCCGAGATCCCTAAACCCTAAACCCTAAACCCTAAACCCTAAACCCTAAACCCTAAACCCTAAACCCTAAACCCTAAACCCTAAACCCTAAACCCTAAACCCTAAACCCTAAACCCTAAACCCAAAGCCATGTTCAGGGCTGAGGGCTGGGCTCGAGGCGAGTGTCAGCTTTCAAAGCAGGCACCCTGCATTCATAGGGTTTAGGGTTTAGGGTTTAGGGTTTGGGGCTTAGGGTTTAAGATTTAGGGTTGGGTGGGTACACTGTTCTCAACAGGTACCCTCTGTTCACGGAGACCTGGGTTTCTTGGGTGTAAAGGACAAAGGTGTAAGGGCCTCACGTTCTCCAAATAAGGCCCGAATACGCCTTACACCCCTCTCTCTAAGATTGGAGCCATGTGCCCTTAGTATGGTCCCTTACCCTTGTTTAAAGGGGTTGAAAGGGATCCGAAGTATGGGCCCTCATTATGTAAGGAGTATATACCTACACCTCATATCTAAGCGGGCCTTATTGTCTTGTCTCAAGGCGCCCCTGTGGGAGTTTAGGGTTTGGAGATCTCTTTGGGCTCTTCTTTCGGGTTTTGATGGGCCCCGAGACCATACCAAGCAAGTTAGGGTTTAGGGTTTAGGGTTTAGGGTTTAGGGTTTAGGGTGTAGGGTGTAGGGTGTAGGGTGTAGGGTTTTAGGGTTTCAGGGTTTAGGGTTTAGGGTTCAGGGTTTAGGCCGAAACATTTACAACCAGAAGCCCTAGACCCTAAACCCTAAACCCTCCAAACCCTAAATACCTGGACTCTTAAAAACTTAAAGCCTTAAAACCTAAATACCCGAGGTGACTCCGAGATCCAAAAGTTCAGAAGAACCTGTACGTTGGGTTTAGGGTTTAGGGTGGCTTTAGGGTTTAGGGCTAAGGCTGAACCCTAGCGCTTCAGGATTTGGATCACAAGTTGAAACACAAACAACTCCAGCATCTGAAGCCTCTCCAGTTCAACTATCACGGTCTTTGTTCAAGCATAAGAACTTCTCCTAATGATAATATGGCGTGCTGACTGTTTGCATTATTATGATTTGCGTGTCTTTCTTACTGGTGTGAATAAAGGGGACCACATGAACTACAAAGTTAACAAGAAGATTTCTACCTTGGGGACAAATGAACCCTCAAAGGATTTATGGTTCATATACCCTTATAGGGATTCTAGTAGTACACTGTATCTGACCCCCCGATTGTTAGGGCTCATGAGTTTATCGTTCATACACCTATGACGCCAATTCTAGAGTTAATTTAGCAATTTTGTGAATAAAGGTTCTCATGCGTTGGTTTCATGTGGACACCCCCCTCCCCCCCCCACCTCCCCCCCAGAATTCAGTTGGTGCTCTTAGAGTTTAGGGTGTAGGGGTTAGGGGGCCCTAGACCCAAAAGGTAACCATGTCCAACACGCTGGCATCGCTGGAGCTTCTTACCAAATGCCTGCAGTCGAGTGCCTTCGGCATGGAAAGCTTAGCTTCCGTGGTTTTAGGCTTAGGGTTCAGGGTTCAGGGTTCAGGGTTTAGGGTTTAGGGTTTGGGGTTTAGGGTTTAGGGTTTAGGGTTCAGGGTTGGACCTTCTTTTGCAACCCATCCTGCGGCCCGAAATACCAAAGAGCCCAGGGGTGGACACTCATTCAGTTTTGGTTTATATTGTTTCTGTTCACGTCTTTTATCGTTATATATATATATATGTATATATATATATATATTTTTTTTTTTTTTTTTTTTGGGGGGGGGGGGGGGGGTTGGGGGTGGGGTTCAGGGTTTAGGGTTTAGGGCTTAGGGCTCAGGCTTTGCGACCTAGGGTGCGGTCATGTTCCTTGTAAAGCAACTTGTTTTCACAACAAAGCCTTTGATTCCTCGGCTCCTCTGCGCTATAAGCAGCAATGCACAATCCTTGAGCACTTCCTAAACCCTAAACCCTAAACCCTAAACCTTAAACCCTAAACCCTAAACCCTAAACCCTAAACCCTAAGCGGGGCCCCAGAATGGGTTTTATTAGTCCGACCAACCAAAACCTGAAGCTCTGTTGCAAAAGGCAGCGAGAGGTATAAATCACGCGGTTTGGGGAAGACGTTGCGCAACTTAGGGTTTCGGCTTTCGGTTGTATCCAAGAGGGGTTACATGGCCCCTTACAATGTTCCCTGTAGCTTCCTTATTAAAGGGTTCGGAAGTATGGGCCCTTGGGTTGTCTAGGGTATATGAGGTATACAATACGGGGTCCCCTTAAAGGCCCCACATATAAGGGGCCATGCATCTTCCCTAAGATGTAAGGGGTAATAACAAGGGGTTCCCGTTTATGTAAGGCGCCATATTCAAGGACCATGCAACTTCTCTAAGATGTGAGGGGCCCCCTTAAGCCCTAAACTCTAAACCCTAAACCCGAAACCCTAAATTTAAGGGACCACGTAACTACCCTAAAGATTTAGGGTTCAGGGTTTCGATGAATCCGCTGGGGGCACCAGGTGTGGACATGCTATTCTGGTCCTTCTGCTTGCTGACATGCATCCAGTGCGTTGCTGGGATGGTCGTGACTCCAGCTGCAATGCTTGAAGTCACCGAGCCCTAAACACTAAACCCTAAGACCTAAACCCTAAAACCTTGGTGAAAACCCTAGACCCCGCTAGGAAATGCGCAAGAAAGTCGCATCAAGTAGCTCGGAGGTATGAAGCGTGCGACGAGCCAACCCACCCTCGACGCTGGGTTTAGGGTGTTTAGGGTTTCGGGTTTAGGGTTTAGGGTTTAGGGTGTTTAGGGGGTGTTTAGGGTGTTTAGGGGTTTAGGGGGTTTAAGGGGTTTAAGGGGTTTAGGGGGTTTAGGGGTGTAGGGCGTAGGGGTTTAGTAAGGGGTTTAGGGTTTAGGGTTGATGAAACCTACACACCCCCAAGTTCTGCAAGCACTCAAAACCGTGCAGTCCGATCGGCCAATGCATGGGCGGAGGGCCTGCGGAGGGGACGTAGAAGCCCTAGTACTTCTGACCCCAATTCTAACTGCACTCATAAGCCCCTCAAGTCCTCCAAGTAGGTTATAAGTAGGGTAGGACCCGGAGTAGGCCTTTTTGTTCCCCCCTTTTTAAGGGTTTGGGTTCACTTCTAATCCCCTTAAAACCAAAAAGGGCACCCTTTTTATTCCTAGGTTAGTAGATAGACTTATAATTGGGGTTACAACCCCCAAACCTTAGACCATAAACCCACTTGAGCCCCTTTGACATGCTAGTCCCTCTGTTGCGTTTCGGGTTTCGGGTTTGATTTAGGGTTTAGGATTAGGGTTTAGGATTAGGGTTTAGGGTTTAGGGTTTAAGGTTTAGGGTTTAGGGTTTCCGAGTCCGCGAGGTGAGCGCCCTCTGCCGGAATTTCATCGAGGATGCAGCGCAGGACATCACTGTGAGGCAGGAAGTCTTCAGGCCGGACCGAAGCAGGACCTGGAAGTTTCGGGTTTAGGGTTTAGGGTTGAGGTGTAACCCTAAGACCTCAACCCTAAGCTCTTCGTGGTGGCTGAGTAGGTAACCTTTTTTCCCTTTGGGGGATCTTCCTGTAATCCGACCAGAATTGAAAGGTGAACCTTTGTTGGCCCAGGGTACGCAGCGGCTAGGTCTTTGTCTGGGTGTCGGGGTTTAGGTTTTGGGGTTTAGGATTTAGGGTTTGGGGTTTAGGGTTAGGGTTTAGGGTTGAGGTTCCCTTATAATCCCCTTAAAACCAAAAAGGGTGCCCGTATTATTCCTAGGTGTAAGGGTCCATGTACCTCATTATTGTGTACTGGGGCCCTATAGTCCCTACATAGAAGGTACTTGAAGGCCCAAGTAGTCCATACGTAGGCACATGGACCCTTAGGGCAGGTTACTCCTGGGTCCAGCAGTAGAGACTAAGGGTAGTTTCATGGGCCCTTACTACGGTCCTGTTACCTGCTTTAAATCGTTCTAAAGTATGGGCCCTTGGGTTGTATATCCATTTTTCAGGGCCCAGGTTAAGGGACCACGTAACTACCCTAAGAGAGAGATGTTCTCGGCAGGTACTACGGCACCTTCACGCGAACCTTCCTTTCCATGCTTCCGGGCCTTGATCCATGATGATGGAACCACTGAGGGCAGCAGCAGAATTCGCAACAAACCCTGAACCTCCCTGACCCCTACACCCTGACCCCTAAACCCCTACACCCTAAACCCTACACCCTAAACCCTACGCCCTAAACCCTGCACCCGAAACCCTACACCCTGAACCCTGAACCTTAAACCTTGCGAACGTTTTCAAGGTGAAGGTTGCATCCGTGTCCTCGCAAAAGTAGACAGGAACTCTGGCTTGGTTTCAGGCAGGGAGCACATTGAACCCGAATCCCTAAGACTGTACACTGCTCCCTAAGCTCCAAACCCCTAAACCCTAAACCCTAAACCCTAAACCCTAAACCCTACTAGGCCCTAGGCCCTAGGTCTGGCGGAAGTCTCAAAACAAAGGTTCCGAAGGCCTAACAAAAGTGCAACCAGAAGCTCTGAATTGGAGTGCAAGAGCTTCCCTGTCATGGACAAGTTTGCTTTCGGCCTTTTTGTTGGGGTTCTTATCAGTATAGCGTGGAGGGTTGGGGGCTTAAGGTGAGCTGGGGATTTCCTTTTGCTCTAAGAGGATGAATCAGGTTCGCGCGGCTGCCTTGCGCGGTTTCTAACACTTTTTTGGTCGGAGCAACCATCAGTCCTGCCAGAAGGCACCAGCACATTGCCTGGGAATGTGAAGGCCTTGCCGACTGAAGGCCCCGTGTAGTTTGGAAGGAACCTTTTTTGACACTGCAACCAGACTCCTAAAGAGTCCATGTACCTATATGGTATATACTTGGGCCTTAAAGGGGTTCCTATGTAGTAGCTTTAGGGGCCAAGTATATATTACACAGGTACATAGACCCTTAGGGTCCTAACCCTAAACCGTAAACCCTAAACCCTAAACCCTGAACCCTAAACCCTAAGCAGGTACATGGACCCTTAGGGACTGGGATGGCCGGTAGGTCATCGTGATGACAACGCCATCTTGGAATGGCACGTCAGGGGATTAGGGTGAAACCCTAAACCCTGACCCTAAACCCTAAACCCTCAAAACTTTGCTCCTCCAGGATGGATCCGCCATCTTGGAAGGGCACGTCAGGATTCGAACTTTAATCCTGCAGCATCGCTACTCTTAGCTTTGGCTTTGGGTTCTTGGGTTCTTTAATTCCTTCTTAGGGTTTAGGGTTTAGGGTTTAGTGGTTTTCTTGCAAAAAAAGGCTTTTTCTTCACCCGCACAATACGCTCTGTGGAGCGCGAGTGCTGCCCTATACAGGTCGGCATTACCCTAAACCCTAAACCCTAAACCCTAAACCCTAAACCCTAAACCCTAAACCGTGGCTCTGCTTCTTGCGCGCTCAGGTTCGAAATTCTGTTCGCCAACTGGGGGCCACCTTGCAGAGTCGTCGCAGCTGGGCTGCGTTTCCTACTGTCGAGCTTGAGGCTTAGGGCTTAAGGGTTTGGTGTTTAGGGTTTAGGGTTTAGGGTTTAGGGTTTAGGGTTTAGGGTTTAGGGTTTAGGGTTTGGGACATTTCAAGTTTCCCCTTTGGGTTTTAAGAGGTTCATGCTCAGGAAAGTTGTTCAGAGGGTTTCAAGGGCCATTCTAGCGTCGCACTTGAGGCCGAGAAGGTTTTCGGGTTCAATTTGGCTTGCAGGAATTGGAAACCGAGGATCCGCAAATTAGAACCCCCAAATAGTGCCCTACTATGGGGTCATTTTTAGGAATCCTTAAGGGGGTCTTTTTTTGGGGATCCTCCCAGGGGTCTAATATTCAAGTCTTGTCAGGTTTAGCGGGTTTCCAAGGTTCAGGGTTGACGGTTTATAAGGTTTAGGGTTTAGGATTTTGGGTTCAGGGTTTAAGGTTTAGGGTTTAGGGTTTAGGGTTTGAGGTGACAGCCGGTAAGGGACTGCGTGGATGGATCCTCCGATCCGATGCATGTTCTGATTCGCAAGCTTTCGAACCAGGAACAAGCAACGTTCGCGGCTTGGTGTTGATGCGTTTCAGTCAGCTACTCTGTTGCCTTCCTAAACCCTAAACCCTAAGCCCTAAACCCTAAACCCTAAACCCTAAACCCTAAACCCATGTCCAGAGCAGATCACAGGTCGAAAACATCAGCGAGTGGTTCTCCGTGTTCTTCCTCTTGTGGCTTGGATGTGTGTTTTTCGTCTAGGGGGCTGTAAGGACTCTTGGGCCTCGGTTTAGGGTTTTAGGGTTTAGGGCTAGGGTTAAGGGTTTAGAGTTTAGGTTTTAGGATTTAGGGGTTTTAGGGCTCTAGGGATTTCAGAGTTTCGGCTTTGGGCCTGTTCAGGATTCGGGCCTAGGGTTATTTAGGGTTTAAAGACTTCGCGGGGCGTGATCCACACGGTTTAGTGTTTAGGGTTTAGGCTTCAAGGTTTAGGGTGCGAACCGATACCCCCAAACTTGCACTAGTAAGTGGCGCCCTCCGCTTGCAAAATACTTGTTCTGGAACCACAAAAGTCACAGACCACAAAGGGTGCCTTTGATAATAGTAGTACAATATTTATACTAGCGATAATAGTAATAACAGGAATAGTAAAACATTAAGTATTGCAAAAAGGAGCGGCAAGTCATCAGGTCTTTGGCAGCAACGTTCTTGTGGCATTGTTGCTAAGAATTGCTGGCTGTTGCGAATGTCTTTCGCTCAGAATTCGTCACTTGTGTTGGTCTTGCTTGGACAAGCCAGAACAGGGATGGCGCTTAGGATTTTCGAAGGTAACCATTGCATCATGGTGACACACTTCTCCAAAACCCGTGCGATTGAACACTTTGCGCAAGAGGTCTTTCCGACCAGGACATGGGAACCTCAAAGCTACACATCAACACGATGCTTGCACAGTTGCGTTTTAGGGTTTAGGCTTTACTGTTTAGGGTTTAGGGTTTAGGGTTTAGGGCTTAGGGTTTAGGGTTTAGGGCTTAGGGTTTAGGGTTTAGGGTTTAGCACTTCCAACGCAGAAAAAATCAGCAGGTACCGTTGCGTCCTTGGATTCGCTGTGCTGAACGTGGCCGCGGCCTTGGCCAACCTTAATCCCTTTTTAGGGTTTAGGGTTTAAGGGTTTAGGGTTTAGGGTTTAGGGTTTAGGGTTTAGGGTGTAGGGTTTAGGGTTTAGGGGCCTTCATCCAAGATGCTGGTCCTTGTGAGCTGGAAGTTATGGAACGTAAAGGCATTAGGGTTTCAACTGCGGGTTTTGGGGTTTAGGATCTTGCCTTACGGCTCAGGAATGACGTGAGTGATGAGATCGGGACCGTTAGACCTCCCTCAACACTGAACAATAAACCCGAAACCCTAAATCCCAAACCCTAAACCCTAAACCCTAAACCCTAAACCCTAAACCCTCATGGTTCTGCTGTTTGTGGTTGCGGTCTCGCTTGGGCAGTTTCGGAGTAGGATACGTCAGGCGGCCCCCAGGGCCACCACCACCCAAGTTTATCCCCCTGGTCCTTAGTGGGGAATGGGTACCCTATATAATCCCTATAGTAGGGAAGGATAAATGAATAAATAAATAAGTATATATATATGTACAATTATATAATTCTAAGTATAAATAAATATAAATTATAAAATATATATATATATAGGGGGGATTCAGGGCACTTTATTCCCTCATTCCCTACTAAACAATCAGCAAGTTATTTGGGTTCATGGTTGAGAACAGTTCTTTGACTAGATTGGGCCCCCAAATATCCGTGGACCAGGAGACACCTAGGAGCCAGAATAGGATCTTATTCCCTCTTTTTTGGGTTTGGGCTCTGATTGAACCCCTTTAAAAACCAAAAAGGGCACCCTTTTTATACCTAGGTTACTCCTGGGGTCTAGACAGCACTTGTTAACACACCACAGCGCACAGAGCCTTTTCCTGGGACCCAGACTCGGCGGCCCAGTGTGCCGCTTTGCCGGTTCAAGGTTCCCTTGTAGAGCAACCAACCCAAAAGAGGGTTTTAGGTTTAGGGTTTTGGGTTTAGGGTTTAGGGTTTAGGGTTTAGGGTTATATGCTTTCAAGGTTCTCTTGTAAAGCAACAGACACCCAAAAAGGGTGCCCTTATTAACAGATGGTTGCTGGGCTGCCAAGACCACGGCACGCAGATCTTTTTCCTGGGATCCAGAATGTGCCCTTCCTCTCGAGTTTGTAGGGGGTCAAAGGTTTAGGGAGTTTAGGGTTTCGGGTTTCGGGTTTCGGATATGGTTCTTGAGCTGCCAAGCAGACTGGGCCCAAACTCTCTAGTTTGCAGGGGTCTGGTTCCCTGGCAACCCTCTGCAATACAAAAACAGGAACACCCTTGATTCCTGAGCCACGCCGGATACTAGCCCAAACCCTATAAAGCCCTCCAAGAAACCCTAAACCCTAAACCCTAAACCCTAAACCCTATAAAAACCCTATCAATCAAACCCGATAAAACCTTCAAAACCCTCCAAAACCCGTTTCGTGCAGGTGAATGCTGTGTTTGTGCAGCAAACCATGAAGACGGCCAGCTCGGACGAAGAACTGGCGTTGCCTGGATCACGAAGGGTTTTAGGACAAGCCCTAAACCCTAAACCCTAATTTTGGTTCAGACTTCGACAAACAGGGTCCCTGGAAGGCTGCTTGAAGGTGTTTTGGGGGTTCACTGAACAAACCCTAAACCAGCACCCTGAAATTATCCCTAGACCCTCAGCCCTAAGCCGCAAAGGTCCAGCTACAGTCGCCCTGAATTAAGGTATTGGCTGCCCTGCAGTGAGTTGGGGGCCTATAAACCCTCTAAACGCGCTAAACCCTCTACCCTACAAACCCTATAAACCCGTTAAGCCCTGCAAGCCCTACAAGGCCTACATGCCCGGAGAACCCCAAACCCTAGACCCCAAACAAGCCCTGCAAAGCCGTAAGGATTCTACCCTGAAGGGTTAGGGCCCCACTTGTTCTTAACTTCGTAAGTCTAAACTTAGAATCCCCAAGAAACCCTCATATCATCCCCAGAACTCACCTTACGAACCCTACTTGCTAAGTGGAATCATAGATCGGCCACGAAGACAAACCCTAGCCCCTAAAAAACCCTAAGAAGCCCTAAGCCCCAAGGATACTGCCTTGTATTGGTTGGTGGTCTCTTTAAGTAGGGCTTCTGTTTTGTAGGGGGATTCTTATTAGGGTATCTCGGGGCTATAGTAAGGTACACGGGCAACAGATAAAGAGGCCACCGGCCTTTTTAAATACTGCCCTAAACCCTAAAAGGGGTTTCGGGTTTAGGCGTAGATCGACCACGAAGACAAGGTTCAAGCAGAAGGAGCGAGATGTGGCCATGTACACACGGAAGGCGCTCTCTGGTTCATAGTAGGCAATGAGGGAATTAGGGCCCTATACATACCCTTTAGGGCATATTTGGTTGTGCGCTGCGCGTTCTCGGCCCCCTAACCCTAAGCAGATGCCTAAGCGTTTAGGGTTTAGGGTGTTGGGTTTAGGGGTTTGGGATTTAGGGTTCAGGGTTTAGGGTTTAGGGGTTTTGGGGTTTTGGGGTTTTGGGGTTTAGGGGTTTTAGAGGTTTAGGGGTTTAGGGGCTTAGGGGTTTAGGGGTTTAGGGGTTTAGGGGTTTAGGGGTTTAGAGGTTTAGGGGTTTAGGGGTTTAGGGGTTTAGGGTTTAGAGTCACATACACTTGCAGGCCCTTTTGACATAGTAAGTCTACGTAGTATCCCCTAGAAAGCCTTAAGTCATCCCCAGAACCCAACCTCCTAACCCTGCTTACGAAGTGGGCCTCCAAGTGAGGCATGGCATTGCGGGCAGTAGGGGTTTAGGGTTTAGGGTTTAGGGCTTAGAGTTTAGGGTTTAGGATTTGGAGTTCAGGGTTTGGAGTTTTAGGGCTGGTTCCCTTGAGTTGGGTCCCTTGTTATATAGCCCGTATATGCAGCATATATACAAATAAACCGCCAAGGGCCAGCACAGCAGCACAGCACGTGTCTAGGACCCTGGGAGCCACGGAGCACTCTGAACTTGGCCACAGAGATGATGCGCAGCTGGTTTCTGGCGATGCTGCTCATGGGGGTGATGCGCAGCGTCGGTGGGGCGGGGGAAACCCTAAACCCTAACCCAAAACCCTAAACCCTAAACCCTAAACCCTAAACACTCCAGCCATGAAACACGTCAGGGCTCATACTTCGAGTTGGGTTCTGCAGCCCCCAAGTGCGAGGCGCGGGTTTAGGACGGTTAGGCTTGAGATAGGCCCTAGCCCCTAAACCCTAACTTTTATTAGGATTTGGGGTTTAGGGTTTAGGGTTTAGGGGTAGCGCCCGAAAGCCACACGCGAAACAGGTGAAGAAGCTGTTCCAAACCATGGACGAAGAGGGTGATGGCGCCTTGAGCCTTGCGGAGCCGGGGGGGGGGAGGGGGAATTCGGGTGTAGGGTTTAGGGTTTAGGGGTTTAGGGTTTAGGGTTTAGGGTGTCGGGTTTAGGGGTTTCGGATTTAGGGTTTAGGTTAAAGTTGGAGCAAATGATAATGAGGATGAGTTCATGATGACTGGTGATCATCATCACCACCTTTACCCTAAACCCTAAACCTTAAACCCTAAAGGTTCTGGGGTCTATGACCAGAACTTACCGGTTCTTTGTGGGGAAAATATGCCCGCCTTGTAGTAGTAGCCCCAGAAGGAGCCCTAATTTTGAGAATCCCCCCTAAACCCTAAACCCTAAACCCTAAACCCTAAACCCCAAACCCTAAACCGTCTCTGAAAGGACGATATGACTAGGCTTTGATACGGCGGTTTGCCGGGTCAGCCTTCGACCCTAGGGTCTATAGAGCTTGGTGGGGTTCAGGGCTCAGGGGCTCGCAGGCAGATGTAGGGGCTTCTTTGGGGTTTCGGGATTTAGGGTTTAGGGTTTAGGTTTTAGGGTTTAGGGATTTCAGGTTTCGGTTTAGGAGTTTAGTGATTTCGGGTCTGGGGTACCTGGATTTCAAACGCTCTTAGGGTAGTTCCACGGTCCCTTAGTATGGGCCCTGAAAAGGGAACCCCTTCTATACCCCTTATATACCCTACCACAATAAGGGCCCTTGAAACTACCCTTAGAAGGCAGTAAGACTCGTGCCCCTAAGGTTGTACACCTACAGATTTCTCTTTCATATGCTCCTACCCTAAACCCTAAACCCTAAACCCTAAACCCGAAACCCGAAACCCTACTATGGCCCTTATACTACGTTAGGGATCTTTACATCAAGGGCCCATGTAAGGTTTTCGAAATTATGGGACCCCACATATGTACGCCCAAATAGTAGGATTCCCCTAGAATAAGGACCCCAAGAAGGTACCCCCTAATTTCGGAAACCCCCAAACCCCCAAACCCCCAAAACCTAAACCCTACACCCTAAACCCTAAACCCTAAACCCTAAACCCTAAACCCTAAACCCTAAACCCTAAACCCTAAACCCTAAACCCTAAACCCTAAAACCCTAAACCCTAAACCCTTAACCCTAAACCCTAAACCCTAAACCCTAACCCCCATGGAACCACTCCTAGAAGCGCAGGAGTTCACGAAACTCGCGCAGTCACCGAAGCTCAAGTTCTGGATGAGCCAGCCTCATGGCTGCGGTTTAGGGTTTAGGGCTAGGGTTTAGGGTTTAGGGTTTAGGGTTTAGGGTTTTTAGGGTGTTTAGGGCTTTTAGGGCGTTTTGGGTTTTTAGGGCGTTTAGGGCCCTTAAGGGTTTTGTTTAAGGGTTTTTAGGGTTTTTTAGGGTTTTTTAGGGTTTTCAGGGTTTTTGCAGGGTTTTCAGGGCTTTGGGGTTTTTAGGGGTTTTAGGGTTTCTTGGGTTTCTTGCGTTTAGGGTTTTTAGGGTTTTGGGGGGTTTTTTGGGTTTTAGGATGTAGCGTTTTTAGGGTTTAGGGGTTTCATGGTTTTTAGGGTTTAGGGAGAGTGTCCTGGTCTTCGGAGCTGGATCGTTTGAGGCTTTCGCGCTTAGGGTTCCTTGCCGCGAAACTCCCAAAGCCTGAAAAAAAAAGCACCAAAGAATCTGCTACTCGTATGAGAGCAGGGGGTGTCCCAACAAAGGGGTACCCTTTTTGGGGGTTCCTAAGGATGATTATTAATTTGGGGTAGATTATGGGCAATTACCCCTATTTAGGGAAATGCCCCGCAAAATCTGAAGTTACGCCACCCTAAACCCTAAACCCTAAACCCTAAACCCTCAACCCTAAACCCTAAACCCAGCGGTATCTTCACGGCCATGGTCAGAGAAGTAGCGTGCGAGACAGAAATCGGGGTTTGTCAGAGCAGGTATTCTACGAATCCTTGAACCTAAGGCCCGCAACACCCTGAACCCTAAACCCTAAACCCTAAACCCTAAACCCTAAACCCTAAACCCTAAACCCTAAACCCTAAACCCTAAACCCTAAACCCTCCCCAATTACGTCGACTTATCCTGCCTTCAAAAACTTTTCAGCACAAGCTATTCCAAATCCACCTGCGAAACTGAATCGTTCCCTGTGCGGGCCGGGAGGCCCTAACACCTCGGAAAAAGCATGCAAAATCACCCCTAAACCCTAAACTCTCAACCCTAAACCCTAAACCCTAAACCCTAAACCCTAAACCCTAAACCCTAAACCCTAAACCCTAAACCCTAAACCCTAAACCCTACACCCTAAACCCTAAACCCTAAACCCCAAACCCTAAACCCTAAACCCTAAACACCAAGGCTCGAGTTGGAGTACCATGATCTCTTGTCGCTCTTCGAGCCGCTCCGCTGTGAGAGAGGGTGAAAAGCTTGGGACGTTCCCCCCGGTTTAGGGTTTAGGGTTTAGGGTTTAGGGTTTAGGGTTTAGGGTTTAGGGTTTAGGGTTTAGGGTTTAGGGTTTAGGGTTTAGGGTTTAGGGTTTAGGGTTTAGGGTTCAGTCCTTAATAGGGAATATAGTACCACTTTAGTAGAAAGTATAAGAGGGTGAAAAGCTTGGGATGTTCCCCCTTATACTGACAGTCCTTAATGGGGATTTTAGGGTTTTAGGGTTTAGGGTTTTAGGGTTTTAGGGTTGAGGGATTATAGAGTTTAGGGTTTAGGGTTTAGGGATAGTACCACAGTCTTTAGTAGGGAGTATCGTACCACAGACCTTTACATTGTGGTACCACCTGGGGTGTTTGGAGTACTATACTTTCATACTTGCTTGGTTCTGGGTTCCCCAGTATAGCTACTTCTACCTAAGGGTTTTAGGGTTTTAGGGTTTTAGGGTTTTAGGGTTTTAGGGTTTTAGGGTTTTAGGGTTTTAGGGTTTTAGGGTTTTAGGGTTTTAGGGTTTTAGGGTTTTAGGGTTTTAGGGTTTTAGGGTTTTAGGGTTTTAGGGTTTTAGGGTTTTAGGGTTTTAGGGTTTTAGGGTTTTAGGGTTTTAGGGTTTAGGGATTATAGAGTTTAGGGTTTAGGGATACATTTTCCAGGTCTACTCCAAACTAGGGCCACAGTCCTCAATAGGACGTTTTGTGCCCCCGTGTTATAATCCCTATTCAGGACTGTTAGTATAAGGGGAGCATCCCCATGCACAGCGTTGATAAGTGGAAAGGTTCTTGGGCGTCTAGAAACTCCCTTGTGTTGTGCTTACAAGTTTATTTTGTTCCATGGGTTTGCGGAGATTGTAAAGGGTTTTAGTGCTGAACAGCTTAGAGGCTTTCAGGTTGAAACGGGCTCATAGGCTCATGGGTTTGTAGGCTTTAATGGCTTTGAGCTTAATTGGGCCTTAAGCGTTTGTACCTAAACCCAAGTGGAGTTTGCAAATTGATTGGCAAAAGCGGCTGACGTGGTTTATGTGCTTTTTCGGGGGCGCTTCGAAATCTTGCGCCATTTCATAAGCTTCCTAAACCCTACGCCCTTGTCCCTGGACCCTCGCCCAGAAGAACCCTTGTTGTCCCCTTTTTTCCGGCCAAGGTTCCTGGACAACGGTGACGGACAAATCACCCCATCCGAGTTCATTGAGGTGGAGACAAGAGCTTGAAGGTATAGGGTTTTATAAGGTGTTAACTCAAACCCATAGGGTTTAGGGTTTAGGGCTTAGGGCTTAGGGTTTAGGGTATAGGGTTTGGGTTTTAGGATTTAGGGATTAGGGTTTAGGGTTTAGGATTCAGGGTTTAGGCTTTAGGCTTTTGGGTTTAGGGTTTAGGATTTAGTCTAGTGTTTAGGGACACTGGGAAGCTGGTTTCATGTAGAGTTCAGATGAAGGCTTTGAGGTGTCAGAGCATGCGGTGCGGGTGCAGGGTTCACCCTAAGCCCTAAACCCTAAACCCTCGGCCGTAGTTGAAACGCTTGCTGTTCAGGTTTTTGGGTTCTTCGGTCGGTTTTAATCCTAATCCCTCGTCCCTAAACCCTCCCTAAACCCAGGAACGTCCAGAAAACTGGCGGATTGCTTGAGCAAGTGGGAGCATCAAGGGTGCTAGTGACATGTGGCGCTCGCGCTCCCTGACCGGGAACCTAGGTCCGCTCCGAGCCCTAAACCCTAAACCCTAAACCCTAAACCCTAAACCCTAAACCCTAAACCCTAAACCCTGATTCCGAAACCCTTAACCCGTGGACCTTTCGGGCTCGGTCTTGGAGTTAAGGGTTTGGGGTTCGGGTGGCCCTGAAGCCGAAGCCCTAAACCCTGAAGCCTGAACCCTAAACCCTAAACCCTAAACCCTAAACCCTAAACCCTAAACCCTAAACCCTAAAACGAGAACTTGGTCTTGGGCGGCCTCTGCATCTCCGCATTCCAAGCCATTTCCCGGAGAGTTTTTTGGGCTTAGGGTTTAGGGGTTAGTCCTGGAGCGCTTTCTGAACTGCCCCTTGAATCATGTTCCTGTCTCAGCAAACCCTGTGCCTAAGCAAAAAAACCCCATCACCTGTAAACCCCAGACCCTCAACCCAAAACCCTAAGCCCGAAACCCCAAAACCTCAAAAAACCTAAGCCTTAAACCCCAAGCGTCAAACCCTAAACCCAAGACCCTAATCCCTAAACCCTAAGCCCTGAACCCCAAGCCGGTGTCAGGGCGCCGCGCGGCTACGCGGCAATGCGAAAGCTGTGGACATTTGGCGTTTGGAAACGTGCCTTGGAGGCAGACAGGGGGCTTAGCGTTCGGCGTGTAACCCTAAGACCTCAACCCTAAGCTCTTCTTAGCTTCGTGGTACTTTACTGTAACTTTAGATCCTTAGCCTTTTTGGGTTTATTGGGTTTCTTAATAAGGCAGCTAAAAGTTTAATTCATAGCTACCCTTCTGAATGTAGCCAAGTTAGTAGCTGCATAGGTAATCTTTAAAAGCCCCAAGCCCTGACCCTGGGATGGTCCCCAAGTCCAAGGTTTTAGGGTTTAGGGTTTAGGGTTTAGGTTTTAGGGTTTACGGTTTAGGGTTTAGGGTCCAAGGAAGATGGAAACCCTAAACCCTAAACCCTAAACCCCAAACCCCAAACCCTAAACCCTAAACCCTCCAACCTCCGGGTTGAGGGTTTAGGGTCCAAGGAAGATGGAAGTGCTCTTTGGAGAAGTTCTGAAGCAACTCACGCCTGGCGAGGACAGGGCGAATAGTGTCCAGTCCATCCCCTCGCTATGCAGTGAGCCAAGCTGTGAGCATGATACCCCTAGGGAAGCAAGTCCAAAAACTAACCTAGGGTTTAGGGTTTAGGGTTTAGGGTTTAGGATTTAGGGTTTAGGGTTTAGGGTTTAGGGTTTAGGGTTGGGCTTCTATAAGGGTTCGGAAGAGCTTCCAATAGCATGCCGTTATGGTCCCTTTATAATTATACTGAAATAACCCGCCAAGGCCCTATACTAATCATCAAGGCCCCCAGAGTAGGTCAGTGCAGCCAGTCTTTTTCTGATGATAGGGCTCTTAGGAGCTCAAGTTGTGATCTTATACTGGGTCTTGGAGTACTATACTTTAATACTTTTTGTTGGTTCGTGTTTCCTATTATAGCTACTTATACCTAAAAAGTATATACTTTTTTTCAGGGTCTACTCCAAAGCTACGTATTATAGTCTTATAGTGCAGCACTGCACCGACAGCCTGCACACAACTTGAAACCCTGGGAACGCCCTAGGCCGAGACACATGGTCCAAAGACCTTAAATCCTAAACCCTGACCCGCCCTTCCCAAACACTAGAAGTCAGAATGGGAAAAGTATGCAAGCGATGAACATAACAATCAGACGAAGAAGTGGTGCCAAACAAACGCCATCTGACAGTTTTTCGGCGGCAGCGAAGACCCGGGTTCTGACTGTTAGTTAGTAGGGAATGGGGGAGAATGAGGATCCCTTAAAGGGCATATATAGGGCTCAAAAACCCCAAATCCTAAACCCTAAACCCCAAGAGCCAGGGTTTTGGCTTCAAGCGCAGCTGTGGCTTTGTGAAGCCTTCGTTGTAGGGGTTTAGAGTTTGGTGTCCCCTGCTTGTCACTTGCAGGGTTCTTACGCAGTCCAAAAATTCCAAGAATCTGGGGCAAGAAGACCTAACTGGCTGTTGGTTAGCAGGGAAGGAGGGAATTGGAGCCTTATGTAGACCCTTTAAGGGATCCTCATTCCCCCCTTCCCTACTAACTTTAGGGTTTAGGGTTTAGGGTTCAGGGTTTAGGGTTTAGGATTTAGGATTTAGGGTTTAGGGTTTAGGACATCGGGGGCACTTCAGTTTCCGGCACCTTTTTGAAGAAGCATACATGGGCCACATGAGCCCTTGAGGGGTACAGCCTCGGGGCACCGAAACTTACGTAGAGGCACCCTGAGTTGATTTCAAGGAATCTGAGGTAGTTCTCTGAAATTAGGGGTCCCTTTTGAGGTTTTTTCAGGGTGCCACAATATATAGGAGACCCAAACAGAGACCCTAATATCGAGAACTACCCATCTTCCTGAACACATTCTATAAATTTAAGAGCCTCCGGCTCAAGCCGCCGACCCCGCAGGAGAACAAGTTTAAGGTTTGGGGTTTGGTGATTTTGTTTGCGGTTCCTGTTGGGGGGGAGGGGTAGGGGGGTGGGGGGGGGGGTGGGGGCGGTGGGTGGGGGGGTGGGGGGGTGGGGAGGGGGTACGCGGGGGGGGGGGGGGGTGGGGGGGGGGGGGGGGGGGGGGGGGGTAGGGGGGGGGGGGTTAGGGGGGGGGTGCTTGATATGACAGTGCAGCAGTGGGACAATCGTTGCCTCAAACACATTGGTCCTGAAAAAATGTCACAGTCGAGAGGATGAGGTCCAAAACCTCAAACCTTTGTCTACCAGCATCTCGCTGGAGGGTGGCAAATTGAAGGTCACAGAGAGTGCTGGCTTGGACGACAGGGACATTGAAGGGTCTCTTCAAGTTCTGAATGCTCTGCGACGAAGAGGCATTGCTTATGCTTTCGCCCGATTGATTAGTTGGGACAAGCATGAGGCTTACCTTGCCTCGCTGTTCGCATACTTGACTCAACCTGCTCAGGCGGGGTATCGCAAGGTATCTCTTCGCCAGGTGTTTCGTGCCGATAAGCTCGCTTTTGCGAAGATGGCTGAGGCTGGCGAGGACATACACGGGCAAGTTACCATTGGATGATGCCATTTCTAACATCTTGAAGGATTACTCCCTCATTGTGGCATTGCTTCCCCTTGCTGATGTTGAAGGGCTGTCTGGCAAAGGCCGGCCAGGCAAGTGGAGTCGGCCGGGGCCTTATACCCCGCCCTCTGGCAAGAAAGGCAAGTATGGCAAAGGTGCTGGTGGAGGCAAGGGGTTCGATTCGTGTCGCAGTTTTGTTTTAGGGGTTAGGGTTTATTCAAGAGGAAGGAGGGTCCAGGACCGGACCTAAGTAGTGCTATATTACTACCTTAGGGTTTAGGGTTTGGGGTTTGTGTTTGGGGTTTCGGGTTCCGGGTTTAGGGTTTAAGGTTCAGGGTTTAGGTGTTTAGGATTTGTGGTTTGGAGATTGGGTGTTTGCAAGGGGCCCGGGGTCTCCACACTCCCCTCCGAACCCTTACATCAGGAGGGTAGGTACCTAGGGAACCTTAGGGAAGCGCAGGAAACCTTATAGAGTGGTCCAGGACATAAAGTGAGATCCCTAATACTCCCCACTACTCCCTTTTGCCTACACCCCCATGAACCCCCTCCCATAAGAACCCTATAATACATGTGCTCAGAACGCTGACGCCCAAACGCTGACACATCGTGAACCTGAACTGTAGAACACTCAAGAAAACCCAAAAAAAAACCCAAACCGCTGACCCAAACCCCAAAACCCAGAACCCCAAACCCCAAAAGGTGTACCAAAGGGTATCCCAGCTCTAATCGTCCCTAAACCATGTTCCAACTTTCTGCAATTTGTAGTCTTAAGGGAGAGGGCGGCTCAAGGGGGGGTATTCAAACCCTAAACCCTAAACCCGAACCCTAAACCCTAACCCAAAACCCAAAACCCTAAACCCTAAACCCGAAACAATTCTCAAAACTTGCGCCAGATCCCAGTTCCTCCAGACGCAGGCAGGGCGTCTTATAAAGGCAAGGAGTGAACTTGTGATTGACACGCGCGTTTTTATTCAGTGAACGAAATTATTTTATTTTAGTGCGGCCTTCACTTTTATTATAATATTATGGCCGCTCCTACAAGACTATTATTACGGCTTTCTGGTGTTCTCTGGGATTTAGTACCTTATGAGCGTACCTTTTCCACCTTGATCTCTCCATCACACATCCCATTAACCGGTCATGGATACGATCTGTAAGACACCAGTTGTAGAACTAAGAAAGAAGTCTTTGATAACGGACTCTCTGAACCATGAACGGGCTTCCTTCGTCAGTTTCCTTCACGAATCACCAGTGAATGACAGGGTCACATGATAACCGCTGTGAAGTGAGGAACGGTTCTAACATTCGGCTCTTGATCCAGTTCATTCCTGGTTTAGGAAGCACTGGCCTGTTAACCTTTCCAGAAGACCTGATACTAAGAGCTTCCTACGTGCTAGAACGAACTCTCCATATCATCTGTCACCCCTGGATCTCCCAGTAAAACCGTGTGTTGGAACCGCCAGTAGAAACGTTCCTCGGCGGATTCCTCGGCATCGACTATGCCGCACGTGCCGCCCTCAGAAGCAGGTCCAGTTGCGGCAAGGGCAGTAACCACATTGCAATACGGGCACCCTTTTTGGGTTGGTTACTTTATAGGGGGACCTTGAACCAAAAAAAAGGGGAAAAGGGTACCGCTGGGCTACCATGTGAACGACCTCAACAGACCTGAAGCCTAGCTAAGGCCGAACAAAGGGGCCACAATCGCTTGGAGGGTAGAATGACTTCTTCAGTGGCTTGCTAGAACACGCTTGCAGCCACGGCTGTCGATATCATGAAAGCTTGCACTGTGGTGGCAGACCTCTTTCCCTGGCCCAAAGACGAAACAAAGAACCCTCGGCGTACCTGAACGTTGCTATTAAGGACACCGCTAAACCCGGCAAATCCTGAAAACCCTAAACAGGCTAAATCCTAAACCCTAAACCCTGAACCCTGAACCCTGAACCCTAAACCCTAAACCCTAAACCCCACCACAAGTACCCCCTCAACAAGAGGGTGGGGGGGGGGTGGGGGGGGGGGTGGGGGGTGGGGTTTTGGGATTTGGAGGTTTTTGGGGCTGCTTGGGGCCCGAAACTTGAAGGCTTAGCTCAGCTCAGCCTGATATTTTCGGGATTAGCCGTCGTGTTTTGCCAGCCCGCAAATTTTTCGGTTCTGACTGCCGGCATTGGTTGAGTTTAGCTAAGCCCGACAATTGCAGGGCTTAGCCTGTTCCTCCACGGAAAAGCTGGCGGGGTACCCCCCCCCTACCCCCCCCCCCCCCCCCCCCCCCCCCCCCCGCGTTTTGCGGGGGTAAAAGGAGGGGAGGTTTTCCCATCCAACACGCCGCCAGGGTCGGCGGACCCTAAACCTTAAACCCCAATCCCTAAACCCTAAACCCTAAACCCTCAACCCTAAACCCTAAACCCTAAACCTCGGGTTCACAGCTTTAAGGGGTGATCAGACATGACCGCGACATAAGCATATTCAGGGGGACCTATTTTTTTGATGTTCTTACCATAAGCCCAAAGGGTCCATGTACCTCAATAGTAGATATTTTAGGGTTTAGGGTTTAGGGTTTTTAGGGTTTAGGGTTAGGGTTTAGGGTTTAGGGTTTAGGGTTTAGGGTTTGGGGTTTAGGGTTTAGGGTTTAGGGTTTAGGGTTTAGGGTTTAGGGTTTAGGGTTTAGGGTTTAGGGTTTAGGGTTTAGGGTTTAGGGTTTAGGGTTTAGGGTTTAGGGTTTAGGGTTTACATACTTAGGCCTTAAAGGTGGTTCGTATAAAGTAGCTCTAGCCAAGAGTATACCGCATAGGTACGTGGGCCCTTAGGCAAAGCCTAACATGCGACACCCGAAACTGGAAGCCACCTTCGAAGGTCTTCGCAAACCCTAAACCCTGTAGACCTAAACCCTAAACCCTAAACCCTAAACCCAGGAAGCTTCAAGGCGCTGTGTTCTGGTTTGGGGTTCAGGGTCTGGGGCTTGCCCTAAACCCTAAACCTTAGGGTTTAGGGTTTAGGGTTTAGGGCTTAGGGCTTAGGGCTTAGGGCTTAGGGCTTAGGGCTTAGGGTCTATCAGGTTAAAAAGATGCTGGGGCGGCTGGATTGCGATCTTGTTGAGGCAATGCTGAAGCCCCAAGTGCACAAGCGGCTAAAGAGGGTGTACTTGGCCCCGAAAGCATTTCCTGAACAACGACTTTGGGGCCCAGTATGCACCATTCGGGTACATAGGGTTTAGGGTTTAGGGTGGGTTTGGGCTTAGGGGTCGCCAAACCCCAACACTTATGGGCTACGCCTGCGCGTATGTGCCAGCGCCTTGAAAAATGGTTCCCTTGACTCAAGAAACCCGGGCTTAAGCAAATTAAGGAACCTTTGCAGTTCAAGCATTCTAGGTGAGGGTTTGGCGACGCTCATCTGCCCTCGCCCTACTCACCAACTGCCAAGGGACTCCAATACCCCTGAATTAAGAAATATTCCTTAACTTATATGGTGGTTCCTTATATGGTGTAAGGAAGATATCCTTAATTAAGGGGTATTGGGGTCAGTCTCTGGGGGTCCCACGATGTCGCAGGACCCACTGGCGACCGAGTCCGAAACAGTGCAGCGAGTCTTCGATGCGTCGAAGCATCTTGGTGAAGGGGGTTCTGTTTAGGGTTTAGGGTTTAGGGTTTAGGGTTTAGGGTTTAGGGTTTAGGGTTTAGGGTTTAGGGTTTAGGTTTAGGGTTTAGAGTTTAGGGCTTGTCTAGGCCCATTTCAGGTGAGCAGTTTCCCCCCACATGCCCTGATATGAAGGAAATTCTGTTCCCCGAAAGGACACCCGAGCTGTGATTGCGGTACGCGCTTCGCCGGTCCCCCCCGACTGACTGTTCGGAATCTTACTTCTCCAACAGCTGAACTTTAAACTTTTTGGGTTCCCTTATTTAGTAGGAATAATAAAGTTTAACCTTTTTTCCCCTTGATTATTGGAGAAGTAAGGAGTTGCAATAGAAGTTTAATACGCATAGGCAAGAGACGGTTTGGGGTTTAGGGGTTAAGGTTAGGGTTTCGGTACCTCGTGGTACTTATTTTGGAGGGTGATCGTGCTGAATACTCATCTGCTGCAACCTTAAAGCAATCGCCAAACAATATTATCCTACACATGTCTAACCGACCCAATCACCCGGAAAGAGTTAAGGGTTTATGGTTTAGGGCCTTAGTAGGCAAAATGCTGCCCCATTTGTCCCTAAACCCTAAACCCTAAATCCTAAACCCTAATTTGTAGGGGCCCCGGGGCCCCAGGTAAACTGAAAAAATCTGAACCTGACTTTAGTGTTTAGGGTGTAGGGTTTAGGGTTTAGGGTTTAGGGTTTAGGGGATGGTGGGTAGTATGGATGCTCAGGTCAACGTGCTTGTGCCAAAGTGTTTGGACACTCTTTTGCTAAGCGGTTCCAAGCTGATTCCAAACCCTAAACCCATAGGCCTTGGGATGTACCCGCTTATACTAACAGTCAGTCCTTAGTAGGGATTCTCATAGCTCCTATCAGAAACCCGATTAAGGACTGTTAGTATCATGGGGGAATCCCACACCCTTTTTGCCCCTTTTTTGGGGGGTTTGAATTATTGTATGAGGGTTCACCAACCCCCAAAAAGGGTACCCCATTATAATCCGGTTACAGGGCTACCATGAACTCAAATTGGGCTGCCAAGAACCCAAACATTGAAGCTGACCCCATTTGCTTAGCCAGCATCTCAACTTCAAGATTTTGGCTCCTCGATGTTGTAGTAAACAGGCTTAGCATTTGTATTCTCTGGTTCGTTGGAGAAGCAACCCTAAACCCTACACCCAAAACCCTAAATCCTAAACCCCAAGCCCAGGTATCAGCACATTCACTCCATCTCTGTGTCGCGACACAGCGGGGTCCATCAGGAAGTAGAGCTGGAGTGAGCGCTTCCAACCGTGAAGTTGCGGTTTAGGGTTTGGGGTTTGGGGTTTAGGGTTTAGGTTTTCAACATAGGAACCTCGAAGAGGTTGAGAGGGTATTCTGGGTAGTTTTCGACTGTTCGCTATTTAGGGTTTTGAAGGGGATGTGGGTAAAACCCTAAACCCTAAACCCTAAACCCTAGAGATCCTCCACCATCAATTGTTAAGCCCTTCGGGCTTGGTCTCAGGGCTTAGGGGGGTTTAGGTTTTAGGGTTTAGGGTTTAGGGTTTAGGGTTTAGGGTTTAGGGTTTAGGGTTTAGGGTTTAGGAACACCAGTTTGCAAGGAGATCCAACATACAAGGGCCCCCCAGCAAAAATGACTAATGTGGAACGCACACACACACACACACCCCATGTTACTTTCTCTGCTTGGAAGCTCTTTTGACTTAGCAAGTCTACTTGGCATCCCCTAGCAACCCTCTTATAATCCCCGTAACTCACCTTACGAACCCTACTTGCTTCCCTAAACCCTAAACCCTAAAAAGCTGAACCCTAAACCCTAAACCCTAAACCCTAAACCCTAAACCCTAAACCCTAAACCCTAAACCCTAAACCCTAAACCCTGAGTTCAAAGAGCTTCCAAGTGGCCTGGGAGAAGAGTCGTAAGCGACTGCCAGATTCTCCTGCACGTTTGGATGGGCTGACTGTGCCCGAGGCCTATACCATGAACCGCCTAACCCTAAACCCCCAAACCCCAAACCCCAAACCCCAAACCCCAAACCCCAAACCCCAAACCCTAAACCCTAAACCCTAAACCCTAAACCCTAAACCCTAAACCCTAAACCCTAAACCCTAAACCCTAAACCCTAAACCTTACGAAGCCCCGAATCGGTCAGCCTGCTCGGATGGCTTTCTACAACATGTGGAGGGTCAATGCCTTGGTCTCACCAACTACCCAGTGGCCATAGCCATCACCGCCCGGAACCCTACAGCCCAAACTCTACAACCTGAATCCTAAGCCCTGAACCCTGACCCCTAAACCCTAGCCCTAAACCCCAAACTCTAAATCTACGCTCTAAGAGCTTCGGGGTTTTTTTGGGTGTGGCTTTCAGGGTTCAGGGTCTTTAGTTACATGGTCCCTCTTAAAAGCGGATCCTTTATGGACCCCTTATACACCTTATACAACCAGAGGGCTCACACGTCTGAACCCTTATAAGGAGATAAGGGGCCACATGTAGAGCCCAGAGAACCCTCTAAACAAGGTATCAGAACCCTTTTCACGAAGGTAAGGGCCATATTAAGGGACCATGTAACTACTCGGGGTTTAGGGTTTAGAGTTTAGGGTTTAGGGTTTAGGGTTTAGGGTTTAGGGTTTAGGGTTTAGGACCCTATAGATCTAAGGTTGGAACCATGGGCCCCTAGTATGGCCCCCCGTACCCTTGTTTACCAGGATCCGACGTATGGGCCCTTTTAATATATCATTTTTGGGATGTTCCCCCCCTTAAAAGAGTGATTCTACTAAGGGGAAACGATCATCCCTTTTAAGGACTGTTAGTATAAGGGGGAACATCCCAATATTCTGTATAGAGGGGGGGGGGTTATATACCAAGGGGCCCAGATGCCTTAGATCCTTGATTTGGATCCAGGGATCCACAGCGTAGCAAGTCAGCATGAGCAAAAGCAATATCTGGCCCTCCAGAGCTTACTGTTCCACCGACCCCTCATCCCTAGACCTCAAACCCTAAACCCTAAACCCTAAACCCTAAACCCTAAACCCTAAACCCTAATCCCTAACAACCCCAAACCCTAGACCCCAAACCCGAAACCCTGAGCCCCTAAACCCCCGAACCCTAGGCTGCTTGAGGGGGCATGGCAACTTGGGAGCGCCCACTGTCCAAAGCAGGAGCAGCGCGTACCACGACGAATACAAGAGCGACGAATACACAACAGCCAGCCCAAACCCTCGACCCTGAACCCCTAAACCCTAAACCCTAAACCCTAAACCCTAAACCAAGAGTCCCCTAGGGAGTTTAGGGTTTCCCGGGTTGAAGGCCAGGGTGCAAGGTTTGAAAGACTAGGGTTCGTTGAGAGCTAGCGATGTTGGCTTAGGGTTAGGGTTTAGGGTTTAGGGTTTAGGGTTTAGGGTTTAGGGTTTAGGGTTTAGGGTTTAGGGTTTAGGGTTTAGGGTTTAGGGTTTAGGGTTTAGGGCTTGAAAACCAACAGTCTCCTAGGGATTCTGAGGTTTAAGGCTTGAAAGAGTTTGTGGGTGCAAGGGTTCAGGGTTTAGGGTTTAGGGTTTGGTGTTTCGGGTGCCTTGTAAACCCGACGAGGCCCCCAAGAAACAGCACCGCATCTTTTTCTAGGTCACTGGGCCCAGGATATGAAGTAGGGGTTTATATTACTCTTATTGGTGAGCGTATATCAGGTTCCTTTTTAATATTGGTGAGTGTTATTGGGTGTCCTTTCCGGGGTACAAGAAACATATACCCTGCTTCATTTAGTTTTTTTGTAGGGCTTGGAGTGCAGGGTTTGGACTTCAGGGTTTGGATGGCGAAACCCTAAACCCTAAACCCTAAACCCTGAACCCTAAACCCTAAACCCTAAACCCTAAAGCCTACTTGTTTCTTCCCTTCTTATCGGCCCCCCACCTCTTCTCTTGGTACCGGGAGGCGCAGAGTGCCGACTGGCCGGAGACTTTGCGCTGCAGTTGTTGGGTTTTGGGTTTAGGGGTTAGGGTTTCGGATTTGGGGTTTAGGGTTTAGGGTTCAGGGTTTAGGGTTTAAGGTTTAGGGTTTAGGGTGTAGGGTTTCACAGTCTCAGGGTTAAGGATTCAGGAAGCACGGCAGAAAGCCACGACCCTTGGACTCCGGGTTAACCCTAAACCCCTAAACCCTAAACCCTAAACCCTAAACCCTAAACCCTAAACCCTAAACCCTAAACGGGTTGAAGGGGCCGCTGGTCTAGGAGTCTCGGTAGCTTCCGTGGTTTACAGTCCGGTTTTACGGTCTCGGGTTTGCTGTTCAGTGGTTTGGGGGGTTTAGGGTTTAGGGTATAGGGGGGGGGGGTGGGGGGGTTTAGGGTTTAGCAAGGGCGTGGGGGGGGCGGGGGGGAGGGGGTTCGGGGGGGTTGAGGGTTTAGGGCTCTGAGGCTGGGGTTCAGGCTTTAAGGTTTGGGGTTTAGGGGTTGAGGATTGTGGGTTTAGTCTTCATGGGATGTGCGAGCCATTTTTTCTGCAGGTTGCTACGCATGGATCAAGAGTTTAGGGTTTAGAGAACTCGTTTATGGTTTTCTCATCAAGACAGACAAAAAACAAATCTGATAGAGTATTCGAAGGCGCCCTAAACCCTAAAACACCTAGCTGACTCTAACCCCAACCCTAAACCCTAACCCTAAACCTACAAGAGGAGGTCAAGGGTGTCAAGGTAAGGTCTTAGGGGTTTACGGCTTGCAGGTTTGGGGTTTACAGCTTGGGGCTAGGGGTGCATGGGCATTTGGCACGATGGAGGGGTTTAGGGTTTAGGGTTTGAGGGTTGAGGGTTTAGGGTTTGAGGGTTGAGGGTTTAGGGTTTAGGTTTTACGGAGACCCCATGTCAGGCCAGTCCACTTGGTCGGACTTCGTGGTGCTGGCCCGGTCTCCCAGATCTTCAGGGGTATAAGGAGGGACCCCTAGCTCCCAACTATGCTTAAGGTTCCGGGTTTAGGGTTTAGGGTTTAGGGTTTAGGGTTTAGGGTATAAGCAGGGACCCCTAGAAGGGACCCTGAATCTTCTTCCCTATATATCCCCTAAAAAAAAAAATATATATATATATATGTGTGTATATATACATATACATATACATATACCTTATGTAGCCCCTATCTACCTAAGTAGGCCCTCCATGACCCAGAAAAATGGACCCTAAGGTCCCTTGTAGAGGTCCCTGATTTAGTCCCTTGAAGCTCTCTGCCCAAAAGCCCGAATCCTATGCCCAGCATGTGGGGTTTAGGGTTTAGGGTTTAGGGTTTAGGGTTTAGGGTTTAGGGTTTAGGGTTTAGGGTTTAGGGTTTAGGGTTTAGGGCAGCTCTCATGAAGCTCTCAGGCTTTCAGGGCTAAAGGGTATACCTCGCGATGTTCCCCCTTTATCCTGACAGTCCTCAATAGAGGTTATAGTTATAGTAGAGGGTACTCGGATCCGTATTTAGGACTGTTAGTTTAACGGGGAACATCCCAACTTTAAGGGCTTACTAAGCTGGCTTCCTGCTTCGGGTACCCTACCCCCTAAACCCTAAACGTTTGGGGCTGTGTTTCAAGCACGCGGCAACATCCACTCCAAAGTGTAGATTTCGTCTGAAAGCCATAGTTGTAGCTCTGAAATCAGGGGTGGGTGGTCCAGCATTCAGCCCGTCTAGTTTGGGATGTTGCCTGCCTTTGGTGCCTTGGTGTTGGCGGTTCTTGTTGAGCATGTCGTCAGCGTGAAGTATGCTCTGCCATTAAGATCATACTCTGGGTTCGTTGGGTCCTATGCTATATGGATGCGAACGACTGCTTGTCCCCTTGAGACCTGAGAAACCCTAAACCCTAAAGTTCCTACATCGCCCCAAATCTCTATACCCGAATGCAAGATACCGGGAGCCCTAAGACAAAGCTGACAGAAGCCATAAATCGTTGCACCTGCCGTCATCTCCCAAAAACCCTAAAATGTCATCCCCTGAACCCTGAATCCCTGACTCAAACCCTTTACAAGTCTAGACCCTGAAGCCATAAACCCCTAAAGCCCTATAAGGACACAACTCCCTCAATCAAACCCTGAACCCTAAACTCTAAACCCTAAACCCTTAACCCGTAAGCCCCAATATCCTAAAGCCCTATTAAGAAACAGCAAGAAAAGTCTCAAGAAACCCGCGTCGGAGGATCCTACTGGGGAGGGATCCGTGGACGCCTGCACGCTTTATAACATACCGCCTCTAGGGCTTAGGGTCCAGGGTTTCGGGTTTAGGGTCTAGGGTTTAGGGTTTAGGGTCTAAGGTTTAGGGTTTTGGATTTCATGTAGCTGTTCACTTTTACTCTTTGCCGGGAGGATGGAGTTAAGGGTTTAGGGTCGAGAGATTAGGGTTTGGGGTTTGGGGTTCAGGGTTCAGGGTTCAGGGTTTGGGTGGGTAGGTGTGGACATTAATTTTTGCGAGGGTTGGGCACACGGGTCGGGGAGTTTCGGGTGTCAGGGTTTCGGATTGTTGGGATTTATCGCCCAGAGTTTCGGGTTGATATGCAGTTGGGCACAGCTCGCGGTTACGGGCGGATGCACGGGCGAGGGGGAGGACAAGAAAAAATGACTAAGAAGAAGAAGAAGAAGAGGAAGAAGAAAAAGAAGAAGAAGAAGAAAAAGAAGAAGAAGAAGAAGAAGAAGAAGAGGAAGAAGAAGAAGAAGAACGTGCGTGGGCGCGTGGGCGCAGGGATGAATCTTTACGTGCGCACGCAGAGCAAGGGGCACGCCCACCATGCTATGGCAATGCTTCCCAGGCTGCCGTCTCTGTCACCAAGCCCCATCCTGGGTTTTGGGTGTGGGGTTGACCTTTGTCCAAGTAAGCCTTAAACGGTTTCTGCCTCATCCACTTAAAGCAGGCTTGCTGTGGTAGCGTGCAGACATTTTATTTCCCGGCCTCTTCCTTTCATGTACTTCGCACTTCAGGGACCTGCTCAATTAGAACGAGCTTCTGGATGGTTTAGGGTTTAGGGTTTAGGGTTTAGGGTTTAAGGTTTAGGGTTTAGGGTTTAGGGTTTGTACTTCTCGTCGTTTGTAGTTTGTTGATAAACGGGGCCCACCCTAGACCCGCAACTCTTCAAGCCCAAGGGTAGAGAAACCCTGAAGCCCAACCCTAAACCCCAACTCCTAAACCCTAAACCCCAATCCTAAACCCTAAACCCTAAATCCTAAACCCTAAACCCCAATCCTAAACCCTAAATCCTAAACCCAAAACCTTAAATCCTAAACCCAAAACCCTAAATGCCCCCCCCGCCCCCATGGCCAGGAGACTCTGAACTTCGTCCCGCGGCTCCCTCCTGCAACGCAGCTGCGCCCTCCTGTTTAGGGTTTAGGGTTTAGGGTTTAGGGTTTAGGGTTTAGGGTTTATGGTTTAGGGTTTAGGGTTTAGGGTTTGCATGAGGTTGAAAGTGGTGTTGGGTTTGGGGTTTAGGGTTTAGGGTTCAGGGTTTAGGGTTTAGGGTTTGGGGTTTCGGGCTTCAGGTTCAGGGTTGAGGTTTAATTGGGGTCTGGGGCTTAATTAAGGGGCATTGGTGGGTTTAGGGCTGAGGGTTTTGGACTTGAACACGCTGCCCTTGCATTCTCCACCCGGCTAAAGTTTTGACTAGTTAGGACACTTAGAGTAAGTAAGCCCTAAACTCAAAACCTAAACCCTAAACCCTGGTAATTCAGGGGATAAGGCCATAAGTCTAAGGTCTCCCACCCCAAATTTCTGGGTTGAGAGTGGCCTCCACCACCACCTTTCCCCATTCCCGGTCACCTAAGGCCGAAACTGCAAGTGGGGGTTTGTCGTTCAAAGGCTCATGGCTTAAGCTTACTTGAGAGGAGTTGGGGGAAGGGAGTAGGGTATTTTCGGGTTTAATACGGCTTAAACGGGTTTAAGAGGGCTGAATAGGGCTTAATAAGGTTTAGGGTGTCCTCTGCATTAGGCTTTGCCGCCCCGCCAAGCGTCACGTCTCGCGCTGCCAAACGGAGATAGGGGAACCGTTTATACCCTTAGTTTGTACTGAGTTTAGAGTATAGGGTTTAGGGGTTTGGGGTTTAGGGGTTTAGGGTTTAGGGTTTAGGGTTTGGGCTGCAATCATGGCCGAAGCCTCCATCTCTCTTCACGCAGATCCAAAAACCACAAGATCATAATCCCCTGAACCTTAAAGTCCCTGGACCCACACCAGCCCTGAAGACCTAAACCCTATACAATTTAACCCTAAACCCTAAACCCTAAACCCTAAACCCTAAACCCTAAACCCTAAACCCTAAACCCTAAACCCTAAACCCTAAACCCTAAACCCTAAACCCTAAACCCTAAACCCTACATACCAGGCTCCTGCTCAGCTACGAGCTTCAGCGGGCGCACGAGCGCCTGTCAAAGATCCCTCGTGCCACGGAGGTCGGGGCTTGTGGTTCGGGGTTTTAGGGTTTAGGGTTCGGGGTTTCGGGTTTAGGTTTTAGGGTTTAGGTTTAGGGATTTGGGCTTCGTTTCTGGGGTTGGGGTTTCAGGGATCGGGGTCCAAGTTTAGGGTTTTGGGTTTGACTACGGTTTACTGCTCAGTGAGCTTAAGCGCGGGTGCTGCGGGCTCGGGGACTTGTGGCCAATTGTAAAAACCAGGTTAGGTAACCAAATCCGCTGAACCTAAACCCTAAGCCCTAAGCCCTAAGCCCTATACCCTAAACCCTAAAGAATGACGCATAAGCTCTATGGCTCCACTACGCACCTGCGGTGTATTAGGGTTTCGGGTTTCGTGTTTAGGGTTTAGGCGTTATTTAGGGGTTAGGGCGTCATCCTACATTCGCAGCCAGTATAAATCCATGGTCCCCTTGATTCACAGTTGTGATTGGACTCCTATTACAAGCCTCTACACGCCCGCATCAATCTATCTAAAACCCCTTAAATCCCGAAAGCCCAAAACTGTACCAAGAACCTCTACAGATGCATAGATAGCTATCTACTTGTACATTTGTCAGCAACACTCCCCCTCAAAAGCATGCAAGCCTCCTCCCAAAGGGCATCCCGTACCTGACACGACTTCATACACGAATCGGCCATGTGAAAACCCTACGCCCTAAACACAAAAACCCTAAACCCTAAACCCTAAACCCTAAACCCTAAACCCTAAACCCTAAACCCCCAAGAGTTGAGGGACTGAAGAAGGGGGAAGGGCTCGCTGTTCTCAAAACCCTACACCCTAAACCCTAAACTGGCCCTAAACCCTATCCCGCCCCCCGTAATATGGTATCCCAGTCAAGCCTGAAGCCTAACCCGGACCTAAACCCACAATGAACCACGAGGCGGTGACTGGAAACCCTAGCCCTATACCATACAGTCTATCGCTACAGCCTCCACCCTAAACCTGTTGTCTAAAGCCTCACTTTGAACTCTAAACCCACCATGAACCAAAGGCGGGGGGAGGGGTTTAGGGGTTGAGGGCTTTAGAACTTTATAGGTTTCGAGTCAGTTCGAGGGTCTAAGGGTAGATTCATGGGCATGAATACGGTCCCTTACCCTCTGGTTCTGATGTATGGGCCCTTCAGTTGCATAGGGTAATGCAAGGGGTATAAATAAGGGCCTCCCCAATGAAGGGCCCATACTAAGGGACCATGCAGCTACCCTGACAGGGTTTCTATTATTTGCTTAAGAACCCCAAAAGAATTTTAAAAAAGAATCCCTATATTACCCTTAGTAGGGAAGAACATTTTTCATTTTTGGGGGACTCTCAAGCAATCCCTATATTACCCTTAGTGAGGAAGAATATTTTGGGGGGGATTCTTAAGCAGTTAGTGGGTTTCCCCTGCTCAGGGACACTTCGGCGAGGGTCGCAAGATTCTCGAAGACGCCCTGAAGCCCGTGCCCGAGGCTCCCGCGACTTAAGCCTCGCAGGCCCTTGGCCTTTTAGCAAGGGCATTCTTTAACGGTTGTTTTTGGAGGCAAACCCTTAAGTCCTAAACCCTAAACCCTAAACCCTAAACCCTAAACCCTAAACCTCCTCTAGGGCCTGCAACCGTGTCCGACCCAAAAGGGTGTTGAAGAGCTTCGTAGCCTAGTGGCACCCTTTCGCCCATTTTCTTTGGTTCGGGGTTCCCGTGTAAAGTAACCATCCCCAAAAGAGGGTTTAGGGTTTAGGGTTTAGGGGTTAGGGCTTAGGGCTTAGGGGTATATGTTTACTGTGCTCCAGCACCCTGATGACAGTGGGCCAAGCCTTGGTCGTGAAGAAATCATGGACATCACATCTCCACTCGAAGCCATTCCACGTTGGGTTTTAGGGTTTTAGGGTTTTTGGGGTTTTGGGGTTTTAGGGTTTTAGGGCTTTAGGGCTTTAGGGTTTTTGGGTTTTTGGGTTTTTGGGTTTTTGGGTTTTAGGGTTTTGGGGTTTAGGGTTTTGGGGTGTTAGGGTTTTAGGGTTTGAGGGTTTTAGGGTTTTAGGGTTTTAGGGTTTTAGGGCTTTAGGGCTTTAGGGTTTTAGGGCTTTAGGGTTTTGGGGTTTTAGGTTTTTTAGGGTTTCAGGGTTTCAGGGTTTGGGGGTTTTAGGGTTTTAGGGTTTGGGGGTTTCAGGGTTTTAGGGATTTAGGGATTTAGGGTTTTAGGGTTTTAGGGTTTTAGGGCTTTGGGGTTTCAGGGCTTTAGGGTTTTAGGGTTTTAGGGTTTCAGGGTTTCAGGGTTTTAGGGTTTTAGGGTTTTAGGGTTTTGGGGTTTTGGGGTTTTAGGGTTTTGGGGTTTTGGGGTTTTAGGGTTTTAGGGTTTTAGGGTTTTAGGGTTTTGGGGTTTTGGGGTTTTGGGGTTTTAGGGTTTTAGGGTTTTAGGGTTTTGGGGTTTTAGGGTTTTGGGGTTTTGGGGTGTTAGGGTTTTAGGGTTTCAGGGTTTTAGGATTTCAGGGTTTTAGGAATTCAGGGCTTTAGGGTTTTAGGGCTTTAGGGCTTTAGGGTTTTAGGGTTTTGGGGTTTTAGGGTTTTAGGGTTTTAGGGTTTTAGGGTTTTAGGGTTTTAGGGTGTTAGGGTTTTAGGGTTTTAGGGTTTTAGGATTTTAGGGTTTTAGGGTTTTAGGGTTTTGGGTTTTGGATTTTGGGGGTTTTCAGTTGAGGGCCCACGGTAAACCCGATGATTGGAATCTACCACGGCGGCTCTGGGGCATGTTTTGAGAACATCGAGGCTCCCAGTAGCATAGGAAAAGGGTTTAGGGTTTAGGGTTCAGGGTTCAGGGTTCAGGGCTTTGGGTTTAGGCTTCAAAGGGCTGTGGGCCATGCAGCCCGTTGCGGCTTCAAGGTACTTGAGAGGATTTCGGGGCGCTGCACACAACAACAGCTCCCCTAAACCCTAAACCCCAAACCCTAAACCCTGAACCCTTAACCCTAAACCTTAAGCCCTGGGTTTTTTTGCTGTTTGCGGCCCCGTCCTCGGATGTCCTCTGGGTGCAGGGCATGAATGCACTGCCGTCCTTCCTGCTGGGCCAGGCGGAACACCCCATATCTTCAAAGGGTTTAGGGTTTAGGGTTTAGGGTTTAGGGTTTAGGGCTTAGGGTTTAGGGTTTAGGGTTTAGGGTTTAGGGTTTAGGGTTTAGGGTTTAGGGTTTAGGGTTTAGGGTTTAGGGTAAAACCCCAGATCCTAAACCCTAAACCCCAAAGGCCTAAATCCAAGGGCTGGGGAACGTGGAGCTTAGGGTTCCCTCGCAGATGAAGCCGTAAAGGCTAATATGGGCGGTACCCACAAAGGGGGCATCCCGAACACAGCGTGTAGGTTTAGGGTTTAGGGTTTAGGGTTTAGGGTTTAGGGTTTAGGGTTTAGGGTTTAGGGTTTAGGGTTTAGGGTTTAGGGTTTAGGGTTTAGGGTTTAGGGTTTAGGGTTTAGGGTTGATTGATGCTTGCCCGGAAGAGCAAAAGTCACGACAAGTGATGGATGTCGCTGTACCCACAGTCAAACCATCGAATATAAATCCTAAACCCGAAACCCTAAACCCTAAACTCCATGCAAAGCAATAGGGGGAAGCGATTCAGGCGACAGTTTCTTTACTTGGAGGTTCATAGTACTTATTAACCTATGGTAACTGTACTTATAACTAGGGGTTTAGGGTTTAGGGTTTAGGGTAACTGTACTTACAAGTGTACTTATAACCTTATTAGGGCACTTCAGGGGCTTATAAGTGGGTTAGAAGTACAGTTATAATTGGTTACTCAGTACCATGAACCTCCAAGTAGGTGTGTATGATCTTCGGGTTTAAGGGTTAGGCCTTTGGCTGAAGATGCGCAATGTGTCGAGACAGTAGGGTTTCATGAAGCCATGTTTCGGCGGAGCGGGGGACGGGAGGGGTGGGGGAAGGGGAGGGGGGGAGGGGCCGACCTTGGACTACCCAATTCCCAACTTCCCAACCTCTCAACCCTTAACCTGGGGGGGGGGGGGGGGGGGTATGAAGTTTGTGTCAATTTCACCGCAAGGGGACGATCGCCGCCTTGATTGCGTGCGACGAGGTTGCGCCAGGCCGCAGCAAGACAGTCGGCCAGTTCTGTAAACCCTAAACCCTCACCCTAAACCCTAAACCCTAAACCCTAAACCCTAAACCCAGCTCAACCTCACGTGGGCAATAGAATCACAGGGGCCTCAAGACAGGGACAAGAGTGGTGGGACGAGTTTGACTTTGAGAAACTCGTAGTTGTTGAATTCGGGAAGCCGGTAGCCCATGTGGTACAGACCCAGGTCTGGGTTCTTAATTCACGCCCTCCGCACCAAGAACCCCTAAACCCTAAAAACCCTAAACCCCTAAACCCTGAAGCCTAAATCCTAAACCTTGATGCCCCTAAGGTCCCACCTTCCCCGCAGGATAAGTTTAAGGCCCCTATGCCTTTGCCTCTGCAGGCACTGGCATTCAGCAAGTCGAGCTGGCTTTGATCGACAGTGCGGGATCCTCACACTTGTTAAACACCGTTTCTCCCTGGGCCTCTACGTCTACCTGTTGGGAATCCCAAACCCTAAACCCTAAATGGGTGTCGGCTGGGGCTTGTGAATTGTGGGTTTGAGAGTTATGGGGCTTAGGGAACAGCCCTGGGCAACGTTCAGTCTGGCTCGCGTTCTGCTCCTCCTTCCGCCCTTACCCAGACCCCTAGGAGGATGAAGGGTCATTCTTAGGAACCGTTCAAAGGATCTGCTTGTTGGATCCTCCTTGGGGTGGGTCTGTTTAGGTGACTAAAGAAAGCTCTTTGTCCCCCTGACCCCCACGAGCTCCTGAACCTGTAAATCCCGAAGTGCCTGAGCCCGAACCCCCAAATCCTTAAACCCTAAACCCAGCAAGCCCCCAAATCCTTAACCCTAAACCCAACAAGGCCTGAAACTCACCCCCCCGAGCCCTCAAACCCCAAACCCTTTCGTATTCAACCCGAAACCCCAAGCCCAAGCCACAAACCCGAACCCTAAGCGCCTTCCATATCCTAGGCACTTCATCCCCAAACCGTAAACATCCCCCACACCCTAAGAAGATTTTGATCCCAGACCCTAAACCCTACACCCTGAACCCTAAACCCTAAACCCTAAACCCAAAGCCCCCAAAGCTCGACGAGCAGAACAGGTGGCGCCCCGGCCGGGTTGGACCGCGCAGCAGCCCTGGACGACCGTTTGGGGGTTTAGCTGGGACTCTATTTTAGCTAGGGTTCAGGGTTTAGGGTTTAGGGGTTAGGGGTTAGGGTTTAGGGTTACCTGGGACTCGATTTACCTGCAGATTAGTAGTAACCACCCTTGATTTGTAGGTAGAACCCATAAAACTGTAGGCAAAGAAGGTCCCAGGTAGGGCTTGTTGCTTATTGCGGTTTGGGGGCTTATTGTTTGGGTTGGGAATATATGGGCATCTCCCCAAATGTATCCCATTTATCCCAAATACTTTAGAAGCCCTTAAAGGGACCCCCAAAAGGGTACCCTGTTTTCCAAAACCCGCATGTTGGTCCATCCATGGAGGCTCTTGGGTTTGATGTGGGGGCTTTGGATTGTGCCGATTGCGGCCGACCCAGGCCGTTTCTGCTGAGAAGCGACGAGCGCAGCGAGGCGGGCAGCGCTTGGGGTGGCTTTCGTACAGGGCCGCGGAACCGTGCAACTCGAAGACCCTAAACACTAAGCCCTAAACCCGTAAGCCTGTAAACCCTCAATCTAAACCCTATAAACCCTAAACCCTAAACTCTAGGGGGTCCTGCAACTGCGTGCTGGGTTTACAGCCCAGCCTTTTCGGCAGTAGGGTTGAGGTGTAGCGCGCGCATGTTCCCAAGACCAACATACCACAAAAAGGAAGCGTGTAAGCAGTAAGTTCAGCGTTCCGAGGTTTAGAGTTTAGAGTTCAGGGTTCAGGGTGTAGGGTTTAGGGTTTCGGTACGCCCCGTGTTTGCCTCAAAAAGGCGTTTGCGCCGGGGCGCCCTATGCGTCACAGCTTGTCACCAATGAGAGGTCGCGATTGTGCTGTTGCCCTAAACCTTGAACCCGAAACCCTAAACCCCACTCCAAGAAATACAAAACCCTCTAGCCTAAACCCGAAGCCCTGAAGCTTCCAAGCCCCAAACTCGCAGCCCTGAAGCCTGTTCTGTTTTGGGAATCTGCTTGAAACAAGGTCTACTGCCCGGACCCCTGGGAGGATCCAAGAGGTAGCTCCCTTGAAGGGTTCCTAAGACTGACCCAAGCGTAGGATGGGGGGACTATTTGGGTTTAGGGTTTAGGGTTTAGGGTTCAGCATCTCAAGTTCAAGCATTCACTAGTCAAGAAATTATTACTCCAGAAAAATACCCACCCGCCCGAAGAATCCCACAACATTAAGAAAATTTTTCACTTATGGAACGACCTTGCCCAGTAAAAAAATGACCTTGCCCAGTAAAAATGACCTTGCCCAGTAAAAAGATGACCTTGCCCAGTAAAAGAATGACCTTGCCCAGTTAAAAAATGACCTTGCCCAGTAAAAAAATGACCTTGCCCAGTAAAAAATGACCTTGCCCAGTAAAAAAATGACCTTGCCCAGTAAAAAAATGACCTTGCCCAGTAAAAAAATGACCTTGCCCAGTAAAAAAATGACCTTGCCCAGTAAAAAATACCTTGCCCAAAAAAAAATGACCTTGCCCAGTAATGACCTTGCCCAGTAAAAAAATGACCTTGCCCAGTAAAAAAATGACCTTGCCCAGTAAAAAAATGACCTTGCCCAGTAAAAAGATGACCTTGCCCAGTAAAAAGATGACCTTGCCCAGTAACATTTTTACTGGGCAAGGTCATTTTTTTACTGGGCAAGGTCGTTTTTTTGGACGAAACGACCTTGCCCAGTAAAATAGTGACCTTGCCCAGTAAAAAAATGACCTTGCCCAGTAAAAAATGACCTTGCCCAGTAAAAAAATGACCTTGCCCAGTAACTCCTTAACATTGAAATTATATATGAAAGAGAGGTTTAGGGTTTAGGGTTTAGGGTTTAGGGTTTCTTCTTTTTGGATCCTCCCAGGGGTCTGGGTGTAAGCCCGAGTTCCCACGATCGTGCATTAAATTCCCAAAACGCCAAAGCCCGGGCTTAGGGTGAAAGGCTTGGGGCACAAACAAAGCCCTAAACCCGCTAAACCCTAAACCCTAAGCCCCCCTAAACCCTCAACCCTCAACCCTCAAAGCCTGAAGAGAAAGAGACTCACTCAGCAGGTCGTGGTGCGCCTTTTGGACTTCGAGGCCACACGGCATTTGTGGTTGGTAGCCCTCGAGGTTTTGGGGTTCAAGGGGTTTAGGGTTTGAGGGTTTAGCGATTAGGGTTCAGGGTTTGGGGGGGTTGGACGGCTTGAGGTTTTAGGGGTTTAGGGTGTGGCTTGGGGGATTCAGGTGTAGAGTTTATAAGTCTTAGACAACAGCATGAGTGGGACGTTCAGGGCGTTGTTCATTGTGTTTGGCTTGTGTTTTGGGCTTCGTGTGGCTTCCTGATTCTGCTGCTTGGGCCCTAAACCCCAAACCCTAAACCCTAAAAACCCTAAGAAACACAAAACCCTTAACCCTAAAACCGAACTCTATGCTATAGACCCCATACACGATTAGGGTTTAGGGTTGAGGGTTTGGGCTTTAAGGTCCTACACCCTAAAGACCCTACCCTAAATCCTAACCTCTACACCCTCAATCCCCAAACCCTACTCTAAAGTTGCGTTACAAGGGTCCTACACGTTAAACCCCCTAAACTCCCAAAACCCTAAACACTCAAACCCCTAAACAATCAAACCCCCTAAGCCCTACCCCAAACGCGCCGATGGCCCCCGCGTTGATGGCTTCATCCCCGATTGGCAGCTGTGTGCCCTTGCCCTTCCAGCCACGGACGCCATCGAGGCCACGGTCTCCATGGTGCAGGCCGCAACGAAAATTGCCAAGGTCTGGCGTGGGTGTGTTGGACGCCGCGAAGTATTCAAGCGGTCGCTGACTCGGTGTTCGACACCAGCGACCAAGACTTACTATGACCAGCCCTGAAAGTCAGATTTGACTCCTGGCCCTCTGTGATCGGAGTGAAGTTTCGTATGCCTGTTGTGGCAACTTCCCTGCTTAGTATAATTGGAGTGATTCAATTCGGTGATTCAATTCACGACTTGTACAGACGTCCACTCCCGTGCATAGCACATGATGCAGCAGGACGATACCTATGGTGTTGCGTCGCGAGTTACACCGACACCACACCCCGCGTGTCACAAACTACCCCAAAAATGCACCCTACACCCTAAAACCCCAAAACCCCTAAACCCTCAAACCCCCAAACCTTACTCCAAACATTGCGTTACTAGGACCCAGAGTAGGCCCTTATTCCCTTTTGTGAGGGTTTAGGTTCCCTTATATGCCCCTTCAAACCAAAACGGGTAGCCTGTTTACTCCCAGGTTCCTCTTGGGTCTAGTCAAACCCCTACACCCTCAAACCCTCGAACCCTCAAACCCTCAAGCCCTCCAGCCCTCCGGCCCTCAAGCCCTCAAGCCCTCAAGCCCTCAAGCCCTCAAACCCTAAACCCTAAACCCTACTTCAAGCAGTTGGGTGATCATGAGGAGCACAGCCGTCGGTGCCGCTGCCGCCACGGGCGGGCGCCGATCACGCTGAGCCGGGGAGCCTGGATGAGTTTAGGGGTTTAGGGTTTAGGGTTTAGGGGTTCAGGGGTTAGGGGTTAGGGTTAGGGGTTAGGGGTTCCCTCAGAGGTCCTAAGTCCCAAACCCTAAACCTACTAAACAGTAATTTAGGAGCCTCCGGCTCAGGCCGCCGACCCAAGAGGCCCGAAACCTCTCAACCCCAAAAGCCGGAAATTGTTGTTACCCTAAAGCCTAAACGCTAAACTCTACACCCTAAACCTTAAACCTCTAAACCAGGGATCCTGCGAAATCTGGCACGATGTGCCGTGGTCCCTAAGCTAAGCTGCAAGCCCAGTCGAGTCGGTCAGGACAGTGTGGAGGGCTGCGGTGTGGCGGGGGGGCGCGGCTGCGGGGGGTGGTGAGGGGGGGTGGGGTGGGTGGGGAGGTGGGGGGGGGGGGGTTGGGAGGGTGGGGGGGGTGGGGTTGCCAAGGAGCCCCTACCCATCCCTACCCCCTGTGGTGAACCGCCTATGGTCGATGCGTTTGCGTCGTGCGGGTGGCGCGGTCCTCCATGAAAAAATTGTGCACCGACCGCCCACCACCGCCCCCCACCCCCCGCGTTTTAAGGCTTTTGGGAGGGGGAGGGTTCCCTCCCCCAAAACGATCCAACACGCCGCCAGGGTCGGCGGACCCTAAACCCTAAAGGTCTAAACCCTAAACCCTAAATAAACCCTAAACCCTAAACCCTAAACCCTAAACCCCAAACCCCAAACCCTAAACCCTAAACCCTAAACCCTAAACCCTAAACCCTAAACCCTAAGCTGAACCCTAAAGCCTGAACTCCCTGAGTCCCGCAACCCTCGAACAGGGCACCCAGCTTTGGGCGCTCACGCGTGCGGTTTTGGACGTTTGGTTTAGAAACCCTAACCCCTAGAGCCTAGACCCTAGACCCTAGACCCTACACCCTACACCTGAACCGTTTAGGGTTTATCGGCTTGCAGCAGAGACCCCTCGGAGGATCCAAAAAGGAGAACCCTCAAATAGGGTTTAGGGTTTAGGGTTTAGGGTTTAGGGCCTATACTACTATTGGGTCATTCTTGGGAGCCCTTACCGGGATCTACTTGTTCGATCCTCCCAGGGCCTGGGAAAATGATTGGCCCTCTGTGATGGAACCGCGCATTTGGTTGCTATGGAGCCGCGTGTTTTGGGTACCACAACCAGAGAGGAATATAGAGAACTGCTCAGCTCAACTAGCGTCTAGGGTCCAGGCTTTAGGCTTCAGGTCGAAGGTCGGCAGTTTCAACTAGTTTAGGGTTTAGGGTTTAGGGTTTAGGGTTTAGGGTTTAGGGTTTAGGGTTTAGGGTTTAGGGTTTAGGGTTTAGGGTTTAGGGTTTAGGGTTTAGGGTTTAGGGTTTAGGGTTTAGGGTTTAGGGTTTAGGGTTTAGGGTACTTGATGACGGCTGGCCCCTGAAACCACCGAGCTGGAAATCGAGACAGGAGCCCCTCGAAGGGCACATTGAGCTTGTGTGTACAGAGAGAACGTCACGCTTCTAGCCTTGCCACCTGTCAGGTGTTCGGAATTACTTTTCGGCCCCCTTGTTTTCTGAGCCCCTTAGAGCTCTTAAGTCCCGAGGTAAGATTTGCCAAAAGGGCACTTCTACCCGAACCTGCTTCATGGCACTTCGAAGGTTAAGCCTTTGAGGTTTGAGGGTTTAAGGTTCAGCTTTGGGGTTTCGGTGCTATGGCTATGTTCAAAGTATGCCAGTCGTCGTTCCCCCGGCCACTGCGAGCTTGGAAACCCCAAACCTCCCTCAACCTCAAGCCCTCAACTATGCAAACGGGCGTCCAAGCAATCAACATCAGTGTGCTCTGCAAGCAGAATCGTCACAGGTCAGTTGCGGCAGGCGTTCTTTTGCAGGACATGTTCCTGGGCATGCGAGGAGTGAAAGTGTCTACGCAGCATGCCAATGCTGAGCAATCCTGGCAGATGATGACTGCACCTTGCAGAGGCCGATGTACCTAAACCCTAAACCCTGTGAAGCCGTTGATAGAACTCCAAGGGTTCTAGCGTACAGGCTCCCGACAACTTACAGAAAATCTCTGAGCCCAAGCCCCAAACCGCCCTCAAACCCTGAACCCTAAACCCTAAACCCTTTACCCTAAACCCTAAACCCTAAACCCTAAACCCTAAACCCTAAACCCTAAACCCTAAACCCTAAACCCTAACTTCAAGCGACCTGCCAGTGCTGCGAGGCCCGGCGAACTTCATCTGCCAAGTTTTCCTGGAGCACGAGGGTGGCATCATGAGGTCGGCACACATGGCAGGGGCTCGGGGCTTCCCGGTTTAGGGTTTAGGGTTTAGGGTTTAGGGTTTAGGGTTTAGGGTTTAGGGTTGAGGGGTTAGGGTTTAGGGTTTAGGATTGAGGGTTGAGGGTTTAGGGTTGAGGGTTGAGGGTTGAGGGTTGAGGGTTGAGGGTTGAGGGTTGTTGTTTTAACTAGGGGTGCTACGTACCCATTGCCCAAGCGCGGGTGCGTCATCCCGCAAAGTGGAGCTACTTGGAGGTTCAAGGTACTTACTAACCAATTATAACTGTACTTATTAACCTATGGTAACTGTACTTATAACTAGGGGTTTAGGGTTTAGGGTTTAGGGTTTAGGGTAACTGTACTTACAACTGTACTTATAACCATATTAGGGCACTTAAGGGGCTTATAAGTGGGTTATAAGTACAGTTATGATTGCTTGATAAGTACCATGAACCACCAAGTAGGTCCACCTGAATATCTGGCGTCCTCTTCGCATGTGAGCTGGCGTCAACATTACCTGTTCATGGCCTTTTATGGCACATATGAATGTGGGGCACTTCCCAAAAGAGGGGTACGCATTCTAGACCCCAAATAGAGTAGAATCCCATTAAAGGCACCCCCCCCCCCCCCCCAAAAAAAAAAAAAAAAACAAGTACTCCTATTTTCGGAAGCCCCGGCCTGACGGTCCAGAGGTTTTCAAAGAACGAAATGCGCCAGCGGGAAACGATTGCTGAGGAAGGCTGGCACGCTCAACGACCCAGACCACTGGGAGGATCCAAAAAATCGATCCCTTTAAGGGTTCCTAAAAAAGGGCCCACTAGTAGTATAATAGGGTACTACTAGGGGGCTCTATTTTTTTGGATGCTCTCAATGACCCAGAGTTGCTTTGGCTGCTTCGGCGCAAGCAATGTGGGCGGTCGCGCGTCGTGATGGGGCGACGCCCGTGCCGAAGGGGCGCACCAAAAGGTGATGGGGTCTGCGCGGCATGCCTCGAAAAGCTGGCCTCGAACCAGCGCCGCGCGGCCTGCGGCACGAGTCAGCGGACGCTACGGCAGAAGAGTGAGCGTCTGAAGGCATGGCTTGACTGAAGACCATCAGAGTACGGTGGTCACATGGGGACATGATGCCAACATGAATAGTGCATGATAGGTTCAAGCGGTGGTTGGACAGTCGGACACTGAGTTGGCCCCCACGGGCTTTGCAGGAGGTGCCCTAAACAAAAACCCTAACTAAACCCTAAACCCTAACCTGGTTCTTTTTAAATGTTCGAATTGGGGGTTTGAGCTTTCGGGTTCAGGGTTTTGGGTGCTTGTAAGAAGTATAGGGTTGACGTGACTATCACCGAACCTCTAAACATTAACTTAAGCCCCAAAGAACTCGACCATTCGACTACAAGCTTGATGATGACGACGCCCACCAGAACCCTCCAACGCTGGAATGCTATGGCATGGTCGGCTGGAGCACCATAACGTTTTAAGCGTTTAAAGCCTTTTAGGGTTTGTGGTTCAGGGTTTCGGGTTTAGGGTATTTTTATAACCTGAAATCCGACACCCCTCAAACCTGAGAGCCCAAAATCACTCAATCTTCGCAGGCCTCAACACCTGAATCCTCAAGCCCTGAAAACCTTTAAGACCTTGAACGCATGTGCAACCCTGACGCCTCAACAGCCCCGAAAGAACAAAACCCTGAAAGCGTTGCAACCTTAACATCCCTAGACCCTGCTAAGTTCGTTAGCCTGAACCCATGTACCTCAAAACCTAAGCCATAGAAGGCCCCTAAGCCCTAAACCCTAAAAAGCCTTAAGCCTTTTGACCACAAGCCCCCGAAGAACCTTTACACAACCCTGGGGGCCCTAACCCTCCTCAAGGGGCCATGGCAACCGACCCAGCCCCTTGAATGACCGCAAGCTCGAATTAAACCCTAAAAGCCCTAAACCCTAAACCCTAAACCCTAAACCCTAAACCCTAAACCCTAAACCCTAAACCCTAAACCCTAAACCCGAACCCTATAAGCCCCGGCTCTGCCAGACTCGACTCGGAGGGCGTGGCCCGATTCCAGGCCATGCGCCAGCTTGGGCCCCAGACCCGGGGGCTCTTATGGCTTTTTAGGGTTTAGGGTTTAGGGTTTAGGGTTTAGGGCTTTTAGGACGTAGAGTTTAGGGTTTAGGGTTTAGGGTTTAGGGTTTAGGGTTTAGGGTTTAGGGTTTAGGGTTTAGGGTTTGGGGTTTAGGGTTTAGGGTTTAGGGTTACGGGGTTTTCCCCATTTGTGCGGATACACGGAGCTGCAGGTCCCAACTTTTCTTGTTTGGTCTCACTGGCGTTAACTGGCACAGAGTAGCCTGTAGTTCATTCTTGTTCGTCGGGAGCTCTAGGGTTTAGGGTTTAGGGTTTAGGGTTTAGGGTTTAGGGTTTAGGGTTTAGGGTTTAGGGTTTAGGGTTTAGGGTTTAGGCTCTGTCATACTCGTTGGATAAGATCTTCTGGGACTCTGTGGGTGGGTGGGTGCTTCTCCATCAGATGATGAAAATGCTCGACAAGTGAAAGTTAGCGCACGAGCTCTCACGGCTTGCACGTGTAGCGAATGAGTTTAGGGTTCTTAGGGCGTTTAGGGCGTTTACGGCTTAAAAGGGCTTTGGAGTGTTTGGGCCTTTTTGGGGTTTTCGGGCTTTGAGGGGCTTGAGCGCTGTTTCGGGAAAGTCTAGCCGCTAGCCTTCAAACCCTGCAAGCCCACACGCCCCTAGGCCCCTAAACTTGAGCTTAGGGTTTAGGGTTTAAGGTTTAGGGGCAGGGTTCTGCAATGTAACCCTATCCCTAAACCCTATATAAAACCTAAACCCTAAACCCTAAACCCTAAACCCTAAACCCTAAACCCTAAACCCTAAACCCTAAACCCTAAACCCTAAACCCTAAACCCTAAACCCAAAGCGAAGAGGATCATCGTGGGCCTCCTCGAGCGGCGCCAGCGCCTGCAGCAGCGTCGCCTGGATGAGGAGCCTCGGGAGAGCTCTTCAGGGTTTAGGGTTTGGGGTTTAGGGTTTAGGGTTCAGGGTTTGGGGTTTAGGGTTTGGGGTTTAGGGTTTGGGGTTTAGGGCTTGGGGCTTGGGGTTTGGGGTTTGTGTTTGGGGTTTGTGTTTGGGGTTTAGGCTTTGGGGTTTAGGGCTTTGGGGTTTGGGGTTTAGGGTTCAGGGTTTGGGGTTTAGGGTTTGGGGTTTAGAGTTTGGGATTTGGGGTTTGGTTTGGGGTATAGGGTTTAGGGTTTGGTGTCCCCGGGGTTTATAGTGCTTTTGCCCTTTGTTGTGGACTAAAGCGTACCCTGACTGTGATACGGTTGCTGGGTTACCCTAATGAGCCCTACAAGAGCCCCATGCCCGCCGGGAAGCCCTAAGCCCTAAACCCTGAACCCTAAACCCTAAACCCTAGGGGAGGGGGGGGGGGGGGGGGGGCTTGTCGCTACAGGCTCCCAAGTCGGGCATAGGGCTTAGGGCAAAGAACGCCAGGGTTTTCGAGTCTAAGGTTTTAGGGTTTAGGGTTTGGGGTTTAGGGTTTAGGGTTTGGGGTTTAGGGTTTAGGGTTTTAGGGTTCTGCGGTTTGACTCGGGTTTTGAGCAGGTTGAGGATCGAGAGTAGAGGTTGCGGGGTGGGAGCGGTGGGGAGGCTACTATGCCCAAATATGTCCGAATACGTGTCGGCCGCGTCCTTCATGTTTTTTTGTATTACAAGTTCATGTGGATTGTATTTTGATGCTGGCCTTTGTGGGTTTGGTGGGGGTTTCGGGTGTCGAGCTTTCAGGACCTCAGCAACGACGTGGAGAAGGATGTGCACTCGAAGCAAGCGCTTGCCAACGCCCGCCCAGCCTGATTGCCACTTGCTAAGCCCAGCATCCTAGATTTTTGACCCCAACCCCACCCCCCCAAGCCTCAAACCTTAAATTTGGGATGTTCACCCCTATACTAACAGTCCATAGGGATTGCAGTACCCCCTATGATTATCCCTATGAAGGACTGCTAGTATAAGGTTGAACATCCCAACCCTAAACCCTAAAATGCCTGCTTGGGGCTTCCCCAGGCCCAGATCCTATCAGAGAGAATCAAACACCACAAGCCTTCATCCCTAGTTCCCGAAGGCAGACACAACTGAATATGTCAAAGGCGCTGCCGTTGTTTAAAAGGTTTGCCCTAACTAAGCCCTTCCCCCCAACAAGCAAGGAACACTTGTCCTGGCACTCAGGATGCACACGTGCCAAGCAAGTGCAACGGTTTAGGATTCAGACGTGGGGGTTTACTGGACCTCAGTAGCTGAGTAGGAAACCTTTAAGGGCATTATGTATCCGCACCATAGTTGAAAGGTTAGCTGTTTTGGCCCCGGGTACTCAAGCAACTAGGGGACCGGACCATGAACGAAGGTTACGTCATGGACCCCTAAACCCTAAACCCGAAACCCTAAACCCTAAACCCTGAACACTTCTTAAGCGGCTGAGCCAGATCCTGAACCTTTGCGATGAGTTCGCTCCTCCCTTAAGTCTAGAGATCCCAGCGTCAAAGCCCTAAACCCTAAACCCTAAAACACGGGGGGGGGGGGGGGGGGTGCGCGATTTTCGCTGCCTTCAGGCTCGACCTAAACCCTGAGCCCTAAACCCTAAACCCTAAACCCTAAACCCTAAACCCTAAACCCTAAACCCTAAACCCTAAACCCTAGATCCTAAGCCTTGACCCCCTAAACCGAAGCCAGGTCACCAACCTACCGAGTCCTGACCGGCCCGGGCCCTGGGAACTGCAAAGGGGGTTTAGTGGGTTTAGGGGGTTTAGTGGGTTTAGTGGGTTTAGGGGGTTTAGTGGGTTTAGGGGGTTTAGGGGGTTTAGGGGGTTTAGGGGGTTTAGGGCGTTTAGGGGGTTTAGGGGGTTTAGAGGGTTTAGGGGGTTTAGGGGGTTTAGGGGGTTTAGGGGGTTTAGGGGGTTTTAGGGGGTTTAGGGGGTTTAGGGGGGTTTAGGGTTTAGGGTTTAGGGTTTAGGGTTTACGGGTTCGGGTTTGAGTGCAGGCGAGGGTCGGGTCCGTGGGTTCATAGGCTAGGTATCCAAGGACGGCGCCGGGCCTAGGGGTGTAGCTTCTCTCAGCCCTAAACCCTGAACCCTAAACCCGAAACCCTAAACCCTAAGTCCAGGGCTTCATGCGGCTTTTGGGAGCTTCGGGGGGGCGAGTTGCATGAGCTGGGGTTTTAAGGAGAGCTTGAGGGGTTTCAGGGCCGGGGGTTTGGGATGCCTAGGGTTGAGGCGCCTTGTAGGGTTTGGGGGCTAAACCCTAACCCTAAGACTTAAGCCCTAAACCCTAAACCCTAAACCCTAAACCCTATGAGGAGGGTGACAAGGACTCGGGTTCGAAGCCACAGAGAAGCTGGAGCGTTGCAGTGTCTAGGGTTTAGGGTTTAGGGTTTAGGGTTTAGGGTTTAGGGTTTAGGGTTTAGGGTTTACGGTTTAGGGTTTTTAGTTTTTAGGGTTTAGGGTTTAGGGTCTTCGGGTTTGGCACTTTTTGCATCCACTGATACATACTTTGTGTAGTAAGGGGGGGGGGGGGGGTCTTGGGATGTTCTCCCTTATACTAACAGTCCTGACTAGGGACTTTAGTACCCCCTATGATACTCCCGATTAAGGGCTGTTAGTATAAGGGGGAACATCCCAAGGGGGGCGGGGGCCCCCTAACCCTAAACCCTAAACCCTAAACCCTAAACCCTAAACCCTAAACCCTAAACCCTAAACCCTAAACCCTAAACCCTAAACCCTAAACCCTAATCCCTCACTTCAGGACTACCTCCAACAAAGACATCGGGGACATGAATGAGATCAAGAGCATCAACGAGATCGCGGAGATCCGGGGATTCGTGTTTGGGCTTTAGGGAACCCGAAACCCTACACCCCAAACCCTAAACCCTAAACCCTAAACCCTAAACCCTAAACCCTAAACCCTAAACCCTAAACCCTAAACCCTAAACCCTAAACTGCCCTAAACCCTTAAATCCCTAAACCCTGAACTGCCCTATACCCTTAAAGAGCTTTAGGATGACGGCCTGAAGGCGCATGGTTAGGTAGGTGTACATATACCGTAACTCGGGTGGCAGTTGCCCTACTTCCGAGAAGCCTGAGGCCCTCGGAGGCTCCGGCAAGTAGCCCTAAACCCTAAACCCTAAACCCTAATGCATGGCTGCGCGG
>CAJNDS010000126.1:112500-131959 GCA_905221605.1 Symbiodinium natans
CAGGTTTGGGGTTTAGGGTGTAAGGTTGAGGGTTTAAGGTTTAGGGTTTAGAGTTTAGGGTTTAGGGTTTAGGGTTTAGGGTTTAGGGTTTAGGCGGTTGCCCCCACCCCCCGCACTAATCATGTTAAGTTAAGATCATAAGGGTTTAGAGAAGGGATTAGAGAAGAGGGTAACTATGCACAACCATCAGGTAAGCAAAACTGTGTCTCCGTAGTGTGTGGTGGAGAAATGGACGCGGTGGAGCAGGCTGTGCATATTATGTCCGCAGGCACCTGGCTTAATTCAATCATTGCGTCGATGCTTTGCCTTGTCGAATGCAACTGAAGCATCGCTGAAACCTATGAGGTTGTCAGCTTAGGTTATACCCTAAACCCTAAACCCCAAACCCAAAATACATAGAAGAACCCTAAACCCAAACCCTAAACCCTACACCCTAAACCCTAAACCCCAAACCCCAAACCCAAAACCTTGAACCCAAAACCCAAAACCCTAAACTTCTAAACCCTAAACCCTAACCCTAAACCCTAAACCCCAAACCCCTAAACCCTAACCCTAAAGAGCTGGGAACCCTAGAACCCAAGCCAAGCTGACAACTTGCCGGGGAAAGGAAGCTCTGACACCTGCACAGGGCTGCTGTTTCACGGTGGATCGATTTAAGTGGGGGCTTGATCCAACTTCTTCGCCCTCTTGTAGGAGTTTAGGGTTCGGGAACCCTAAACCCTAAACCCTCAACCCTAGACGGTCTGATCGACCCTGGACCCCAAACCCTGAAGCATAAGAGCTGTGCCGGCTTATCTAGAGACCCCCGAAAAGGGGGCCATCCTACTATAAGGAATCTACCACAATAGACCCCCCAAAATGGCAGCATAATTTATGGACTAAGGTGCCTTGGGATATGTTGATTGTTTTAATGTTTGGATCTTACTCAGGAAAACTTTTCAGAGGCCAACCTACTGGATTAACCCCCTTGCCTCCCTCTGGAAGGCAGTGGACTTCCAAAGGCGTTTCTGGACCCTGAGATTCGGGCACAGGATTCCGTTTAGGGTAACCCTAAATCCTAAACCCTAAACTCATATATGCGGGCTTTAGAGCTTCAGAATGGGATTCGGGGTTCAGGGCTCTAAGTAGTGTGATAGGGGCCTTTGGGGGCGTAAGCATGTTAACTTACGTTCTACGTCCCTTACCTATAGTTAGTAAGAGGGCGCCGCCTAGTAGGTTATTATAGCCTCACAACTGGACCAAGGTTTGCTTGACCAAGGTTTACCTGCACCCTAGAACCTAAAGTTTAGGTACCCCTAAATCCTAAACCCAGAACCCAGCGGGGTGAATTAACGACCGCTCCGAGAAAACCTCCACACTTTGGGGGAGGGCTGCGGGTTCAGGGGTCCAGAAACAGAGCGCCTTTTGTTTGGGTGTGCACCGGATTGGGCAGAGGCAGGTCTCTTTGGGCATGCGGTGGAGCCCTAACCCTAAACCCTAAACCCAAAACGCCTAAACACTTAGAGCGAAGGGTTTCGTGTTTAAACGCTTGGGGCACCCTTCGGCGCAAGGGTGTTAACTTAATAACTTCTCTGCCTGCCCGTGCAGATGCGAGCGACGCCCAATCCTGGTGAAGTTGCAATTTTTTGAAGCTGGGGGGCGGGGGGGATTAGGTTTTAGGCTTTAGGGTTTGGGGTGTGCCTGTTCCTTAAAAATCATCAATTGAGCGCACATGGTTTCGGGTAAACCCGAAACCCGAAACCCTAAACCCTAAACCCTAAACCCTAAACCCTAAACCCTAAACCCTAAACCCTAAACCCTAAACCCTAAACTAGCTGTAGCAACATGTAGCAACAGCCCCCCCACCCCCCCCCCCCAGCTAGACTGCGCGCTGCACTCCTCGCCGAGTGCCCGAGGATGCCAGCCGGGCGCCCAGCTGAGCCTTCGTCACATGCCGCCTTCCTGATGTTTAGCACAAAGAGGTCAAGTCAATTTCATGGGGTGCGAACTTAGCTTGTACAATGATTTCGGGTTTGGGCCTGGGATAGATGCCGACCTCCTCGTGGACGAGCCTGGATAGCATATGGACTTCGTGTCCGTTCGCAGCCGCGAGCTGCTCAAGAAGGGCCCTTCTTAGTATCGTAGCAGCCAGATTTGTACAGTTTTCGCCCCCGTGGATAGTGTCCCTGTACGTTGTGGATCTGATTAGCCAACTCGCAGCCGGAGGCCAGAGGAGCTAAAAGGATCGAGCGTTGACGAGGGATAGATCCTTCCCTAACCTTTGGGATAGTTGTCTGTCCTCTTTACAACTCATAGCCGGAGGCCGGAGGATACTGAGGGCAGGTGGCTGTTCAGGTGAATATCGGGATAGGTGTACAACACGCAGCCGGACGGCTAGTGGATACATCTAGAGCGATAGGTTACCACCCCCTGGAGATAGCAACTCTGGGGATCCTTCCGATAGTTAACGTCGGGAGTGGCTCGGAACGATTGGCTAGCTACCTTGAGTTCCCCGTTGACAGGGATACTGTTACTTCTGGTGCAACATTACAACCTACAACTGTAAATATACAACTTCTTTCTCCTCGTGTGGCCTGAGCTAGTTACTGGAACGGGTTGCGCAAGTTTTCATTGGTTTGGACACTTCGCACAGGTTAAGAGCCTTGTCGCTTGGCCTGGACGAGCTGTTCGAGAAGTTTTTCTTGGTATAGCGAAGAGGTACCACTTGCATAGCGAAGTTTTCCGCATTTGTCATTTGTGTTCATTGACTGCAGCAATGTCCACACGTGATAGCATTGGGAGCAGTGAGTCTAGCGATAGTGATGTGTTAGGAACAGGGAATAGATTCCTCGAGGACCAGGTCAATGCGGTCAATCAGAATGTGGCCGCCGCTGATAGTCACGTGCGAAGTATAGCCGACGTCGAGAACATGGACTTCATCGACGACGGACGGAATAGTGGAAGGACAGGAATGGAGACGGATAGCAATGCTGATAGAGATCGTTTCGGCCTCAGCTTGTCAGGACCGCTTACTGTAGACGTTAGGTCGAGCGCTGCGGATAGTATGTTAGTGCCAGGGCCACCGCCAGGACTGCCGGATAGAAGCTTGGAGATCGTGGCGACGCTGGATAGTGTGGGGAGGTCGGGAGGGCTGGGCTATGCCGGGATAGCGGGCGCGTCAAGCACTCAGGGGAGGGACCCAGGCGAAGAATTGCGGGAGTTGCTCGCAGTCCCGTCAATCGCAGGTAGAGGGGATGCAGTGATGCAGCTCAGCATGCTTGCAAGCAGTCCTGTAGTATTCGATCCAGTCATGGGAGCTACAGATTTAAGTGAGTATAGGGCCGGAAGAGGTGGGATAGAGGCAGGAAATGCTAGGACTCCGACGCTTGCTATCGAGGATCTGGCTGGATTAGGTGGAAGGATGGAAGAGGGGCCGTTCGCCAACCCCTCCGAGACTGTGCTCCACGGGACGGATCAAGAGACGACGGGAGATACCAAGGGAACCACCGGATCCAGGATAGAAATCGCAATAGAGGATAGAGTGGATAGCCTTGCAGTGTCATCATCGTCAGATCACGATAGGACGATCAGGAGAAATGATGATGGGATAGATGCAATGATGAATAGTGGTGAGCTTGGTGCTGAAGGCGATCGCATGAGAAGTGCGGATAGCGGACACTGGATGGGCAGAAGGAATGGAGACGACATCGTTCCCGGAGTGTATTCGAATAGTGCGGCCATGATTGGGAATGTCGGTATCGATCCTACAGATCTGGAGTTGATAGCCAAGGGATCTTCAGCGGTAGCACGGAACATGATCAGTGAGAGCGATGATAGAGCGCTGTCTGTGTTTTCGTCAACAGGGCTGTCGGAGGCATCGCCAGGCGGGAATGTTGAAGCGTTGAAAGATGTGGGGATGGGTCAAACTTCGACGATCGGAATAGAGTGGGGATCCCATGGGATCCGGAGTGCTCTCGAAGAAACGGGGGTCATCACAGATGCAGACTTCGTGAAGTTCTTCACGGATCAGGCACCGGGTAACCCAGGCTCAACGCCCATGACGATGCACTCGGAATCACAGGAGCGATGGAACGCTGGGATATATGGTGCCAAGGTCACAGGGCTAGAGAGCAGCAGGTCACGAAAGATGTCGATGGGGTCGGATAGTGGGCACTCTGGTGGTCGATCTACATCTTTGAAGAGGGATAGCCCGGGTGGATCGGAGACTGGGGTCGGTGCCACGAGCAAGATAGGCAAGATGGATGAGGGAATGCGTAAGCAACGAGCAGAGCAGGCCGTTAAAGAAATGAACAAGATGGCCGGGAGCATCCCCGCAGCAAAGAAGTCGAAGTCGACCGAGGTCGGAGGACCGATCCATCAGGCGGGAATGATCACCCCGGATCAGGACAGCGAGGGATGGGGCAACCGATCCCCGGCCCCACGATCCCCTGGGATAGGTGGGCAGTACGAACAGTTCGTGATCAATACTCCTCCTGAAGGACGAGGCAGGGACGATGAGATGAGGGCAACATCATCCCCGCCAAGGCGGGCAAAGACGAGAACTCCTGCCGATCCGGACAAGTCGTCGTTGGGAGAGATAGACGGCAGGATAGATGACTTGCAGACGGTGGTTGTGGATACGCAGACCGACGTAGCCAAGCTTAAGGTGGCAAGTGAATGTGCAAGTGCAATTGCCAATAGCTCAGCGGAGAAGGCGGACGTCATGAGCAAGAGATTAGTGGAATGCGAGGAGGAGGTGAAGCACTGGAAAGGGTGGATAGAATCGCAGCAGATAGATACGAAGACAACACTGTCGCAAGAGTTGAAAGAGATGAGTCGGGTCATGGACGGGAGCATCAGCGAAGATAGGATGGATGACGCAATGGCCTCGCCGCTGACCGAGGGAGCCATGCAGCTCGCACGGAGAATGAGACGGCAGGTTGAAAATGTGAAGGTACTCAAGACCTCTGTTACAACAAGGTTGAAGGGAGTGGAGGAGCGAATATCCACGGTGGAGCACTCAGCGGACGTGGTCAAACAGAGTACCGGGTCGAAGATTACTACGATAGAGACAGGGTTGAACGAGATGAGACGCGGCATAGGTGCAGTTTTCTCGAGCATGCACGTGCGACATGAGAATGGAACATGGAAGAGCGAGAGACTGGATAAGGTAGAGACAGTCTTAAATAGACACTGGGACCAGATCAAGTTGGCAGGTGAGGAACTAAAGAAGCTGAAGTCCAAGGGGAGCCAGAACGCCGGAGTAGATAAGGCATCGTCATCCCATTGCAACACCCAAGGAAAAGGTCCTGGATGTGGGTGCAGAGAGCCAGGCGAGGGTCACGGCACATGCATAGATGGAGCAATACGCAGCGAAACCAAGAAGCTGAGTGAAGTGGTCCTGGCGCAGAAGGAACACATAATGACCGTCGCGAGAGAGGTGATAAAGAACCGCAAAAGCGTGGCTGAGATTGTGGCGAACATGACAAAGGTTCACGAGAATTGTGAGAATGTTGCGGCGAGAACCGATCGGATAGATGAGAGGAGAAACGGAGATCAAGCCTGGGTGAAGGACACCGTGCGAAAAATGGAAAAGACAATGGAATCGATGTCGAGCCGAATGATAGATGAACAGAAGAGAGTTATGGGCGAGTTTATTCTGGTTAATGCTCGAATTGATGAGAGTGCACGGAACGAAGGGGTAGGTAAGACACGAGGAAACAGCGCGGAGATAGGAAAGCCGCCGACTATGTCACGCGGGCGAGATAGTCACGGTGGAGGTGGGGGAGCTGATGGAAGAGCCAGGAGTGACAACGCTCGAGGAATAGAAGCTTCGAGGACGGAGACGGTGGGCCCCGTGGTAGATCGGAGGGTCGAGAATAGATGCAGTGTGTTAGAACAGCAGGTAATCAAGATCACTAGTCAATTGCAGGGATTGACCACTGTGAATGAGCGAATCGTGAGGGAGAACGCTGGTCTGCTCAGCGAGATAGAAAGCATGAAAGGGGAGAACAAAGGCGTAACGGAGTCGGTAGCGCGGATGATCCGGGATAGTAGAGATGAGGTATCTAAAGTGAGAGCAGATCTGGATCTCCGAAGTAGGGAATTGCTAGAGCTCAAAGAGAAGAACGAGCAGCTGGAAGCAGCGGTACGGGAATATGAACGGAGACTGGAGCAGGTGAAGCGAAATGATAGCATCAAGGCTGAGCTGGATAGCATGTGGAGCAGAATAGGTGAGATCGCCAAGCAGAGCTCCGAGTATGCGATGCCGGCGCCGGCGGCGGGAGGTGCTTCGAACGCTGGCAAGTGCCGGTGCTACGCCTGCGCCAAGCTCCTTCGGAGATAGAAGAGAGAATGGAAGAAAGGATAGACAAGGAGATGGAGGTTTGTTGGGAGAAGAGACTAGGGTCAGGAGGTGCCCCGTGTGCGTTAGACAGGCAGAAATGATGATTGCATGTCAGGGCTGTGGAAGAGAAGTGTGTGGCAACTGCTATGAATACCATGATGACTTGTGCATGCTGTGCTCCACCGATAGAAGAGGATGCGACACAGGAGGATTCGCAGGGACAGGACTTCCGAGACCGCAAAGTGGACGCGACCATGATGGGGATGATGCCAGATTCAGGAACCCGGTCGGCGGAGGGTATAGCAAGTTCAAGGACACTAGGGGGATGGAGAAATGCAACGAGATCTCGATAGCGAAGGAGCCATCATCCGGAGAAGTGGGATTGTGGCTGGGCGATGTTGCACATACCGCAAAGGCTGCGTATCTGTATGATGGGGAGTATGCATACACACAGGTACTGAAGGTACGTGAAAGGAGCGAAGCAATGATAGACATGGAGCTCAAGTACCCTGCGCTAGAGAACCAGCTATTTAGCGGATTGAAGAGAGCGATAAAGTCAGAGTCATTATCAGCGAAGGTGAAGATGGAGATGTACAAGACCCAGAAAGTGGGAGATGGAAAACCGATGACGGCCATGAGATTACTTACGCTGATAGTGAAGCATGTTGAGATCCCGATGGCTAAGGAGAGTCAGGTACTGTACGATGGTCTGAGCAGCACGAAGGTCATGCATTTCCCAGGGAAGCCCGAAGAGGAGGCAATGGAGGAATTCATGACTAGATGGGATCTGGCACACACGAACCTTGTAGGGCTCAAAGGCAACACCTGGAGCGAGCAACAGCTGGGGTGGATGTTGCATTCGAAGGTGCAGAGAGTTCAGGTGCTGAATCACGATATTGAGGCTTGGAGATTGCTTCCGGACGAGGCCAAGACGCATACCTGGTTGCGAAAGAGAATCAAGGATAGACTGGAGATGTGGAGAGCGGACAAGAACATAGACGAGGCCTCAATGTGGGTGAGCCGACAGGCGTTCTCGAGTGGATATGCGGCGATGCCGGCTCAGCAGGGATCATATAGAGCGCCGGTGAATAGAAGAAGCGCGTACGCGGATGATAGACAAAGGAGTTCATCGCCCGGAGGTGGGAATGGATACGGAAGAGGAATATCCGTTGGCAGAGGAAGGGACGGACTTTCTCAGGCGGGGAGGGCTGATGACCCAAAGAATAGGTACGGATCAAAGTCACCGTTCGGGAAGAGAGGAGTTTGCTACCCCTATACGCGCGGAACGTGCCCAATGACTGCGGCGGACTGCAAACATTCGCACGACATTTATCTGTATAGTCAGGCGGAAGAGGTCCTCAAGAAGGCGGGATACTGCTTTGAGCATTTTCGGTACGGCAGCTGCAGAAATGACAAGTGTAAAATGCTCCACGAGGCTATCCCGAATAGCATTAGGGAGGCTTTTGAGACAGTAGAGATAGAGCAGAAGGAGACAAGGCCATCGAGTCCACATGCTGATGGTGAAGGGCCAAGTTTTCGCTAGGGGCGGGCCGAAACCCACAGGCCAGCGAGGAAAGTCAGGTGTATGCGGCCATGCCTGTGGTACGACAAGGAGACGATGGCGCCGAAAGCACGCATAGGGGAATACTAGTGACAACGACAGGCAGGGAGCGAGTGAAGAAGGGTAATAGGCGAGTCAAGGGGTTGGGCTCCGAAGAGACGGGGATAGCAGGACTGGATATATGCTATTGGAAAGGACACACAGCTGACAAGATGGTACGAAAGTGCAAAAACGTACACAAGAAGGGGTATGTACATGATGTGAAACGATATCCCGTGATTGAGGAGGCAAAGGCAAGGCTACGAGGAATATCCCTAGCCGAAGAGGTCGTGCTGGACATACTTGCCGGAGAGCAAGGCGAGGAAGGTAAGGATGCTTCAAGACTGGCTGATAGGATAGTGGAGGAATGCAGGAGAATAGGTATAGTCGACGAGAGATTCCGCGTGGATAGTCGAGAGGATAGTCAACCGGCGGCGTCTGCACAGCATTGTTTGCCATCGGTAATGAGACGATGGATGATCGACTCGGGGTGTGCTATGGATCTGATAGCAGAAGCAGACCTCACCCAGGATGAAAAAGATATGGCTATTGAGGCGAAGAAAGTGCGGTTCAACACCGCCAACGGCAACACCACGTCAAAGCAAGAAATATGCATGGATATTCAAGGGATGCCTGAGACGATGAGGATTAGAATGCTCGAGAGTACTCCCGCTGTTCTATCGATGGGGAGGAGATGTATGAAAATGGGATATTCGTTCCATTGGCTGGCGGGCGCGAACCCCGTGTTCGTCAAGCCTGATTCGAGCTTGATAGTACTAAAAGTCATCGGGGATATCCCATACATGGTGGATAGAATGTCAACGGTCGTTAGTGAAAGTGAGCGGAGTGACTATCACATCTATCCTGCTATGCCAGCGCCTCTTGCGATTGAATTGCCCGTGCGAGGAAATTCCAGTCCGAGGAGGATCGGAGAGAAACAGGATGAATGTAGTCCCAAAAGCGTGGACTCGGACACGGATAGAGACATCGAGGAGGAACCGATAGGAAAGGCCGCCAACGACGACGGGAGGCTACTAGACAAGTGGATGTTAACGGGTAATAAGGCGGTGTGTTTCCACAACAAACCAAGAACGAAGGCTTGCGATCCATGGTTTGAAACACTGAGATTCCCAGAGATACATGCACTTGTGCCGCGATTCGCCGAGAGATGTAGATCCAAACGTGTGTACAAAGATGGCAAAACCGTGGCGGAATGGATAGACTGGGTGGATAAGTACAGTGAGGGAGAGAATAGAGAAGCGGAGGAGGAATTGTGGACCGGCAAAACCATGTTCAAGATAGAAGGACTAACCTATGAAGGAGCGGACGCCGGGGAAGCGGCACAGAGCGATAGCGTGAAGGTGAGAAAACACATTTTGAATAGAATGGCTGCGGACGAAACCACGGGGCTAGACGACTTACTAATGATGTTAGACAAGAACATTGGTACTGGTGGCGAGGCAGAAACGCTTGTCGAGATAGCCAGATGTTTGTGGCCGCTTGCTCCACAAGAGATACTTGACGGCGGAAAGGCGCAAAAACCCCAGGGAGAAACGAGACCTGAAATCATGAAGATAAGGAAAGCGATGGAAGGGAGCAGAAGGGTTATTGTGCACATTTGTTGTGGAAAGTCAAGGGGAAAGTTTGACGACGTCGCAAGTGAACTAGAAATGGGTGTGATAGACATCGACATGGAGGAGAACGTGCTGCAATCTGATACATGGTGGTGGCTAGTGAAGCTGGCTACGACTAATTTGGTGTTTTGTTGGCTAGCTGGACCGCCTTGCAGAACAAGATCCGTGATGAGACACAGAAGGCCGGGTCCGATCCCACTTAGATCGAGAAATGGACCAGAGCGGTGGGGATACTCATTTATCAGTTGGGCACAGAAGCAGGAGTGTCGTGACGACGACATCATCATACTGCGCGTGTGCATGCTTGTGGTGATAGGAAAGGCACGTCACCGACGACTGAGAGCCCCAACAATGTGCCTCATTGAGCAACCCCAGGACCCCGAAACATATTGGGATGAGACGCCAGATGGAGGATGCGCGTCATTGTGGGCGACTGAAGAATGGGATAGGACGAGTGCCATTCTAGGGACTAAGTTATTTAGTTTCGAACAGGGACCGATGGGACACCCTAGGAGAAAGCCGACCACAATAGCGACTGACGCAGAGTTGATAGGATGGGCGGTCAATCTTAGAGGACCAGGGACCGGAGCGACGAACGATGGCGATGATAGAAGCAAGGGCGAGATGAGCGAGTCACAAAACTGGTCGGAGTGGGCACCGGGATTAGTGCGAGCCATCAAGGAGACTATGCGTAAGCACCACCGAATTTCATCAGTGGTCGAAAAGGGGATAGACGAGAGGAATAGGGAGACAACGACAGAACAAGACGATGGTGACGGTCGACTGAGAACGACGTTCTACTGCGCCGCGTGTAAGGCCGATTCATCCGGGGTATGCGGTTTTTGTGAAAGAGCTTTGAGTCCTGAGCAGATTGAGGCGGGGCAAAGCGCACGCAATATGACGGATGCGGAGTTTCAGCTCATCCACGGAATGAAGAAGAGTCCGGATGACGACCTAAGGATCGCGGAGCAAGTCGTCGCTGTACCCGGCGAGGAAGAAAGCGCCGAAAACGGAGGCGAATTGGATGATGATATAGATTTGCCAGGAATAGCCGATGAAGAACAGGCTAGAAGAGGAGTGGGAGAGCCTCAGAAGGATGATAGCGCCGGTGACATGGGAGAAGTGGAACAAGCAAAGGCAGAAGACAGACCTGCGGATCAGGTTCGAGTTGCGGATAGAATTGGCGAAGGGATAGGGTCGAGCAAAACTGTGAGCATCCGGAGAGCAAGATACTCACCGGAGTATGCAAAATCGACGGAACATTTGCTCACGCATCTCCCAAAGAACATGCACTGCGTTGCTTGTCGACAAGGCAAAGCAATAAACGTCCCCTTCAACAGGGGCGAAGGCATCACAGACAAGGGCGCCGAGAAGTTCGGGGAGAGGGTCACTGCTGACACGATAGTTCTTCGCAGCAACAAAGACAAGGGAATCCGCGGAGAAAACAATGCAATCGTGATGTTCGACTTCAAGACACAGTGGGTACACTGCACGCCCGTAAAGTCCAGGGGAACGGATGAGTTTGTGCGAGCTATCAATGAGTTCCGAGGCCCAGATATGGTAGTGCATCTGTACGCAGACGGAGCCGGTGAATTCTCAAAAGCCTGCGACGTCATAGGAACTTGCAGGGCGACTTCTACACCCGGATTACCCCGAACGAATAGCATAGCGGAGCTCAAGGTCAAAGAAGTAATCTACGGTGGCAGAGTATTGCTGAGACAAGCAGGACTAGAACCGAAGTGGTGGCCGTACGCTGTGCAGACGTTCTGCTTCCATAGGAACGTACAACAAGTGGACGGGGTAAGCCCGTACGGGAAAAGACATGGCAACGAGCAAGACAAAGTGAAACTGATTCCTTTCGGGGCACTTGTTAACTACCTCCCCATTGCCGAAAAGCCTAGAAAAGCTGGCAAAGAGGACGCGGCCCTGCTCGAACGGGGGGATCCTGAAAATGACGCTCTTGAGATTCTCGGAGCTGATGAAGATGTTTCGAGCATGGCCTTGCCCTCTGAAACGAAGGAAACTAAAGAACAACGCTTGCAAAGGGAGGAAGAGCTGAGAGAGATCGATAGACGTGCGCTCGACATGGTCATGACGCAGGACTTTGATGTGCAGCATGCAAAGGACATCATCCTGAAGTTCACTTCGATAGAAAAAGGAATAGCGAAGAATTCGCGGAGCATGGCCACCGGTAGAGGGTTCATAGTCCTGGGGCTGTATGCGTACGGAGGAAAGGTTGGCGTTACGAATAGTGCCAAAGAATATCCGGGGATAGCCATGGTGTGCTGCGAGCTGATAGCAAAATGCTTCCCAGAAGCTACTTTTACAACGGTGATTGTGTCTGTCGGAACCAGGATGGGGCCTCACAAGGACAAGTTTAACGAGAGCCAGACATACAACTTTGTTGTACCGGTAAGCGAGAGGGCGGGCGAAGCTATGATCTGGACAGAAGAGGAACAGTGTGCGAGTGAGGGTGGCAAGGCCGCCGGGATAGAGAAAGAGGTGCTTCCGGGAAAATGGATATGGGGAAGGACTCGGAAGGTGGATAGTGGGCTAAAGTTCAATCCAAGAGTTTGGCATGCTACCGAAGATGCCTTGGCGCCGGAGGATAGAGTGATAGCGGTGGGATATACCCTGGCAGCGGGTAAAAAGGCATCTGTGGACGACAAGTGGAAGTTGATGAGGCTGGGCTTCAGATTGGATGAGCACTTTGCGACGTTAGCGGATGGCTTATGCCAGGCAGCGTGTGCAGACGATGGTGGGGATGGGGAAGAATATGTAGATCACGACGCCGAGGAAGAGCAAGCGTATGCCATGGCATCCAAGGCGAAGTTCGACACTCCGACATCACCCGGATTGTTCCTAGGTTACGCGCTCCAACCAGGGGGTGTTCCGAGCGGAGACTATATAGTGGTTGAGCTGGCGCACCTGTATCACGGATGGACGGTACCGTCGATACACCGCGTGAAGAGGATAGTACTTGACGAGGAGATGCCCAACTACTTCCCGACGCAAGCTGTGGCTGATAGGAAGTCGAGAATCATGACAGCGACTCGAGCTGATGCCCTGGCCAGATTGGAACTGGAGAGAGAGGGGCAGCAAGGAGAGGAGACGGAGGAAATCTTCGCAGAGGAGAGAAGGGTACGAGCCGATGTGATGAGACAAATTAAGTGCGACGATCAGCATCTTCAAAACGGGGATTTCTGGGAACATGATGAGATAGACCATTCGTGGACGCTTCATCACATCTTACCCCGAAAGGAGCTGTGTACCCCAGGCGAGGAGGTCAAAGGTACAGGTGGCCCCGGGGATAGAGAGCTGGGTCCAAGGAGGCGAACGGGGATAGTGTACGCCGATGGTACATCGGAGGTGCTGGATGAGGATAGAATGAAGGGCAAGAAGAAGATCACCAAGAAATGGACGGGGTGCACTACGTTCTGGGAAAAGGGGGAGCCTGAGGGAGAGATAGATGATGAAGCCAAGGAGCGGGCGCGGGGAGAGAAGGCGACGGGTATACGGGGGGTGGGTTTAGACTACGAACAAGACATGCCCAGAATAGAGCGGCCGTACGCGAGATCTCACAAACCCAACTCCATTTCGTCAGCAGAGTGGAATAGGATGAGCCCGGGACAGCGACTACGTTATATCGAGGGAGACAAAGAGAGGATCATCAGAGGAGAGAGGCCCCCTTCGGCCGTTCGAGGGCAAGAGGAAATAGGACCGCGTCCCGCAGAAATTGGAGTTCGAGAATGGATGGAGAAAATCACCGACCATGGCCAGGAATTCTCACCGCCGGAGTACCGATGGGATCCCCCACCGGGAATGCCTGAGGGTGGCCGAGTATGGGCAGTAAGAAACAATCGCGCCACATCCTACCGATTCTATGGCGGAAGGGACAAAAGACGGCTTGAGCTCTGGTGGAGGGTCACTCGGAGCGCTAATACTGGAGAGGTCTTAGAATCCATTGAGTACGACTCTTGTATACAGGCAGAGATGATGCGCAATAGAGGGAGATACCGATTCGTTGTGCCCAGGGACATCATCACGGAGTTCTGGTACATCCCCGACGGAGGAGAAGACCGACGAATCAGGGATAGAGGAGAATCAGCAGAACCTGCTGCACCGGCGTCCAGGATGGGGGATACTGAGGAGGTTACGAAAACCATCAACCAATTGTGCAGCACAGCTGGAATAGCGCGAACACCGTCCGACAACATCATTGGGGAAATGATGAGGGAGTTGGGCGAACAGCCTAAAGTGCAGATCATGGAGGTCGGATTAGAAGAGATCGGGGGTAACGGAGGTGAGAACGTATCTTGGATATCGGGGGAAGGATGCGTGATAGGAGAGGGTGTGACGGATGTGGTCATTGCTATCGATGCGTCTAGCGACGGCATGAGGACAGAGGTTGATCGGAAGGCATCCGGGTGGAGACGTGAGGAAGGCCTAGATAGTACGCGAGAGGCTCGAGAAAGAGTATTTGGCAATGTAGAAAAGGTTATCACAGACGCCAACAGCAGAGGAATAGTGGCCACGATCATCTGGATAGGCGGTAAAAGTCGAATGGCTGACGAGACCATTGTTCGAATGGCGCTTGCCTGGGACATGTGGATAGTGCGGAGTGATGGATGCATGCTGGGTATGCATGACGGGGTAGACGCCTCGTGTTACATAGGAGTCGTCACACCATGCATGATGAATGCGATCGCGGCGGACATGTTAGCATGCGATCACATGCCAAGGGATCATGACTTGATGTCGCGCATAGTGAGGACATCGGACGCGAAAATAGACGTACGGCGAGAGCAGGAGGGTAAAGCGATACGCGAAATGATCAAGGTGTTAAAGGACGTGATAGACATCTGCGGCGAGGAAGAGGGTGATTCGGTGTCGATGGCATGTGAAGAACACGGGGGAGGCTATCTCGGATATAGCAGTGGTATGGTGACACTGGACGTGGACTCCTTGGCACAGCTGGAAAAGGGAACGATTAGAGGCGACGAGACTGGGGGATCACTAGAAAGGCTGTTGAAGATAGCCAAGAGAAGAATGAACGGAGGAAACTCATATTGGGTGATAGACATGGAGGGGGACGACGAGCACGAAGAATATGCTACGGATAGAGAAGATCAGACGCTGATAAGGAACTATGCTGCTGCGGCGGCCGAGGATGGGGCACCATACATCAGTCGTGAGGAGATCAGATGGAAAAGATGCATAGTTATGAACAATCCTGGCCGAGAGGCATTGAGGGAGATCTTCGGACCACGAGCGAAACACACACAAGATCTGCGCGTGATCCTGGTTGACGGCGACGACATAGGCAAGGTTATGATGACGAAGCAGAACAGTCGCCGCATCAGACATAGCACCGGAGGGGCCGCAGTAGCTTACCCTGGAGAAGAGCTTGAGGTGGGAGACCTGAACGGGGACGGATGGATGATAGTGCTGACCGGGGAGAGGGAGAACCACGACGCAGATCGGCGCCATGACCAAGATAGAGAGGAAAACCCCGGATTCGACGACCAGAGCGATGTGTTTGACTCGGAAGGATGGACGTTGTCAGACCTAGAAGAGGAACGGGAACCGGTGGATGAGGCGTTCTTCAGGGCCGGACACGCCGAAACCATTAACCTCGAAACTATGGAGAAGGGCGAATGCAACATAGTCATGTGGGAGGCAGAGAGGAACGCACTAGTCCTCGAACTAAAGGACGACATCCATGTTCCACTGATAGGATACACCTGGGTTCGTACTGGGATAGCGTATCCGGAAGATCCTGGCACCAGTGTAAGAGTGTCTGCGCTCGGGCAGCTTGTGGCAGAAACCATGTGCGACGTCATAGGATACGAGGTATCACCCGAGCGAGAGATCCTGGTGGCTATACAGAATAGAAATAGCTTTCCCATCACGTTTGGAGGAGGAGGGGGGCCAATCATGAGAATGGAATTCGCTAAGGGAGTATGTCTACGGCCGAGGATGCGCGGGTGCATGATGCCTGAGAACGTGAAGGAAGTGAGACATCGTAGGGCACATCGGGAGAGCAAGAAAGCAATCTGGGCAAGGGAGGCCCGTGCGAGGGAAAGAGACAGGGATAGTGTGGATCATGGGCTGAGAGCAAGGAGGAGTAGAGATGAGGATAGGCGGCGAATCGGCATCAAGCATGTCTCGAATAGGACATACAAGTGCCGAGAATGTCGACGACTGTTGGAGGGAAAAGCCAAGGTACCTAGCTTGATCCTCACGTCGATGACGCTTTGCTTCGCATGCTTCATGAACAAGCATACTACACCCGTCGATAATTTGATCCGGCAGGGTTATCAGACTGAAGACGAGGAGTATGGAGATGGAATAGTCGCAGTCCCTGCTATACAGGTGGATGCAGATCAAGAGGATAGTTGGGAAGAGGTTGCGGAAAATGAAGTGTGTGATAGCATCGACGAGACAGTGGGAGAGTGTGAGCCACTAATGGCCACAATCATAGAGGACGAAGAGGAGGACATCGAGGAAGTTTTCGGACTTGTCGCTAGACCCGTGACGAAGGCTGAGAGGGCGATCAACCCCAAGGCTCGGGCAGCGCTTGATAAAGAATGGAAAAAGCTGATGGATCAAGTGGTCTGGATAATGGAGGAGGTGCGTTCGTGGAAGGACGTACAACGGGAGGCAATGGATAGAGGGGAAATAGCTCATGTAGGTCGTATCTTTGACATCTGTGTGGAAAAGAACTGGGAGCTTGCTGAAGACGATCCTCTTAGAAAGTATAAGGGGAGAGTTGTGTTTGAGGGATGTCATGTCAAAGACCAGGAGGGAAAGTGGGCCATCTTTCAGGAAATCACATCATGTCCCGCGACACTTGAGGCAGGCAAGATGGCGGATGCCTATGGGATGCTGCCAGGACATGACATCGAGATGTCGGACGGTGAGTCGGCATACACGCAGGCGCTGTTGGGGGGGGCCTAAAACATGGATACGGATCCCGAGGGATAGGTGGCCAGATGAATGGGAGGGCATAGACGACCCCGTGGTGCCACTGAGACTAGCTTTATACGGGCATCCGGATGCCGGGGGGTTCTGGGAAAAGCACTGCGAAAAGGCCGTGACTGAGGTCGGCTTCGAATTCCTCTCAGATTGGCCTAGTGTGTTCTTCCATAAGGAGCTGAAGCTGATGCTGGTGATCTACGTCGACGACTTCAAGCTTGCGGGGCCCAAAGAGAACTTAGCGATAGGATGGGAGAAGCTGGCGAAGAGAATCAAGCTCGAAGAGCCACGAAGTATGGGCAGATACTTGGGATGCTTGCACACGGCTAGCGCGATACCTTTTCGGTCGCCGTTTGAGCCGAGACACGAGTGGACGAAGATCATCGAGCCCAAGAAGGAACCGCCTAATTTCGCGGGGAAGGCCGAGGCGAAGGAAGATAGTCCAGATGAGATCAGGATCCTTCGATATGATGTTACCGATTTCATGAAGCAGTGTGTGGATAGATATCAAGAGTTGTGCTCGACGGCATATCCTAAGCCACTGGATAAAGCTAAGACCCCATATCTCGACGAGAGCCGCCCAGAGTTCGACGAGAACCCAAGTAGACGACAAGGTGAACGAAATTATGGGGATAGCCAAGTACGAGCTGCCGGATGAGGGGCCGGGAGTGTTGAAAGAGCACGCCCCTGCGGTACTCATGAAGATCTTGTATGGGGCCAGAGTCGGAAGGTATGACCTACTGCGACCGGTACAGGTTCTGGCGTCGAGGCTGACGACCTGGACACATCTCTGTGACAAGAGAATGCATAGACTGATCTCATACATCAACGAGACGACCACAACGAGCCTCTACGGATGGGTCGGGGATAGGATAGGAGACATCCGTCTTGTACTATACTGCGACGCCGATCTTGCCAGCGACAAGAACGACCATAGATCTACGTCGGGGGTATATCTTTGTCTTCAAGGACCGCACACTTTCGTTCCTATAGCTGCTTACTGTAAGAAGCAAACGTCGTGCTCCAAAAGTACCCCTGAAGCTGAGATAGTAGCCCTGCACGATGGCATCACGAAACAGGGAATACCGGGGTTGGCACTATGGGAGATGATGAAGGAGAGTATAGAACCCTTGATAGTGGCAGAAGACAATGAGGCGGCTGTTAGAGTGATTGTCTCGGGCAAGAATCCGAACATGAGGTACCTGTCTAGAACACAACGAATAGACATAGCTAGGCTGAACCAGTTCTACGAGGCAGTCATGTTCACGTTTGTCAATTGTCCTACTGAGTATCAGGCTGCCAACATGATGACCAAGGCCATCAATGAAGCACGAGAGTGGTTAAGGGATATGTACACTACCGCACATTTCGGTGAAGAGGAGTTCGGGAACGCAACGGGAACCATCTTAGCTATGCCCGCGTGGGGGGGGGTATCCCAAAATCAGCTCGAGTATGACATCAGGGATAATGTCGGGATAGCAACGTCCATAGTGGGAAGATGGATAATTTGGGAAATGGTGTGGGATATCAAACACTCGCCAATTCTGGAGGTCGATGAGGCGATCGTCGGTGAGTGCGACGGGATAGTTGTGATAGCACCGAAGCGAGTTGACTCGCCTTCTCGACTAGCCCGCGGAGCAGAGCTTAAGCTGGGAAGAAAGGACCAAAGTGCGGCTGATAGCCTAGCTTTACTAGTCGATAGAGTGATCGCTGCGGGCATCGGGATTGTTCTGATCAATCGCAGTGATGCCGCCATATCCGAGGGAATAGCGAGAATTCTTGCTGCACGTGGAAAACTGGCTCGAATGCGGGGAAAGACGCAGATAGGAGAGCTTCATGACAAAGGAGAGGACGTACAATGCACCATATACATTAATGAAGAATCAAAGGCTCGGATAGAAAGTAGCGATATGGTGAATATTGAAGCACTTTGTAATGCTCTTCAACGACGTCTTGACTAGAGCGACTTTTGTGTGACCTTGAGTTGCATGCAGGTGTAAGGAAGAAGAGGGCTCTAGCGACCTGCATAGCGTGGAGCCATGGGAGAGATGTTCGGATCGGTGTCGCTGAGTGAGCGGGATAGAGATATCGGAAGCAGTGAAGATCCTGGGACAGCTTCGTCTTCGAGGACAATAGGGATACGATGGCAACGCCCGGAGCATCAGGCCAGGGATGCAGGAGAGAGGGAACGATGTGATCGAGCACAGGCCATGATAGACTTCCTGGAGAAAGTGTTTTCCGACGCGGATAGATATCTCAAGGCCGAGACGGAGGATGGAGTGCCAGGGGTGACGACGTACTCATATCTGCCAGCTGGAACCAAGGAGCGAGAACAGGCTAGAATACACTGGATGTTGGAGGGAAATCTAGAGGTGCAGGAGGTATGGGCTAGACGGGCTATCCCCAGCCAATTCAAGGACGATGCAGACTTCAAGAAATGGATGAGCAGTGGGATAGCTGGTGTGCGAGCGGAAGAGGCCCAGGCCAAGACGGCGAAGAAAGGAGGTAAGCGATCAGCCGTGGGATACGATGTGGATAGAATGCGAGTGCACAAGATTATGTATCTCTGGGAGGTACTACGGTGTACAAGGCGGAATCCTGAAGCATGGATAAGGGAGAAGATCCCTCTGATAGCTGCGACTGTGACGGATGCCACGGACTACCTGGAGAGGGTGATAGCGAACTGGGATAGGCCAAGGTCGCATGGAGGGGCGACGAAGCCGCCACCCCAGGCGAGTCCTGATGCCGGGAACCTGTCGAAGGAGAAGCTGAACGACTTGATAGGGGTGCGATTGGCCAGAGGGATGGACGTGCCGGGATGTGCCATGCCCACAGCGGGCACGGGAGGAGACGTTGATACGCCATGGGCCCCTAAATTCATCGGCGCGACTGATGAAACAGAGAAGTCCTTCCAGAAGGGGA
>CAJNDS010000126.1:132059-164559 GCA_905221605.1 Symbiodinium natans
AGTGGGAGATGGAAAGCCGATGACGGCCATGAGATTGCTTACGCTGATAGTAAAGCATGTTGAGATCCCGATTGCTAAAGAGAGCCAGGTGCTGTACGATGGCCTGAGTAGCACGAAGGTGATGAACTTCCCGGGGAAGCCCGAAGAGGAGGCACTGGAGGAGTTCATGACTAGATGGGATCTGGCGCACACGAACCTTATAGGGCTGAAAGGCAATACCTGGAGCGAGCAACAGCTGGGATGGATGTTGCATTCGAAAGTGCAGAGAGTTCAGGTGCTCAACCACGATATTGAGGCATGGAGATTGCTTCCGGACGAGGCCAAGACGCATACCTGGCTGCGAAAGAGAATCAAGGATAGACTGGAGATGTGGAGAGCGGACAAGAACATAGACGAGGCCTCAATGCGGGTGAGCCGACAGGCATTCACGAGTGGGTACGCTGCGATGCCGGCTCAGCAGGGATCGTATAGAGCACCGGTGAATAGAAGAAGCGCGTACGCTGATGATAGACCGAGGAGTTCATCGCCCGCAGGGGGAAATAGCTACGGAAGAGGGATATCTGTGGGAAGAGGCAGGGACGGACTTTCGCAGGCGGGGAGAGCCGATGACCCGAAGAATAGATATGGATCCAAGTCACCATTTGGAAAAAGAGGGGTCTGCTACCCCTATACGCGTGGAACTTGCCCGATGACTGCGGCGGACTGCAAGCATTCGCACGATATTTATCTGTATAGTCAGGCGGAAGAGGTCCTCAAGAAGGCGGGATACTGCTTTGAGCATTTTCGGTACGGCAGCTGCAGAAATGACAAGTGTAAAATGCTCCATGAGGCTATCCCGAATAGCATTAGGGAGGCTTTTGAGACAGTAGAGATAGAGCAGAAGGAGACGAGGCCATCGAGTCCACATGCTGATGGTGAAGGGCCGAGTTTTCGCTAGGGGCGGGCCGAAACCCACAGGCCAGCGATGATAGTCAGGTATATGCGGCCATGCCTGTGGTACGACAAGGGGATGATAGCGCCGAAGGCACGCTTAGGGGAATACTGGTGACAACGACAGGCAGGGAGCGAGTGAGGAAGGGTAATAGGCGAGTCAAGGGGTTGGGCTCCGAAGAGACGGGGATAGCAGGACTGGATATATGCTATTGGAAAGGACACACAGCCGACAAGATGGTACGAAAATGCAAAAACGTACACAAGAAGGGGTATGAACATGATGTGAAACGATATCCCGTGATTGAAGAGGCAAAGGCAAGGCTGCGCGGGATATCTCTGGCCGAAGAGGTCGTGCTGGACATACTAGCCGGGGAGCAAGGCGAGGAAGGTAAGGATGCATCAAGATTGGCTGACAGGATAGTGGAGGAATGCAGGAGAATAGGTATAGTCGACGAGAGGTTCCGCGTGGAAAGTCGAGAGGATAGTCAGCCGGCGGCATCAGCACAGCATTGCTTGCCACCGGTAATGAGACGATGGATGATAGACTCGGGATGCGCTATGGATCTCATAGCAGAAGCAGACCTCACCCAGGACGAAAAAGATATGGCCATTGAGGCGAAGAAAGTGAGGTTCAACACCGCCAACGGCAACACCACGTCAAAGCAAGAGATCTGCATGGATATACAAGGGATGCCTGAGACAATGAGGATTAGAATGCTCGAGAGTACTCCCGCTGTTCTGTCGATGGGGAGGAGATGTATGAAAATGGGATATTCATTTCATTGGCTGGCGGGTGCTAACCCCGTGTTCGTCAAACCGGATTCGAGCTTGATAGTACTAAAAGTCATCGGGGATATCCCATACATGGTGGATAGAATGTCAACGGTCGTTAGTGAAAGTGAGCGGAGTGACTATCACATCTATCCTGCTATGCCAGCGCCTCTTGCGATTGAATTGCCCATGCGAGGAAATTCCAGTCCGAGGAGGATCGGAGAGAAACAGGATGAATGTAGTCCCAAAAGCGTGGACTCGGACACGGATAGAGACATCGAGGAGGAACCGATAGGAAAGGCCGCCAACGACGACGAGAGGCTACTAGACAAATGGATGTTAACGGGTAATAAGGCGGTGTGTTTCCACAACAAACCAAGAACGAAGGCTTGCGATCCATGGTTTGAAACACTGAGATTCCCAGAGATACATGCACTTGTGCCGCGATTCGCCGAGAGATGTAGATCCAAACGTGTGTACAAAGATGGCCAAACCGTGGCGGAATGGATAGACTGGGTGGATAAGTACAGTGAGGGAGAGAATAGAGAAGCGGAGGAGGAATTGTGGACCGGCAAAACCATGTTCAAGATAGAAGGACTAACTTATGAAGGAGCGGATGCCGGGGAAGCGGCACAGAGCGATAGCGTGAAGGTGAGAAAGCACATTTTGGACAGGATAGCCACGGATGAAACCACGGATGAAACCACGGGGTTAAATCACCTGCTGATGATGCTGGACAAGACCATTGGTACCAGCGGCGAGGCCGAAACGCTAGTCCGGATAGCCAAGTATCTGTGGCCGTGTGCTCCTCAAGAAATCTTGGACGGTGGGATGGCTCAGAAACCTCTAGGGGACACGAGGCCAGAAATCTTGAAAATCAAACATGCAATTGAAGGTAGCAAACGCGTCATAGTGCACATCTGTTGCGGGAAATCAAGGGGGAAGTTTGATGACATAGCAACTGAGTTAGGGATGAGTGTGATAGACATCGACATGGAGGAGAACGTGCTGCAATCTGATACATGGTGGTGGCTAGTGAAGCTGGCTACGACTAATTTGGTGTTTTGTTGGCTAGCTGGACCGCCTTGCAGAACAAGATCCGTGATGAGACACAGAAGGCCGGGTCCGATCCCACTTAGGTCGAGGAATGGACCGGAGAGGTGGGGATACTCATTTATCAGTTGGGCACAGAAGCAGGAATGCCGTGACGACGATATCATCATACTGCGCGTGTGCATGCTTGTGGTGATAGGAAAGGCACGTCACCGACGATTGAGAGCCCCAACGATGTGTCTCATTGAGCAGCCCCAGGACCCCGAGACGAATTGGGATGATACGCCAGAAGGGGGATACGCATCATTGTGGGCGACAGAAGAATGGGATAGGACGAGTGCCTTTCATAGGGACTAAAAAGTTATGTTAGGTTTCGAACAGGGACCGATGGAACCCTAGGAGAAAGCCGACCACCAATAGCGACTTGGACGCAGAGTGTAGGATGGCGGTCCAATCTTAGAGGACAGGGACCGGAGAGACGAACGATGCGAGTGATAGAAGCAAGGGCGAGATGAGCGAGTCACAAAACTGGTCGGAGTGGGCACCGGGATTAGTGCGAGCCATCAAGGAGACTATGCGTAAGCACCACCGAATTTCATCAGTGGTCGAAAAGGGGATAGACGAGAGGAATAGGGAGACAACGGCAGAACAAGACGATGGTGACGGTCGACTGAGAACGACGTTCTACTGCGCCGCGTGTAAGGCCGATTCATCCGGGGTATGCGGTTTTTGTGAAAGAGCTTTGAGTCCTGAGCAGATTGAGGCGGGGCAAAGCGCACGCAATATGACGGATGCGGAGTTTCAGCTCATCCACGGAATGAAGAAGAGTCCGGATGACGACCTAAGGATCGCGGAGCAAGTCGTCGCTGTACCCGGCGAGGAAGAAAGCGCCGAAAACGGAGGCGAATTGGATGATGATATAGATTTGCCAGGAATAGCCGATGAAGAACAGGCTAGAAGAGGAGTGGGAGAGCCTCAGAAGGATGATAGCGCCGGTGACGTGGGAGAAGTGGAACAAGCAAAGGCAGAAGACGGACCTGCGGATCAGGTTCGAGTTGCGGATAGAATTGGCGAAGGGATAGGGTCGAGCAAAACTGTGAGCATCCGGAGAGCAAGATACTCACCGGAGTATGCAAGATCGACGGAACATTTGCTCACGCATCTCCCAAAGAACATGCACTGCGTTGCTTGTCGACAAGGCAAAGCAATAAACGTCCCCTTCAACAGGGGCGAAGGCATCACAGACAAGGGCGCCGAGAAGTTCGGGGAGAGGGTCACTGCTGACACGATAGTTCTTCGCAGCAACAAAGACAAGGGAATCCGCGGAGAAAACAATGCAATCGTGATGTTCGACTTCAAGACACAGTGGGTACACTGCACGCCCGTAAAGTCCAGGGGAACGGATGAGTTTGTGCGAGCTATCAATGAGTTCCGAGGCCCAGATATGGTAGTGCATCTGTACGCAGACGGAGCCGGTGAATTCTCAAAAGCCTGCGACGTCATAGGAACTTGCAGGGCGACTTCTACACCCGGATTACCCCGAACGAATAGCATAGCGGAGCTCAAGGTCAAAGAAGTAATCTACGGTGGCAGAGTATTGCTGAGACAAGCAGGACTAGAACCGAAGTGGTGGCCGTACGCTGTGCAGACGTTCTGCTTCCATAGGAACGTACAACAAGTGGACGGGGTAAGCCCGTACGGGAAAAGACATGGCAACGAGCAAGACAAAGTGAAACTGATTCCTTTCGGGGCACTTGTTAACTACCTCCCCATTGCCGAAAAGCCTAGAAAAGCTGGCAAAGAGGACGCGGCCCTGCTCGAACGGGGGGATCCTGAAAATGACGCTCTTGAGATTCTCGGAGCTGATGAAGATGTTTCGAGCATGGCCTTGCCCTCTGAAACGAAGGAAACTAAAGAACAACGCTCGCAAAGGGAGGAAGAGCTGAGAGAGATCGATAGACGTGCGCTCGACATGGTCATGACGCAGGACTTTGATGTGCAGCATGCAAAGGACATCATCCTGAAGTTCACTTCGATAGAAAAAGGAATAGCGAAGAATTCGCGGAGCATGGCCACCGGTAGAGGGTTCATAGTCCTGGGGCTGTATGCGTACGGAGGAAAGATTGGCGTTACGAAAAGTGCCAAAGAATATCCGGGGATAGCCATGGTGTGCTGCGAGCTGATAGCAAAATGCTTCCCAGAAGCTACTTTTACAACGGTGATTGTGTCTGTCGGAACCAGGATGGGGCCTCACAAGGACAAGTTTAACGAGAGCCAGACATACAACTTTGTTGTACCGGTAAGCGAGAGGGCGGGCGAAGCTATGATCTGGACAGAAGAGGAACAGTGTGCGAGTGGGGGTGGCAAGGCCGCCGGGATAGAGAAAGAGGTGCTTCCGGGAAAATGGATATGGGGAAGGACTCGGAAGGTGGATAGTGGGCTAAAGTTCAATCCAAGAGTTTGGCATGCTACCGAAGATGCCTTGGCGCCGGAGGATAGAGTGATAGCGGTGGGATATACCCTGGCAGCGGGTAAAAAGGCATCTGTGGACGACAAGTGGAAGTTGATGAGGCTGGGCTTCAGATTGGATGAGCACTTTGCGACATTAGCGGATGGCTTATGCCAGGCAGCGTGTGCAGACGATGGTGGGGAAGGGGAAGAATATGTAGATCACGACGCCGAGGAAGAGCAAGCGTATGCCATGGCATCCAAGGCGAAGTTCGACACTCCGGCGTCACCCGGATTGTTCCTAGGTTACGCGCTCCAACCAGGGGGTGTTCCGAGCGGAGACTATATAGTGGTTGAGCTGGCGCACCTGTATCACGGATGGACGGTACCGTCGATACACCGCGTGAAGAGGATAGTACTTGACGAGGAGATGCCCAACTACTTCCCGATGCAAGCTGTGGCTGATAGGAAGTCGAGAATCATGACAGCGACTCGAGCTGATGCCCTGGCCAGATTGGAACTGGAGAGAGAGGGGCAGCAAGGAGAGGAGACGGAGGAAATCTTCGCAGAGGAGAGAAGGGTACGAGCCGATGTGATGAGACAAATTAAGTGCGACGATCAGCGTCTTCAAAACGGGGATTTCTGGGAACATGATGAGATAGACCATTCGTGGACGCTTCATCACATCTTACCCCGAAAGGAGCTGTGTACCCCAGGCGAGGAGGTCAAAGGTACAGGTGGCCCCGGGGATAGAGAGCTGGGTCCAAGGAGGCGAACGTGGATAGTGTACGCCGATGGTACATCGGAGGTGCTGGATGAGGATAGAATGAAGGGCAAGAAGAAGATCACCAAGAAATGGACGGGGTGCACTACGTTCTGGGAAAAGGGGGAGCCTGAGGGAGAGATAGATGATGAAGCCAAGGAGCGGGCGCGGGGAGAGAAGGCGACGGGTATACGGGGGGTGGGTTTAGACTACGAACAAGACATGCCCAGAATAGAGCGGCCGTACGCGAGATCTCACAAACCCAACTCCATTTCGTCAGCAGAGTGGAATAGGATGAGCCCGGGACAGCGACTACGTTATATCGAGGGAGACAAAGAGAGGATCATCAGAGGAGAGAGGCCCCCTTCGGCCGTTCGAGGGCAAGAGGAAATAGGACCGCGTCCCGCAGAAATTGGAGTTCGAGAATGGATGGAGAAAATCACCGACCATGGCCAGGAATTCTCACCGCCGGAGTACCGATGGGATCCCCCACCGGGAATGCCTGAGGGTGGCCGAGTATGGGCAGTAAGAAACAATCGCGCCACATCCTACCGATTCTATGGCGGAAGGGACAAAAGACGGCTTGAGCTCTGGTGGAGGGTCACTCGGAGCGCTAATACTGGAGAGGTCTTAGAATCCATTGAGTACGACTCTTGTATACAGGCAGAGATGATGCGCAATAGAGGGAGATACCGATTCGTTGTGCCCAGGGACATCATCACGGAGTTCTGGTACATCCCCGACGGAGGAGAAGACCGACGAATCAGGGATAGAGGAGAATCAGCAGAACCTGCTGCACCGGCGTCCAGGATGGGGGATACTGAGGAGGTTACGAAAACCATCAACCAATTGTGCAGCACAGCTGGAATAGCGCGAACACCGTCCGACAACATCATTGGGGAAATGATGAGGGAGTTGGGCGAACAGCCTAAAGTGCAGATCATGGAGGTCGGATTAGAAGAGATCGGGGGTAACGGAGGTGAGAACGTATCTTGGATATCGGGGGAAGGATGCGTGATAGGAGAGGGTGTGACGGATGTGGTCATTGCTATCGATGCGTCTAGCGACGGCATGAGGACAGAGGTTGATCGGAAGGCATCCGGGTGGAGACGTGAGGAAGGCCTAGATAGTACGCGAGAGGCTCGAGAAAGAGTATTTGGCAATGTAGAAAAGGTTATCACAGACGCCAACAGCAGAGGAATAGTGGCCACGATCATCTGGATAGGCGGTAAAAGTCGAATGGCTGACGAGACCATTGTTCGAATGGCGCTTGCCTGGGACATGTGGATAGTGCGGAGTGATGGATGCATGCTGGGTATGCATGACGGGGTAGACGCCTCGTGTTACATAGGAGTCGTCACACCATGCATGATGAATGCGATCGCGGCGGACATGTTAGCATGCGATCACATGCCAAGGGATCATGACTTGATGTCGCGCATAGTGAGGACATCGGACGCGAAAATAGACGTACGGCGAGAGCAGGAGGGTAAAGCGATACGCGAAATGATCAAGGTGTTAAAGGACGTGATAGACATCTGCGGCGAGGAAGAGGGTGATTCGGTGTCGATGGCATGTGAAGAACACGGGGGAGGCTATCTCGGATATAGCAGTGGTATGGTGACACTGGACGTGGACTCCTTGGCACAGCTGGAAAAGGGAACGATTAGAGGCGACGAGACTGGGGGATCACTAGAAAGGCTGTTGAAGATAGCCAAGAGAAGAATGAACGGAGGAAACTCATATTGGGTGATAGACATGGAGGGGGACGACGAGCACGAAGAATATGCTACGGATAGAGAAGATCAGACGCTGATAAGGAACTATGCTGCTGCGGCGGCCGAGGATGGGGCACCATACATCAGTCGTGAGGAGATCAGATGGAAAAGATGCATAGTTATGAACAATCCTGGCCGAGAGGCATTGAGGGAGATCTTCGGACCACGAGCGAAACACACACAAGATCTGCGCGTGATCCTGGTTGACGGCGACGACATAGGCAAGGTTATGATGACGAAGCAGAACAGTCGCCGCATCAGACATAGCACCGGAGGGGCCGCAGTAGCTTACCCTGGAGAAGAGCTTGAGGTGGGAGACCTGAACGGGGACGGATGGATGATAGTGCTGACCGGGGAGAGGGAGAACCACGACGCAGATCGGCGCCATGACCAAGATAGAGAGGAAAACCCCGGATTCGACGACCAGAGCGATGTGTTTGACTCGGAAGGATGGACGTTGTCAGACCTAGAAGAGGAACGGGAACCGGTGGATGAGGCGTTCTTCAGGGCCGGACACGCCGAAACCATTAACCTCGAAACTATGGAGAAGGGCGAATGCAACATAGTCATGTGGGAGGCAGAGAGGAACGCACTAGTCCTCGAACTAAAGGACGACATCCATGTTCCACTGATAGGATACACCTGGGTTCGTACTGGGATAGCGTATCCGGAAGATCCTGGCACCAGTGTAAGAGTGTCTGCGCTCGGGCAGCTTGTGGCAGAAACCATGTGCGACGTCATAGGATACGAGGTATCACCTGAGCGAGAGATCCTGGTGGCTATACAGAATAGAAATAGCTTTCCCATCACGTTTGGAGGAGGAGGGGGGCCAATCATGAGAATGGAATTCGCTAAGGGAGTATGTCTACGGCCGAGGATGCGCGGGTGCATGATGCCTGAGAACGTGAAGGAAGTGAGACATCGTAGGGCACATCGGGAGAGCAAGAAAGCAATCTGGGCAAGAGAGGCCCGTGCGAGGGAAAGAGACAGGGATAGTGTGGATCATGGGCTGAGAGCAAGGAGGAGTAGAGATGAGGATAGGCGGCGAATCGGCATCAAGCATGTCTCGAATAGGACATACAAGTGCCGAGAATGTCGACGACTGTTGGAGGGAAAAGCCAAGGTACCTAGCTTGATCCTCACGTCGATGACGCTTTGCTTCGCATGCTTCATGAACAAGCATACTACACCCGTTGATAATTTGATCCGGCAGGGTTATCAGACTGAAGACGAGGAGTATGGAGATGGAATAGTCGCAGTCCCTGCTATACAGGTGGATGCAGATCAAGAGGATAGTTGGGAAGAGGTTGCGGAAAATGAAGTGTGTGATAGCATCGACGAGACAGTGGGAGAGTGTGAGCCACTGATGGCCACAATCATAGAGGACGAAGAGGAGGACATCGAGGAAGTTTTCGGACTTGTCGCTAGACCCGTGACGAAGGCTGAGAGGGCGATCAACCCCAAGGCTCGGGCAGCGCTTGATAAAGAATGGAAAAAGCTGATGGATCAAGTGGTCTGGATAATGGAGGAGGTGCGTTCGTGGAAGGACGTTCAACGGGAGGCAATGGATAGAGGGGAAATAGCTCATGTAGGTCGTATCTTTGACATCTGTGTGGAAAAGAACTGGGAGCTTGCTGAAGACGATCCTCTTAGAAAGTATAAGGGGAGAGTTGTGTTTGAGGGATGTCATGTCAAAGACCAGGAGGGAAAGTGGGCCATCTTTCAGGAAATCACATCATGTCCCGCGACACTTGAGGCAGGCAAGATGGCGGATGCCTATGGGATGCTGCCAGGACATGACATCGAGATGTCGGACGGTGAGTCGGCATACACGCAGGCGCTGTTGGGGGGGCCTAAAACATGGATACGGATCCCGAGGGATAGGTGGCCAGATGAATGGGAGGGCATAGACGACCCCGTGGTGCCACTGAGACTAGCTTTATACGGGCATCCGGATGCCGGGGGGTTCTGGGAAAAGCACTGCGAAAAGGCCGTGACTGAGGTCGGCTTCGAATTCCTCTCAGATTGGCCTAGTGTGTTCTTCCATAAGGAGCTGAAGCTGATGCTGGTGATCTACGTCGACGACTTCAAGCTTGCGGGGCCCAAAGAGAACTTAGCGATAGGATGGGAGAAGCTGGCGAAGAGAATCAAGCTCGAAGAGCCACGAAGTATGGGCAGATACTTGGGATGCTTGCACACGGCTAGCGCGATACCTTTTCGGTCGCCGTTTGAGCCGAGACACGAGTGGACGAAGATCATCGAGCCCAAGAAGGAACCGCCTAATTTCGTGGGGAAGGCCGAGGCGAAGGAAGATAGTCCAGATGAGATCAGGATCCTTCGATATGATGTTACCGATTTCATGAAGCAGTGTGTGGATAGATATCAAGAGTTGTGCTCGACGGCATATCCTAAGCCACTGGATAAAGCTAAGACCCCATATCTCGACGAGAGCCGCCCAGAGTTCGACGAGAACCCAGTAGACGACAAGGTGAACGAAATTATGGGGATAGCCAAGTACGAGCTGCCGGATGAGGGGCCGGGAGTGTTGAAAGAGCACGCCCCTGCGGTACTCATGAAGATCTTGTATGGGGCCAGAGTCGGAAGGTATGACCTACTGCGACCAGTACAGGTTCTGGCGTCGAGGCTGACGACCTGGACACATCTCTGTGACAAGAGAATGCATAGACTGATCTCATACATCAACGAGACGACCACAACGAGCCTCTACGGATGGGTCGGGGATAGGATAGGAGACATCCGTCTTGTACTATACTGCGACGCCGATCTTGCCAGCGACAAGAACGACCATAGATCTACGTCGGGGGTATATCTTTGTCTTCAAGGACCGCACACTTTCGTTCCTATAGCTGCTTACTGTAAGAAGCAAACGTCGTGCTCCAAAAGTACCCCTGAAGCTGAGATAGTAGCCCTGCACGATGGCATCACGAAACAGGGAATACCGGGGTTGGCACTATGGGAGATGATGAAGGAGAGTATAGAACCCTTGATAGTGGCAGAAGACAATGAGGCGGCTGTTAGAGTGATTGTCTCGGGCAAGAATCCGAACATGAGGTACCTGTCTAGAACACAACGAATAGACATAGCTAGGCTGAACCAGTTCTACGAGGCAGTCATGTTCACGTTTGTCAATTGTCCTACTGAGTATCAGGCTGCCAACATGATGACCAAGGCCATCAATGAAGCACGAGAGTGGTTAAGGGATATGTACACTACCGCACATTTCGGTGAAGAGGAGTTCGGGAACGCAACGGGAACCATCTTAGCTATGCCCGCGTGCCGGGGGGTATCCCAAAATCAGCTCGAGTATGACATCAGGGATAACGTCGGGATAGCAAAGTCCATAGTGGGAAGATGGATAATTTGGGAAATGGTGTGGGATATCAAACACTCGCCAATTCTGGAGGTCGATGAGGCGATCGTCGGTGAGTGCGACGGGATAGTTGTGATAGCACCGAAGCGAGTTGACTCGCCTTCTCGACTAGCCCGCGGAGCAGAGCTTAAGCTGGGAAGAAAGGACCAAAGTGCGGCTGATAGCCTAGCTTTACTAGTCGATAGAGTGATCGCTGCGGGCATCGGGATTGTTCTGATCAATCGCAGTGATGCCGCCATATCCGAGGGAATAGCGAGAATTCTTGCTGCACGTGGAAAACTGGCTCGAATGCGGGGAAAGACGCAGATAGGAGAGCTTCATGACAAAGGAGAGGACGTACAATGCACCATATACATTAATGAAGAATCAAAGGCTCGGATAGAAAGTAGCGATATGGTGAATATTGAAGCACTTTGTAATGCTCTTCAACGACGTCTTGACTAGAGCGACTTTTGTGTGACCTTGAGTTGCATGCAGGTGTAAGGAAGAAGAGGGCTCTAGCGACCTGCATAGCGTGGAGCCATGGGAGAGATGTTCGGATCGGTGTCGCTGAGTGAGCGGGATAGAGATATCGGAAGCAGTGAAGATCCTGGGACAGCTTCGTCTTCGAGGACAATAGGGATACGATGGCAACGCCCGGAGCATCAGGCCAGGGATGCAGGAGAGAGGGAACGATGTGATCGAGCACAGGCCATGATAGACTTCCTGGAGAAAGTGTTTTCCGACGCGGATAGATATCTCAAGGCCGAGACGGAGGATGGAGTGCCAGGGGTGACGACGTACTCATATCTGCCAGCTGGAACCAAGGAGCGAGAACAGGCTAGAATACACTGGATGTTGGAGGGAAATCTAGAGGTGCAGGAGGTATGGGCTAGACGGGCTATCCCCAGCCAATTCAAGGACGATGCAGACTTCAAGAAATGGATGAGCAGTGGGATAGCTGGTGTGCGAGCGGAAGAGGCCCAGGCCAAGACGGCGAAGAAAGGAGGTAAGCGATCAGCCGTGGGATACGATGTGGATAGAATGCGAGTGCACAAGATTATGTATCTCTGGGAGGTACTACGGTGTACAAGGCGGAATCCTGAAGCATGGATAAGGGAGAAGATCCCTCTGATAGCTGCGACTGTGACGGATGCCACGGACTACCTGGAGAGGGTGATAGCGAACTGGGATAGGCCAAGGTCGCATGGAGGGGCGACGAAGCCGCCACCCCAGGCGAGTCCTGATGCCGGGAACCTGTCGAAGGAGAAGCTGAACGACTTGATAGGGGTGCGATTGGCCAGAGGGATGGACGTGCCGGGATGTGCCATGCCCACAGCGGGCACGGGAGGAGACGTTGATACGCCATGGGCCCCTAAATTCATCGGCGCGACTGATGAAACAGAGAAGTCCTTCCAGAAGGGGAGATCATATGAGAGGATGATAGCTGGTGTGGCACCGATAGCCATCTCTGTGGGAGGGGTGTATGACGTCACGAACGGAAACAAGGACCCGTTCAGGGCTAGCTGGGGAGGGATCAGCAGAAAGAACCTAGATTGGGCGGAGATCCACATGGACGACACAGAGAAGAGCCCGTTCGATGATGCGATCAAAGGCATGATGACATGGTTGGCCGTGCGACCATTGAAGTATGCAATTCCACCGTCTCAGGTTGCGGAGCGGATAGCGGTCAGCCATAAGTCGAGCGAGGAGAAGCTGAAGATATGGACGGAGGCGCAGCCCAAGATCAAGGTGATAGGCATGGCAGACGAGATTATGGGGGCCTACGAAAGCCAATACTTGAAGAGAGGAAGAGACGTGATGGAGGAATTCCGGAGAAGCGAGGGGGGAGAAAAAGGGATACGGAATGGCAGCGTCGAAGAGTTTAAAAGGAATTATGGACTCGGCCGGAATCAAACGAGAACAAGTCGAGAAGATCAAGGGTGACGAGGAGGCAGAGTGGAGATTCCAAGAGGACCTGATAAGGAGAGCCAAAGCAGACAAGAGGGACATCGAGGACAAACCCGGAATGAGCCGAATGAGTAGGAGTTTCCGAGAGATACAACGAAGGAATGCGGCAGTAATGGGGGAAATCAACAAGAAGGTCATGTTGCAGACGTCTAACACCGTGAAGGGGGATCCGGCTCATGGAAGGTGGGAGCTGACGTTGATTCCTACGGGCAATCGCGATGCAGACGGAAACGAGATGATGAGGAATAGTGACGAGGAGGTGGTGCTATTGCCGATAGTGGAGCAGACAACAAGGGTGGAGAATCTAGAGAAGTGCAAGATGGTACTTGAGAGGATAGTCTCGCAGCTCGCAGATGAGACGAGGATGGTAATGGGGATAGAAAAGGGAAAGCCAGAGGAGCTAGTTACGGCGACGGGAGTATCTAATGACTCGGTAACGACATGGACAGGTGCCACGCTGAATGAGCTAGGAATCAAAGGAGAAGTGACCGAGATAGAAAAGCCGTACCCTGCGAATGTGTACATTGAGATGGCAAGAATAGTGGCGGAATTGGCAGCGTGGGGAGGAGATGCGTACCCAGTACAAAGGGGCGACAGGAGGAATATGAGAAGAAGCACGCAGGAGGCGATGCTAGATGGATCAGCGATCGATAGAGGAAACGGGATAGAGTATGCGCTATGGGCGGAACAACACCACGGAGGAGGGATAGCCTGGTCTAGGATCAGAAAAGAAGTCGACGAGAGATCTTTGTATAGGCTCAGGAGAGGCGACGAGTACAGAATCGCTTACTTGTCACAGTTTTACGGGATAGAAATCACCAGCAAAATGTATAGATGTCCGAAGACCAAGGAGCTGAAGGTGGGCATCCCATTGGCAGTGAGACCCACGAGTGGAATGAGGATGCCGAGGAACGTGGCGATGCTGAAGAGTTGGGCTGGAGACAGAGTGGATGGACAGAAAGAAGAGCGGGAATCTCTGTGGTTCAGGCTGCACCCGGCTGATCTTCCATGCACCGGATACATGGTGGTGGGTGACGCGCAGTGGCAAGAATACGCGAAGGACGGGATAGTTTGGCCAGAGGCAGGGCATAGCGGAGTGATAGTGGAAGGATGGCATCGGGACGACATGAGGAATCCTTTGCGAGGGTCGCAGATGACGCTCAAGGCACACTGGACGAAGTACTCTGTTGAGCCATCGGACGTGAGCAGCATACATGGGCTAGAATTTCCACAAGGAGGGATGCCAGAATGGCTATACGACTCGCTTAGATTGGCGGCTGTGCGAGGTAGGAGAATCGGAATAGCGATAGACATGAGGATGTTCACACTAATCGGAGGCGACGTGGTGGTAACAAGAAGTGGGCGCTTCATGCTCCTCGGGCCCGTACCAATGGCATGTTGGAAAGCAGTTTGGTTCGAGGACACATACACGGCTCTGTACATGCGTGATTGCGAGCTGGACATGTTAGCCGATGAAAGAGGAGACTCACAAGTGAACAGGGATAGACTATCAAAGACATTGGGGACAGATGAATACCGGGATAGAGTGAGATGGATAATGTCGGAAATGACGGAGGAGTGCGTGCATTGCCTGGCATGCCACTGTAGAATGGCGAAAGGGATAGTGATCTGCCCGATGTGTTGCAAGCCTATGCCATCCTACCCGGACTACCTGATGGGGATGAATTTGTGGGAAATCACGGATAGAAACGCGACTATGGGAAGAAAGACGATGTGGAAGACCAAGCTACAGGAAGCCCTCGACCGCGCAGGGATTAAAATCCCGTTCAGAATGGTGGCCGAAAGGATAGACATGATAGAACGGGACGTGGTGGCAGGGATACTGGCGAGCTTGAACCCCGCAGAAGACTGGTACTTAGGTTTTAGGGCTGGATTGTGGCCTGAGTACGAGATCGCAGCGTCACGACCGGGGGTATACAGGTTCGCTATGGAAGAGGCGGCGATTCATGCGATGATGTTGGATAGAGAGCTGGCAACATCGTTCGGGAAGATTCTGAACTTCGAGTACAAGCAGAGTGGCACAGATCACTCGGGAATAGTGGATGCGTCAGATTTCCAGCAAGCCCTTGAGACGGTTGCGGCACGCGCTGTAGTGACAGCGAGGCAGAGGTTCTTCTCCATGCATGCAGGGTGTCTGAGGAGAGGAGGACAGTTTATGAGTTATCAGCTGCTGATAGCTATGGCCGCAGGTTTTAACTCGCCGTTATGGGGGAACAACGCTTGGGCGAAAAGCACGAGGGACATGATGGTGCAGACTGCAAATGGTTGTCTGGAGATCATGGAGAGGATAGTTGCAGAAACAAAGCGAGATCCCACTCAACCCATGGCGAAGCACATGAAGTTTGACACCGAAGGGATACCATTCAACGCGACATGGGGAGAGATTAAGGGGAAGAAGAACAAGCTTCATGGATATAGCCATGCTGCTGGATCTGCTATTCGGAACCTAGGGCTACGAAGGGAGAGATCGGAGACAGGGCCGGTGAATGAGGTATACTGGTGCTCAGTACCGATGGGAGGAATGATGATGAACTGGGCTTCGATGGGAGTAGCCGGACATTCTCGTGACGAGGCGCAGCCGGAGGCGCGTGCGGCTAATGCGGGCACGGCATATCCAATTGCCGGGGTAAGCCTAGTGGAGCTGAACGAGAAGGGGTGGCCAAGAAGGATAGAATCGAAAGGTACGAGAACCGTCGATGTGGAGCTTAGGGACGAGACGGGGAAGAGACAAGAGCCACTGACCAGGGCAGAAAGTTCGAGTCCAATCCAACTGAAAGAGAGAGGTGGGGCGAGAGCCGATGGTGCTGAGCCCAAAGCGAGGACCCGATCACCTCTGGATAGGGAGAGAAGGGATATCATCAGGTGGCCGAAGTACGCCATGAGTGATGATAGTTCGGTGAGAAGCTCATCACGCGGATGGGGAAAAGGGCGGGATAGGGATAGAGCCGATGATCGAGGAGGCAGATACGGATGGATGCCAACTGTACCCAGGTTTGCGGAAGGGACGAAGATGGTGGATAGAGGAAGAGGAAAGGGCTCTCTGCTAGAGAGAACTCGGGCACAAAGAGGTGGCCACGTCACTGGTCCCGAAACAGAAGACGAGTCAGCGATGAGCGAAGCGCTCAACCCGGAATTCAGAGGCACTGAGACGACATCAACCAACCGGGCAAACATGGGCGTTGAGACGGGTGACGATGCAAGTGATGCATCTGCGGGTGATCCTGTGAAAGGAAAGGGAAAGCATGGAAGGCCGCTGATGTGGAGACCGCGACGTGATCGCCAAAGAGATGAGGCCTGATGAAATGGCGACAAGCGGGGATAGGACGAAGGCACAAAGCTGCCTAGTCACCAATGGCTCGGCGTGAGGGATAGAATGGGACATGCAAAGTCATGTGCCCGGGCCATGGCTGGTGGCGCACGCGGGGGGATAGAGCGGATGGATGGCGCAGGATGAGATGAGTGGGTGAACGGCTGTCGTGAGACTCTGGTGCAGGGCTTGGCTAGCCACCAATAAGACCCTGCGGCGGAAGCTTCTGGGAAGGCCTGGCTCGCCACCAATAAGACATTCACATGAAAAGATCAAAAGATGAAGCTGTGGAGAGGAGAAAAGATCAGGATGGGCATGGCTAACCACCAGTGAGCCCCCACGGAGAAGATCGCTTACAAGAATGAAGGGATAGAAGCGTGGGAACTACGATGACGTCGAGGGGTACTGATTAAGAGTGAGGCCTTACCCAGGATAGTTATGGAGAAGATGAACTGAGTCGGAATGCATAATGGATAGAAGCGACGCTCGATTTTCCTGGAATGCGAAGGATAGACAATTTTACTACGCGGAATAGGCACGAGGGCACGAAGTGTAGCCGAGAGCCACGGACTGGTGGTTTGTGCTACTGCGATGAATGTCGAGGTTAGCGGATGGCGGTGTTGCTCCCGAGGATAGCCGGAGTGATCGCCGTAATCGCGGGTGGTGGTGGGCGCCCTAAAGGGGCTGGCGATCAGGTCGACTATGCCTCCTGCGTTCTTGTTTTTGCCTGAAGCTAACCGGGATAGAAGTCGCGAATTCATCGATTTTCTGACCGCTGAGTGCGTCCCGAAAACGGGGGGTGTTTAGCACAAAGAGGTCAAGTCAATTTCATGGGGTGCGAACTTAGCTTGTACAATGATTTCGGGTTTGGGCCTGGGATAGATGCCGACCTCCTCGTGGACGAGCCTGGATAGCATATGGACTTCGTGTCCGTTCGCAGCCGCGAGCTGCTCAAGAAGGGCCCTTCTTAGTATCGTAGCAGCCAGATTTGTACAGTTTTCGCCCCCGTGGATAGTGTCCCTGTACGTTGTGGATCTGATTAGCCAACTCGCAGCCGGAGGCCAGAGGAGCTAAAAGGATCGAGCGTTGACGAGGGATAGATCCTTCCCTAACCTTTGGGATAGTTGTCTGTCCTCTTTACAACTCATAGCCGGAGGCCGGAGGATACTGAGGGCAGGTGGCTGTTCAGGTGAATATCGGGATAGGTGTACAACACGCAGCCGGACGGCTAGTGGATACATCTAGAGCGATAGGTTACCACCCCCTGGAGATAGCAACTCTGGGGATCCTTCCGATAGTTAACGTCGGGAGTGGCTCGGAACGATTGGCTAGCTACCTTGAGTTCCCCGTTGACAGGGATACTGTTACTTCTGGTGCAACATTACAACCTACAACTGTAAATATACAACTTCTTTCTCCTCGTGTGGCCTGAGCTAGTTACTGGAACGGGTTGCGCAAGTTTTCATTGGTTTGGACACTTCGCACACCTGAAGACCCCCAAACCCTAAACCCTAAACCCTAACCCCTAAACCCTAAACCCTAAATCCTAAACCCTAAACCCTAAACCCGAAGCCGCCTCCGTGAAATTCTGAGGCTGAGGATGAGGGTGTGGGTTTGGAGCCGTGTTTTGCTGGGGCCGTGGTCCAGGTTTGGAGATGTGCGGGCTTTGAATGGATTGAAGATCTTAGGATTTAGGTTTTAGGGTTCAGAAATTCAACCCTAAACCTTTACTACGTTTTAGGGTTACTTTCGGCCCAGGATTTGTGGCTTTCAACTTGGGACCTCCAACCCTAAACCCCTGAAACACCAAAAGGCCTAAACCCCTAAACCCGAAACCCTAAACCCTGAACCCGAAATCCTAAACCCGAAACCCTAAACCCTGAACCCTAAACCCTAAACCCTAATCCCAAGTAGGGCTTAGGGGAGTCGGGACTCCAGTGACCTGTGTAGTCCCCTCAGTCAGGGGGTTCCGGAACAAAGGCCAGCTTTAGGGTTCAGGGTCTCGGGTTTGGGGTTCAGGGTTTAGGGTTTAGGGTTTGGGGTTTGGGGTTTAGGGTTTGGGGTTTAGGGTTTCGGCCTCTTGAAACTCCTTGCATGGAGTTTCAGTGGACCCTAAATTCTGAACTCTCGATTAACCTGAAAAACAGCCCAGACTTCAAGCCTAAACCCTAAACCCGAAATCCTAGACCCTAGACCCTAAACCCTTAACCCTAAACCCTATGCTTGAAACCGTAAGAGATGGAGGACAAGTAAACCCCCAACACCTAAACTGTGGGCCTTCAAAGCCCCTAAACACCAAGGCAGTAAGGCCCTGAGAGCCAAATGAAACCGTAAGGACCTGAAGCCCGATTAGGGTTTAGGATTTTAGGATTCTAGGGTTTAGGTTTAGGGTCTTAGGGTTAGTGTTTTTAGGGTTTCGGTTTAGGGTTTTAAGGTTTGAGGGTTTGAGGGTTTTTGGGCTCTAGGGGTTTTAGGGGTTTTAGGGGTTTTATTGGTTTTAGGGGTTTTAGGGGTTTAGGGGCTTTAATTAGGGGTTTTAGGGGTTTTAGGAGTTTTAGGCGTCTTAGGGGTTTGAGGGGTTTCAGGGGTTTTAGAGGTTTTAGGGAAGCCCCTGAAACCCGAAAGCCCTCAGCTCAAGTCCCGAGGTCTAATTCGGGTGACCCGGAGCTGAGAAATCAGGAGAGAAAGGCGGGTCTCGGGGATTTCTGGCCTTTGGCTTACTTCTCCAACAGCTGAACTTTACACTTTTTGGGTTCCCTTACTTAGTAGGAATAATAAAGTTTAACCTTTTTTCCCCTTGGTTATTGGAGAAGTAAGTTGGGGTTAGACCCTCAGCCCGAAACTCCAAGCCCTAAACCCCATGGGGCTTTTGGGTTGAGAGAGTGCTTTAGGTTTTTGGGCCGAGGGCGTTAGGGCCCTGAGGATTTTTGGGGGGGCTCGGGGGCTTTAGCGTTTGGGGTTCTAGGGTTGTAGGGTTCTAGGGTTCTAGGCTTCTAGGCTGCTAGATTTCTAGGGTGCTAGGGTTTAGGGTTTACGGCTTGAGACGGCACTTTTTGCTTTTGTTGGCCTTCGGAGTTTTGAGACTCTGGGCTTTGGGGCTGTAGAGAGGGGAGGGGGGGGGGGGGGGCGTAGGGCTGAGGGTTTAGGGTCGAGGGGCCTTCGTTTGCTGCTTCGGGTCCAACCCCTCAGCCCTTCTCTCAAGACCCACCACCAGCCAAAACATCTTTCCACTATACCCATCCAGATTCTTCAGCCCCTCAGGCTCTAAACCCCGAATATGAGGGAGATTGAGTGGGGTTTGAAGAAATATTCGGAAGAAGGTGGCTGCACCAGCAATAGCATGCGCCTTCGGTACCTGAAAGTCCATGACCCCATCACTTAATTAGGCCGTTAAGGTGGCCACGGGGACTTGTAGTAGCCCCTTGACAGAGGGCTTAGGGTCCAGGACCATATATAGAGCCCTTATTCAAGAGGCTGTTGCTGTTACTATCAAGGGGGATCATCCTAACCCATGGCTCCTCAAAAAACAGAAACCCTAAACCCTGAGCACGACCCTAAAGTCCTAAAATCCTAAGCCACTCATTTCCTGAATCCTGGATCCTAAATTCTCAACCGGGACCACCAGAACCCGGAAACTGGCGACCTGGTTCAGGGTTGAAGGGACCCGAAACCCGAACCCCTAAACCACTAAACCACTAAACCCCTAAACCCCTAAACCCTATATAAACCCCTAACCCAAAATTCTGGCCCAGGCGGTGTGAGCAACACTCGCCGAGTGGGCGGCTTTCCTGAGAGCCTCACCTGGGGCAGTTGCAAGAGGCGGAGTTCTCAAAGTTGGGAGGATGTCTGGGTTTAGGGGTTAGGGGTTTAGGGTTTAGGGTTTAGGGGTTTAGGGTTTCGGGTTTCGGGTTTAGGGTTTAGTAAGGGTTCCTTGGAATAGAACCTGTTGAAAGCAGTGAGGTTTTTGTAGGGGCCCCCACACACATCCCCTAAGGCAAGGTCTTGGCGAATCCCCAAACCATGTCTCTACTTTGCCAGAAGAGGCCCCCGAATCGTGAGAATGAGCCTGCCTCACAGAAACTCTGAGAGAGAGAACAAAGAGAGAGAGAGAGAGAGAGAGAGAGAGAGAACCAGAAACACACGGATGCTGCACTTGAGCGCCTGCGCGCAATGTACCCCCAAGCCTCGGGATGAACCGAAGTTGAATCCTTCAACGCTACTTCTCAGGCTCAAGGTTAGGGTTCAGGGTCTTTCTTTTCCCGCCAAGTAGAGGGCTTCGGGTTTCGGCTACAGGGTTTCAAGAGTTCTGTTTCACTCAGAACAGGCGCAAATTGGGGTGTTAACCACCAACCCGTGGTTCACCCACCATGGTTCACCCACCAAAAACAGCCCACCCCACCGAAAACCCCTGGTTCACCCACCAACACCCCTGGTTCACACACCAAACCCCTGGTTCATCAACCAAAACCCCGAGTTCGCCCACCAAGATTGGCCCACCAACAAGGACCCACCAAGAAGGACCCACCAAAGAAAGGGCAGTGCCCCACCACAAAGGTTGGCCCGGGAGAGCCTACCGCAGCCCCTGCCCTCCCCTCCCTTTCCTTCCTTTTTCTCTGAAGGGCCCGAACCTGCGGCAGGGCGGGGCCCCCACTTTGGCCAGAGGGGAGAGGCCCAACACCCCAATGGCTCTGCCAGCCCGACCCAACCCCGCCCTGCAAGGACCCACCACGAAGGTTTCAGATCCTGCCCACATGACGGCGGGCGGGTGGGGGGGGGGGGGGGGGCATGATGCAGACTGCAAGCGGGTTTCTTCTGGGTTTGGGCTGGATTCATCGGATCGGGTAGGGGCCCTACACGGCGCGGGTTTCGAAGAACCCGGCGGGTAGGGGCCCTACCCTACCCCAGACAGGGCTCACAGGGGTAGGGTAGGTAGGGGCCCTACCCTGCCCCGGGATTGGCCTGACTACACATACGGCAAGCAGGTGCTGCTGAATTTTATTTTGGTGGGGGGTTGTGGTAGGTGGGTCCTTCTTGGTGGGGGTTTTGGTGGGCGAATCTTGGTGGGTGAACCAGGGGTTTTGGTGCCAGGCGTTTTGGTGGGTGAACCAGGCGTTGGGGGGGGGGGGGCTGGGTGGGCTGGATCAACCCCCCCCCCCCTTCCCGCCCTCCCCTACTATCAACCCGAAGGCTAGGTACATGGACCCGTCGAGACATGAACTGAATCTTAAACCCTACACCTCGTAAACCCCGAAATCCAGAGTCAACAGCTCCCTTGATCAGGTCCCTGTGGACCCATTAAAGCCCTATAAACCTTCTAAACCCCCTACAAACCCTACAGACTTGATATAGTGTCAGCCTTACAAATCCTATGAAAGTGTCAGCCTTACACACCTTATGAAACCCGATAAGCACTAGCCAAAAGACGAGCTCGCTGCAGAGCGCCACAAGCGGCAGATCCTTGGGATGTGCAGAGAGCCATGGACCACCGAGGGTGTGCTTTAGGGTTTAGGGTTTAGGGTTTAGGGTCTAGGGTTTAGGGTTTAGGGCTTAGGGTTTAGGGTTTAGGGTTTAGGGTTTAGGGTTTAGGGTTTAGGCTTGAAGTTGTTTAGGGCTTAGGGTTTAGGTCGTTTGGGGTTTGGGCTGTTAAGGCCGTTTGGGGTTGAGGTTTAGGGTTCATTGGGCTGTCGAGGACTGTAGAATCCTAAACCCCAAACCCTAAACCGCCTTATCCCTATGTGGGGGTTTCCGAAAATAAAGGTACCTTCTTGGGGTCCTTATTATTATGAATCCTACTATTTGGGGACTCTATTAGGGGTACCTTCTTTTCGTACGGGATCTGTACAACCTTGTCAGCCTAAAGAATACGGAGAGACCCCAAACCCGCCGCCAGCTCAGGGTTTAGGTTCAAAGCCCTATGAAGCCCCAAGAATCTCATCAAAACCCCTATAAACACCCTTTTGAAGCCTCAAATTCCCTAAACGCTAAACCCTAAACCCTAAAAATCTAACCCCTAAACACTCAACCCAAACCCTAAACCCTAAACCCTAAACCCTAAACCCGAAACCCTAAACCCTAAACCCTAAACCCCCAGGGCCCCCCGGTATTCTTGCGTGACCCTTCGGTCCTTGGACCTCTCTGCATGGCGAAAACGTCGAGCCAGGGCGGCCCGACCCTTCAAAGAGACTTGTCGAAGCCTGAACTGGGGTTTAGGGTTTAGGGTTTAGGGTTTAGGGTTTAGGGTTTAGGGTTTAGGGTTTAGGGTTTAGGGTTTAGGGTTTAGGGTTTAGGGTTTAGGGTTTAGGGCACCCTAAACCCTAAACCCTAAACTAAACCCTAAAGCCTAAACCCTTTTCCCTAAACCCTAAACCCTAAACCTACAAGTTCCGTAACCTAAGGTAACCCACGGGCAGAGTCGGGCTTCGGCACTCTTCAACATCAGGAGCTTCAGCACGTAGCAGCCCTGGAGACTTTCCGCCGAACGTCGCTCCGCAGTTCAGGGTTTAGGGTTTAGGGTTTAGGGTTTAGGGTTTAGGGTTTAGGGTTTAGGGTTTAGGGTTTAGGGTTTAGGGTTTAGGGTTTAGGGTTTAGGGTTTAGGGTTTAGGGTTTAGGGTTTAGGGTTTAGGGTTTGGGAGGGTTTAGGGTTTAAGGCTACGGGGCTTTGAAGATGGCCCTCCCCCATGGCCTTGTCTCCGCGGGCTGCTAGCTGAACCTCTCATCCAATGTCAAGCGCCTTCCAGCGCCGCTATTGATCCGAAAGCAGCTGCAACAGAGCAGTTTCCATGCGCAAAAGAAGTGCCTCCCCAAACCTTGGTGAAGGAATTTCTTCCTGAATCGTATTTCGAAGAAGCAATGAACCAGGAACCCCCCCCCCCCCCAAAAAAAAATTCTTCTGGCTAGAAGCACATCCCTAAATTCAGCCGCTTTTGAGAAGGTTTGGCTTCAGGGGTGTGGGTTTGGACCCTTGGCGGGCTTCGCGCGATGTCTAGGACCAGGCAGTGGCCGGCAAGGGCTTAAAAAAGGTTTGGGGTTTAGGGTTTAGGGTTTGGGGTTTAAGGTTTAGGGTTTGGGGTTTGGGGTTTGGGGTTTGGGGTTTAGAGTTATGAATTTAAAGGGTGTAGGGCGTAGGGTTTAAGGTGAGGCTCTGGAGACCTTCGACACTAAACCTGCCGCAAGGCTTCTTGCCTGGTTCGGGATTTAGGGGCCTTCCCTGAGAGTCCAGTATCCCTGAACTACTCAGCCATAAACCCTAAACCCTAAACCCTAAACCGCCTAAACCCTAACCCTAAACCCTCTACCCTCTAAACCCGAAAGCAGTAGTCCTTAATTGAGTCATATCCTAGAATGCCGACTCCAATCTCAGGAGTAACCTCCGAAAATTGGCTTGTGGGAGTCTCCGAGTTCAGGGTGACCATGAGGTTTAGGGTTGAGGGTTGAGGGTTGAGGGTTGAGGGCTTAGGGTTCAGGGTTTAGGGTTTAGGGTGCTTCGATCTCGTGGAGGTTTGATGCCTAAACCCGGGCATGGAGAGCCTTTATCCCGCAGTTTCACAGCGAGGATGGATAGCTTGCTCCTAGCAAATCTAGACCCTCAACTAGGGCTTAGAGTTTAGGGTTTTGGGTTTTGGGTTTAGGGTTCAGCCCAGCTGGTTACAGCACTGGTTGAGATGCTGACCAGACACATCAAGACACGCACTACTGAAACCGAGATCTCCTAAAGCCCTCTTAAGGGGCCTCTGGGGGTTTAGGGTTTAGGGTTTAGGATTTAGGGTTTAGGGTTTAGGGTTTAGGGTTTAGAACCCCCCCCCCCCCTCTGTCCCTTGGCCTCAAGAGCGCGCCATGGGCGCGGGAGCTTCCATCACCGTTGCCTGGGCCTCAGAGCCCTCCGCCCCCGGCATCAGGCTAATCAGGAGTTTAGGGTTTAGGGTTTAGGGTTTAGGGTTTAGGGTTTGCGGTTTAGTCGTTAGAGTTGAGGGTTTCAGGTTTCGAGTTTGGGGTTTCGGTCGGGGGTTTAGGGTGCAGAGATTCGGGCTGTGAACCTCTGAGCCTTTAAGGGTTTAGGGTTTAGGGTTTAGGGAGACCAACCGGTCTCATTCGTCACTTGCGAACCTGAGTTTGCCCCCCCAAGGTCCGAGGCAGCCATTCGCCAAACCCTAAACCCGCAAATCCTATAAATCCTAGCGGGTTTAGAGGGTTTAGAGGGTTTCGGGTTTGGAGGGTTTGGAGGGCTTAGAGGGTTTAGAAGGTTTAGAAGGTTTTGAGGGTTTAGAGGGTTTCGGGTTTGGAGGGTTTGGAGGGTTTCGGGTTTTGGCTTTAGGCTTCAGGTTTGATCACTCATCAAAACTCTGAATGCACATTACGCAGGGATAGGCTACGGCTTGATAATGTCCCAGGCCTCTTGAGCCATACTTGGAGGTTCATGGTACTTATTAACCAGTTATAGCTGTACTTACAACTGTACGGGTCCCTAAACACTAAACCCTAAACCCTAAACCTTATAACCTTATTAGGGCACTTAAGGGGCAGTATACTTGGTCTCGGCCCAGGACAGGCTATGCCCCTCGAGAAACTTAGGGGCTAGACTGCCGCCATGTGGTAGAAGTACCTTCCCCCCCCCCCCCCCCCCCCTCCCCAAGGCTTAGGGTTTAGGGCTTAGGGCTTAGGGTTTAGGGTTTAGGGTTTAGGGTTTAGGGTTTAGGGTTTGGGGTTTAGGGTTTAGGGTCCCACCCAACCACCCCAAAGCAGGGCCAACCAAAAAGGCCCCCAAGGAAGCCTTGCGTTGGCCTTATGCGGGGTTGGGTTTAGCGTGGAGGAGCCCCCCCCAACTCCCGACACATGGACCCTGCCCGTTTTAGTCTTCTTCTGTGGGGGGGAAGGGGGGGTAAGGTGGGGTTGGGGCAAGCAAAATAAATCCCTTAAGCCGTCCAGGATCGGGAGATGTTGGGTCCTAACCCTAAACCCTAAACCCTAAACCCTAAACCCTTAAGAAACTTCGCTTCAGAGTTTCAGAGATGTTGGGGCCTCGTGGTTTTTTTCGTGGGTTGAGGATGAAGATGAGTCCGTGCTTTTCGCCGCCAAAGACGTCATAGAAGCACAAAGTCAGGACTCCGGAGGGACCAATTTGCTGCTGTGGTCTAGGGTTTGGGGTTTGGGGTTTAGGTTTAGGGTTTAGGGTTTAGGGTTTAGGGTTTAGGGCTTAGGGCTTAGGGTTTAGGGTTTAGGGTTTAGGGTTTAGGGTTTAGGGTTTAGGGTTTAGTTAAGGTTTAGGGTTTAATGTTTAGGGTTTAGGGCTTAGGGGGGGGGGGGGGGGGTACAATAATCCCTATGAAGGACTGTTAGTATACGGGGGAACTTCCCAAGCGGCATGGAAGAAGCTACAGTAAGGTTAGGACCCAGAGTGGGCACTTTAGCCCTTTCTTAGGGTTTGGGCTCCCTTGTAAAGCCCTTTTAGAACCAAAAGAAACCAAGTTCTTTTGTACGTGTCTCTTGAGTCTGGAGGGTTTAGGGTTGAGGGTTGTGGGTGTAGGGATGCGGGGTGTGTCAGATGTTCATGCTTTTCTCCATCGCATTTGGGCACCCTGACCCCTACTGATGCACGCAGCTGCGTGTAAGCGGCTCCTAAACCCTAAACCCTAAACATCAAACACAAAGCATCAGCAAAGCATGCTTTGAAAAAATCGGTTTCTCCGATCTCCTTACAGATTCAGGTTTCAGGGTTTAGGGCTTGCAGTTCGGAACTTGTTTTAGTCAAATCCCTGCGTGGCGGGCTCGGGTGCAGCGCTTCGGGGTTAGGGAGTTTAGGGAGTTTAGGGAGTTTAGGGAGTTTAGGGAGTTTAGGGAGTTTAGGGAGTTTAGGGAAGGGTTTAGGGTTTAGGGTTTAGGGCACCCTACAGCCTAAGCCACAAATGCCCGAACAGCCACGTTAACACAGCCTTTGGCCCGGACCGAAGCCCGAAGCCTCTGGAGCCCTGCCACGGTGTGCAGGACCACTTTGTCAAGAAGTGGGCCCCTCAAGGGAGGTCCAGAGAAAGGGTTTAGGGTTTAGGGTTTCCTAAACCCTAAACCCTAAGCCGGAAACCCTAAGCCCTAAACCCTAAACCCTAAGCCCTGAACCCTGAACCCTAAACCCTAGCCCCCGCAACAGGCCCCCCAAAAGGGAGTAAATAGGAGGCCAGGGCTTCGTGAGGAGCCACGCCTCGCAGAGAATATTTGTTTTGCCCTCCCAAGCCTTTGCCTTGGGGTTTAGGGTTTAGGGTTTAGGGGTTTAGGGGTTTAGGGGTTTAGGGGTTTAGGGGTTTAGGGGTTTAGGGCTTTAGGGGTTTAGGGCTTTAGGGGTTTAGGGGTTTAGGGGTTTAGGGGTTTAGGGTTTTAGGGTTTTAGGGTTTTAGGGTTTTAGGGTTTTAGGGTTTAGGGTTTAGGGTTTAGGGCTTAAGGGCTTTAGGGGTTTTAGGGTGTTAGGGCTTTAAACACTAAACCCTAAACCCTACACCCTAACACTCTAAACCTTTAGGGGTTTTAGGATTTTTGCGTTTAAGCCCTTGGGGCTCGAGGCGCTTGGAGGTCTGCAGGATTGAGGGCTTCGGGCTGTTTGGGCTTTTGGGGCTCTAGTGGTTGGATTTTGTTTAGGGTGTCCGGAGTCTCTTTCGGGCTTCTGGGAATTTGTGGGTTTTAGGGATTTAGGGATGTTGGGCTGTTAGTTGGGATGTTCCCCCATATACTAACAGTCCTTAGTAGGGATTATCGTAGGGCGTACTACAATCCCCATTAAGGACTGTTAGTATAAGGGGGAACATCCCAAGCTGTTAGGGTCTAGGGAGGGTTCAGGGTTTGTTTGCCAGCACTCCATCTTCGCTTTTTTCCACGCCCCTCGTGCTCTCATGCCAAGGCTGAAACGCAACGAGGACCGCGGGGTCAATTTTTAACAAGGCTTAATATTAAGCCCTGTGCCCTAAACCCTAAACCCCAAACCCTAAACCCTAAACCCTAAAGTGCCTGGTCCTGGGGTGGTTGGTCCTGGTGCTGGCCTGGCTGGCCTGCCTCGGGGCATGCTTGGTATTCCTGGGGCACCTCATGTCATCCACCTCGATTTCGACGAGACCCTGGTGGCCCCCAAGCCGACGCTGGCATTGCAGGACACGGATGGGGAGGTCAAGGATGGCGAGACCAAGGACGACCAGGTGGATCCGGGAGAGAACACGGAAGCGACAGGGGAGAAAGCCCTCGAATCAGGGGAGAAAGGGGTGCCCGGGGTGAAGCCGTCGGCCAAGCAGGTTTTGGGGATCCTGTAAACTACCCCCCACCCCCGGCCCAGCGACGCCCGCCCTACCGAGAGCATTTTGAGGGTAACCGTGGTAAACCCTAAACCTTAAACCCTAAACCCTAAACCCTAAACCCTAAACCCTTCTGTTGGTTCATGGAGTCATGGTTCCCTTACAAAGTAAGCAAACCCAACAGCAGGGTACCCTTACTTTCTGTAATATGGGGGGGTTTGGAAACCCTAAACCCTAAACCCGAAACCCTAAACCCTAAACCCACGAAATTAGGACTACCTTGTTGGGGTCCGCATCCTACTATTTGGGGGTCTATATTAGGGGTTCCCTACTTTCTTGAACCCCTATATGGCTTCTGGTAGCCACCGAGTAACTTAGCCAAAGAATGAGTTTGGTGGCATTAAAGGCCGTTTAGACTTTGGAGCTCTTTGGCTCCATGTCTCAAGCTCCTACAGCCCTTGACAGGATTTGAATAGGGCCCTATTATGGACGATTTGTATAAGTGGGGGGGGGGGGGGGGGGGAACATCCCAAGCTATCTACCACGGATGGCAACAGCAGCTGAATTTGTCGCAATCCCTAAACCCTAAACCCTAAACCCTAAACCTTAAACCTTAAACCCTAAACCCTAAACCCTAAACCCTAAACCCTAATTAAACCCTAAACCCTAAACCCGCAATCGCTGACCTGCAGGAGCTGCTGCAAAAAGCGGCGCGCCACAGCGAAGTTATTGGCTACAAGGCTCGACTAAACCCTAAATCCTACGCCCGAAACCCGAAACCTTAAACCCTAAACCCAGGGGCACACAAAGATCGAGTACACTGAGTGGGCTCAGGAGCACACGGAAATTGGCCAGTTGAATTTCATCTTCAACAGGAAGTCGCAGGTGCTGAATGCCCGAATGGCGAATGCCCATGCTGTCTCGTGGTTTTCCCGGAATCACTTTCGGCACTAGGGTTTAGGGTTTAGGGTTTAGGGTTTAGGGTTTAGGGTTTAGGGTTTAGGGTTTAGGGTTTAGGGTTTAGGGTTTAGTGGCTGCTGCTGCACCAGCTGGGCGTGGCCGAGGCGCCGCGGCAATGAAGTCATGGCTTTCGAACCATCCCTAAACCCTAAACCCTAAACCTTAAACCGTCGTGATCAAGAGAGAGGACGTGACGCAGGCTGAGGCGACGGCATGGCCCACTGGCGACCCGGCCAATCTCGGGGTAGCCGGAGCCTACAGCAACGGGGTGGGCATGGGTCTCAATCCTGGGTTGGCTACTATGCCAGATGATTTCGAGAACTTGATCGTGAACCATGTGGGGCAGCTGGCCTCATGGAGCAGTTCGTGCGCTGTCTGGAGATGGTGTACACAGGGAAAGGAGGCCCCGTGTTTGGCAGTGGTGGCGTCAGTGACGCCCGAATCTTACACTTCACAGCAGACTGCTGGTATGCTCGGCTGTATTCTACATGGTTTAGGGTTTAGGGTTTAGGGTTTAGGGTTTAGGGTTTAGGGTTTAGGGTTTCAGGCCTGCATTGTGTCTTAAATAGCTCCAGGGCTCAGCCGAGACTCCGCAGAGAAGTGGTGGCGTGCGGATGGTCTGAGTTCTCACATGCCAAGCCCTAAACCCTAGGGTTCAGGGTTTAGGGTTTCGTGTTTAGGGTTTAGGGTTCTAGATGTACAAGGGAACAGAACCATCTTTATGTTAATGTCCTCGACGACCTAGGCTCAATGGTTTCTTGCAGTTCTCGATTTGGAGCGCCCTCAACAAGCTCCTATTGGGGTTTAGGGTTTAGGGTTTAGGGTTTAGGGTTTAGGGTTTAGGATGGTCTAAGGGGAGTTTCATGGTCCATGCATATGGTCCCTTACCTTCTTTAAAGGGTTCTGGGACCTTGGGTTTTATGGGGTATATAAGGGTTCCCCAATTAAGGCCTTCTCAAGGGACCATGTAGCGACCCTAAGACTAGAGAGAGACCCCCCCCCTCCCCTTCCCACCCACCCCACTAATGGCCCACCTGCCGAAGACGGCGCACAGGTGAAGGCTCCCTATGCGCAGCCCGTGTTGAAGGCAACTGTGGCATTAGGGTTCTTAAGGGAGGGGGTTCAAGGTTCCCTAGTACTCCCAACTACTCCCTAACCCTAAACCCTAACCCTAAACCCTAAGCTTCCCTAAGCTTCCCTGAGCACCCCCCAAGCTTCCCCAAGCTTCCCTAAGCTTCCCTAAGCTTCCCTAAGCTTCCCTGTGCATGTACCCCCCTCCCAGTGAAGACCCTATAATGTGGCGATGGAATGCTCAAGGTTTTTCGATGTGCTTCAAGGGTTTGGAGTCTGGAGAGGTTAAGGTTTAGGGCTCATGGCCTTGGAGCAGGCTTTCACATATTAGTTTTTCTTACCGGTGTTACCTGAACCCTAAACCCTCAACCCTAAACCCTAAACCCTAATCTCAAGCTCATGGGTTTTAGGGTCCATGTTTGCATCGGTTTCGGGCATATGTGGCACCGGGGATCAAACCAACAGAGCCCTTAGCCCCCTAAACCCCAGGGTGAGCACCATCCCTACACCCCTAGGGTTTAGGGCTTAGGGCTTAGGGTTTCGGGTTTAGGGTTCCAAACCTTGCGGTTTAGGGTTTAAGGCTCAATGGGGGGGAGGCGGGAGGGGGCTGCCAGGGCTGCCATATCAGGGTAGCTATATGGTCCCCGAACATGGTCCCTTACTTTGAAGGGTTCTGAAGTATGGGCCCTTGGGTTGTGTAGGGTATATCAGCGGTCCCGTTTTCAGCGCCCAAATTTACGGACCATGTAGCTACCCTCAACCCTAAACCCTAAATCCGAAACCCTAAACCCTGCTTGGGCTGCTGTTCGTCGTTGTACACGAAGCGAAACCCCGAAACAGCGTTCTGGGGTTCAGAGTTTAGGGGAGAGGGTGTAGGGGGCCCGGAAAAGCTTCATGGACCCTAACCCTAAACCCTAAACCCTGAACCCTAAACCCTAAACCCTAAACCCTAAACCCTACTCTCCCCACTCCTTAAAGGCGAAGCTCAACGCCGAGCTCCAGGCTTTGGGTGACGTGACTGCTGCATACTGCAACTGGGCTGGGGATTTAGGGGCTTCGGGTTAAGGGTTTAGGGTTTAGGAAATTAGGGTTTAGGGGTTTAGGGTTTAGAGTGTTTGGGGTTTAGGCTTCGGATTTAGGGTGCGAAGGTTGTACCCTTAGGCGTCCTGGTTTTTTTGTACAAGCCCCGCTTCATCCAGGGAATCGAGAGGTCATGTTCGGAGCACCAAAGTCCTGAATCCCTGAACCCGGAACTCAAAACTCTGAACTATAAACCCTAAACCCTGAACCCCAAACCGCCGTATGTTCATAGAGGTACAGTCGTAGGACTACGAGTCACGCGTTTCGGACTTAGCCCTGGATCCTGGAACCTCCATGGGTGAGGGCTTTAGGGTTTCGGGTGCACGAAATCTTCAATCCCTGCCTGAATCCTAAACAGTCTTTTGCGAGGCGGCACAGAATGAAGGCTTGAAAATCTGGGAGTGCTTGGGGTACAGGGTTTCGGGTGTTTGGGGTTTAGGGTCTCCGCACCCCATCCTATTAAATAGGCTTTAGGGTTTAGTGTTTAGGGCTTGGTATGAAGCGTTTGAAGGCCGAGGACTTGGCCTTGGCGCATGGCGCGGCTACGGCCCAACAGGAGGGCTCGGTGATCTTGAGGCGGACGCCCTCAAGCAAAAAAGTTTGCAGTGAGAGAGGCGGAGGTGGAGGATGAGACTGTTGAAGGTGACAGATGTCACCTCCAGGTGACAAGTTCTTATAGATCAGAAAAGAAGTGCGCTAATGCACTGAAGATTGCCGGACCCCCCTAAAGCCCCTAAGCCCTAAAGCCCCGAGGGCCTCAAACCAAACCCTAAAACCCTTCAAACCCCTAAAACCCCTTAAAGCCCCAGAAAACCCTAAACCTTGAAGCCCTAAACCCCTAAAACCCCTAAACACCCCTAAAACCCTTAAAAACCCCAACACCCCAAAACCCTAAAGCCCTTCAAACCCTAAACCCTAAAACCCTACAGCCCTAAACCTTATTTCCCGAAGCCCTAAAGCCCCAGAACCTAAACCCTAAACTCTAAACCCTAAAACCCTAAAACCCTAAACCCTAAACCCTAAACCCTAAACCCTAAACCCTAAACCCTAAACCCTAAACCCTAGCTTCTCCTGAGGCTCAGACCAGCGGCGCATGAATGGAAGCAGCCAGGCCTCGGCTTGGTTTTGGGGTGCTTTTTGGTGGGTTTAGGGTTTGGGTTTAGGGTTTAGGGTTTAGGGTTTAGGGTTTAGGGTTTAGGGTTTAGGGCTGAGGGATTAGGGTTCAGGGTTTAGGGTTGTAGGGCTGTAAGTTTCAGGGCAACAAGGGCTTGGGGATTCAGTGCCTTTGGAGCTTGAAAGAGTTAGGCTCTTCGCCCGAAATCCTGAACCCCTAAGCTCTGAACCCCCAAACCATAAACCCCTTGAACCCTAAACCCCAAACCCTAAACCCCAAACCCTAAACCCCTAAACCCTAAACCCTGAACCCTGCAGTAAACCACAGGTATATCTGCAGCAGCTAGCCGTCGGAGGCAAGATCACGGCCATGTGCGCGTGCCGCCGGCGAGTTGTTTGGCCTGGACCCGAAACCCCAAACCCCAAACCCCAAACCCCAGACCCCAGACCCCAGACCCCAGACCCCAGACCCCAAACCCCAAACCCTAACACCCCAAACCCTACCTTCCTGAACCACTTCCTCAGAGACTGGGGGGGTGGACGAACAGGTTGGGGGACCAGTCCGTAAACCCCAAACCCCAAACCCGAAACCCTAA
>CAJNDS010000126.1:167059-220279 GCA_905221605.1 Symbiodinium natans
CATACAAGCCCTTAACCAGACCTCAAAGGGCCATCAAGGATGCACCTGAAACCCTAAACCTGCTGGATTTAGGGTTTAGGGTTTAGGGTTTAGGGTGTAGGGTTTAGGGTTTAGGGTTTAGGGCTACTGAACCTGAAGCTCGAAGCCACAAAGGGTCTACAACTGGCGCGAAGATCACATCGTCAGCCAACTGCGGAACACATCTGCCCCTTGAATGCACTTGAGAGCAGGCTTACTATGACGCCCAGTGGCACTCTTGTTCCCTGTTGGTTTTTGGTTTAGGGTTTAGGGTTTAGGGTTTCGGGTTTCGGGTTTAGGGTTTAGGGTTTAGGGTTTAGGGTTTAGGGTTTAGCTTTAGGGTTTAGAGTTTCGGGGCCCAGTGGCACTCTAAATCCAGGGGGCGGAAGAATTCCCTTCTGGTCCCTTTGTACAATAACCCCCAACAACCCTATTCTAATTATTCAAATTATTCAGCCCCTTTGTTATTCCGTGTTTCAACCCTAAGCCCTAAGGCCTGAAGCCCTAAACTTGAGGGTCGGACCCCTGGTGACCCCCCTAAACCCTAAACCCTAAACCCTGAACCCTGAACCCTAAACCCTAAACCCTAAACCCTAAACCCACAGTTCGAGGTGCAGGTTTTAGGGCTTCAGGCGTTTGTGGGGTGCATAAGGCGGGGGTTTTCTGTGGGGCGGGGTGGTACAGTTCGGACATCCATCAGGAGACAAGAAAGACAGAGACAAATTGAGGAAGAGGAAGACATGCACCGAGAGAGAGAGAGAGAGGTCTATATTAGGGGGTCCCGTATTTTCGTAAACCCCCATATAAAGACGTGAGAGACAAGAGCCCGAGCCTGCAGTTCGAAGCCCTAAACCCTTCTCTCCTAAAGACTAAACCCTGAAGTCCTAAACCTTAAACCTAAACCTTAAACCCTAAACGTTAAGCCCTAAACCTTAAACCCTAAACCGCAAACCCCTCAGACCGCAAAAAGCTCAAGCAACACCCCCATCTTCCCAAGAATGTCCCAGAGGTCACCCTGGCGGATGAGGATGGCAACCCGGAGGTCACCAATTTTTAGGGTTTAGGATTCGGGGGTTAGGGTTCAGGGCGGTTTAGGGTTGAGGGTTGAGGGTTGAGGGTTGAGGGTTTAGGGTTTAGGGGTTTAGGGTTTAGGGTTTAGGGTTATTGTGTTTACAGTTTGCCAACTTGTTCAGTGGCTTAAGTAGAGCCCTTCTAGGGATGTAGGAGGTGTGGAAGTGGTGGAGGACCGCAATCCTGAAAGCCAGTGAGGTCAAATCTTGTTTACCTACGAACTGCTTAAGAACACCCCTTAAAAATAACAAGATTCTTCCTTATGAGGGTTATATAGGAATTATATAGACTTGTTTTTATTCTTGGGGGGGTCTTCAGCAATTGTAGTTACGGTGCAGGGCTGATAGGGTCTGGCGCAAAAACCTCCGCGGACTTCCCGCAGCCTTTTCTTTTAATGTTGCTGCGGAGAGCAGGGCAGTTCCAGACGCGAAGCAATGGCGACCATGACAGCGGTTCTGCCAGGCCAAATCCAGGCAGAGCCCAAGGGCTACAACGAAAGGGACGCAACATCCGAGACCATGGATACACAAACGGCGCGCAGCGCACTCAACATGGTTCGCTACTTCGTGGCAGACAGGAGCCCGAAAGATGTGATGCCGATGGCTATCAGAGTTGTTCTTATTTTCATGTGCTTATGCTTATTCTCATTCTTACAAATATGTTTACTATATGTACTGTTACTGCGGCTACTCCATTTAGAAGTCCTACTACGTTTGCGATTGCGACTACCGCCTTGAATTCGGCAACAACGGCAGCGGCGGCGACGGCGACGGCCAACGACGAGGACGACGGACGACGGACGACTACTGCTACTGCTGCTGCTGCTGCTGCTGCTGCTGCTGCTGCTGCTGCTGCTGCTGCTGCTGCTGCTGCTGCTGCTGCTGCTGCTGCTACTGCTACTGCGACTATACTGCTACTACTACTACTACTACTACTACTACTACTACTACTACTACTACTACTACTACTACTACTACTACTACTACTGCTACTGCTACTGCTACTACTGCTACTACTCATATGGCTGTTGCTATGGTGATTTCGCACTGCTCTCATCATGTTCGTGTTGTTTACGGTTTAGGGTTCAGGGTTTAGGGTTTCGGGTCAAGGAGTTTAGGGTTTAGGGTTTAGGGTTTAGGGTTTAGGGTTTAGGGTTTAGGGTTTAGGGTTTAGGGTTTAGGGTTTAGGGTTTAGGGTTTAGGGTTTAGGGTTGCTCTCTGCAAACGGCAGGAACCCGGAGCATGAGCAGAAGTCAAAGGCGCCACGTCGCCGTAGCCTGCGCCACCTCCGAGAGCTAATGCTTGAGGATTTCTTGAAACTTGGGCATGCACTGGTCCCTGAAAGGTTTAGGGCTTAGGGTTCAGAGTTTAGGGTTCAGGGTTTAGGGTTTAGAGTTTAGGGTTTAGAGTTGAGGGTTGAGGGTTGAGGGCTTCGGGCCTGGATTGTAGAAGCTGGGGGGTCTGTGATCACAACCTTGCGGTTCATCTGGTCACCAAGGAAGACGCATGGCTTCAGCGACGCAACCAAGGCATGCTTTGGGAGTTGTTTGTGTGGCTGTTCTTTTCTCTTCTATGCCAGGGAAGCTATTCACGAATAGTGCATTTATGTTATTTTGGGGCCAGAGTGTCTCTTGAATCACGACCCAGGTAAATGAGCCGCGGCAGAGCGGGTGTTTCTCTTTCAAGGAAACTTAGGGGTACTTGGAAGTGTTTTTTTAGTTTTTGGGTACTAGAATTTCTAAGAAACAGCAAAACAATTAGTTTTTGCAAACGTCCAAGTTCAGTGTAGGAAAGGCTTTTTCCCCTTCATGTCGCCGCAAAGTGCGGCGATCACGAGATGGTCCGCATACTCCTCCAAGCTGGCGCCGATACTTGGGTTGTCCAGTGGTCCCCCTTGTCCTTAAAACGGGTGAAGGGTTTAGGGTTTAGTGTTTAGGGTTTAGTGTTTAGGGTTTAGGGCTTAGGGTTTAGGGTTTAGGATTTAGGGTTTAGGGTAACCAACCCAAAACAAGGGTGCCCTTGTTTTTGGTATGGGCATTCCCCAAAGTAGGGGTACCCCGAATAGAACCCAACAATACAATAATCCTTATTATAGGAACCCCCAAAACAAGGGTAACCCTATTGTCGGAAACCCCCCAGTGCATACTGGGCAAACCCTAAACCCTAAACCCTAAACCCTAAACCCTAAACCCTAAACCCTAAACCCTAAACCCTAAACCCTAAACCCTAAACCCTAAACCCTAAACCCTAAACCCTAAACCATACCAAGGATAGATGGGCGAAGACGTCCAAGGGCTGGACAGCCTTGGAGCTCGCAGATCGCCAGCGCAACCAGATTCTTGGAGGTCCATGGTACTTATTAGGGTTTAGGGTTTAGGGTTTAGGGTTTAGGGTTTAGGCCTTTAAGTGCCTTAAGAAGGTTCTGATTTGGGGTTAGAAGTACAGATTCTCGGTAAGCCCTGAGAAATATTCATATGTTGTCCCTTGTTGAGTCATAGCTTGGCACGTTCCTTATACTAACCGTCCTTAACAGGGGTTCTCGTACCCCGTATGGTTGGCATACTTTTGTTATTTTCCCTTATTGGGCTTAAGAGGGATCATACCCTAAACCCTAAACCCTAAACCCTAAACCCTAAACCCTAAACCCTAAACCCTAAACCCTAAACCCTAAACCCTAAACCCTAAACCTTAACCCGCAAGAATTTCAGAGGGTTTTAATATTTGGGCCATCCGAGGATAGCCGCAGACATGCTCCGCTGCGACACCCGGACCCTGACCGTCAGTCAGTTCTCCAAAGATTCTCCCAAATTTGGGGGGGTTTACGACAACAAACGTGGGGGGGTTTAGGGTTTAGGGTTTAGGGTTTAGGGTTTAGGGTTTAGGGTTTAGGGTTTAGGGTTTAGGGTTTAGGGTTTAGGGTTTAGGGTTTAGGGTTTAGGCCCCCCAAAAATCCGAGGATCCCCTTAAAAAAGGGACCCAAGAAGGCACTCCCCGAAGATCGTAAACCCCCAAATTTTTTGAACCATGGCCTCCGGACAGCGGTGGCCTCGTTGCGTACGGTTCTTCTGTTCTACATCGGGGATGTTTGGGGGCTTAGAGGCTATGACAATGGCCTTGTGAGGTTTGGTCAGTGACAAAGATTTGCGACCGCAAGGAGGCATGTGTGGATCGCACGCGGCCTAATTAAAATCGTTAAATCGTTATCTACGTGGGGGTTTCGGACGCTTCCGACAGCTTCGTGATAGCTCCCCCCCCACGCAAACTGAGTGGTGGCGCGGTCCCCTTGCCTTACAGAGTGAAGGTTATGACTCTCGTCCTGTTAATGGGGGTTGGGGTTGATGGTACATAGGACACAGGCCTGATGTAATGCGTAGGAATATTCTGTGCATTGGCAGCCTGTTGGCAATACTGCTCCTTCTGTCGCCATCATGATCGATCATCTCTGTTCACACGAAGCCTCCAACAGCTTCGGGCAGACATGGCGAGAACCTGCGCTTTTAAGATACATTGGCATGGCAGATCCGACAGTCACCACGCAGAGATACCTTGTCAATTTGCAGCGTTGTTCTCAGTCCTGAAGCGGCCTTGCGGGTATGGGGTTACTTGTAGTTGTTTGGGGTCCAGGGTTGCTCTAAACCCTAAACCCTAAACGATTTCGATGAGGCGAGTAAACCCTAGACCCGGTGGGTCAGTCTGACTGGACGAACAAGCCTGCGCACATCTTGGTGCCACAGTTCCGTGACACCTCCCTGCCATGGACCTGGTCATGATCAGGGGTTCAAGGTTAACCCTAAGCCCTAAACCCTGATGGGGTCCTGTGTTTGGTGCAAGCGGAGTGGCAGGGGATTGAATTTGCCGTTGTGCTCTTGCCTTCGCCTTTTAGCGAAGCCAGGGGGGATGATGCACGAGATGGCATCATGTTCACGCCCTTGGGGGCTAAACGAACTGCAAATAGCTTACTTCTCCAACAGCTGAACTTTAAACTTTTTGGGTTCCCTTATTTAGTAGGAATAATAAACTTTAACCTTTTTGCCCCTTGGTTATTGGAGAAGTAAGATAGGGGTTCAGGGGTTGAGGGTTCTTGGTTTCGGGGTTAGGATCTCCTTTGTAGGAACCAATGAGAGTCCCCAAGGACAGTCGCCTGCGAGCGCCCGGATCACGAGGGCTTCAAACCGTGTGGGGGGGGGGGGGGGGGGTTCATTTGTTGTGTTAGGTTTACGGTTCGACTTTACGGTTAAGGGGCTTAGGGCTTCGAATTTAGAAGTCATAGTCGGAAGAATTGCTAGTATTATCTCCGTTTGGTTCCTATCATAAGTACGTTACCAATATCCGCCAAAGCCCCATATTCTTAAGGGCCTTTTTTGGGTAAAGGTGTAGCATTACCTTTGGTTTGGTGTCGAGCTTCCCAAGCCACTGCTTAATCCCTACCCTCAACCCTCAGCCCTAAACCCTAAACCCTAGACCCTAGACCCTAAACCCTAAACCCTGTTGCTCCGGCGTCTGCGTCCGGAGCTTGCGTGTTTTGCCTTGATGTCTCGCTTGAATCGGATCCTGGGGCATGCCATCGATTTTGTCTCCCTTCTTGTCTAGGGTTTAAGGGTTTAAGGGTTTAGAGTTTAGGGTTTAGGGTTTAGACATTAGGCTCCCGTTTGGACCCAAAGCAGGGTCCTGCACGGGTGCTGCACACGGGACGGTCACGGGGCGTGCCCCTGTTCTTGTCTCCCTAAACCCTAAACCCGAAACCCTAAACTCTAAACCCAATCTCCCTTCTTGCATCCTTGCCCCGTCTGGAACCAGCGCCATCGTGGCACCCTAAACCCTCAACCCTAAACCCTAAAGCCTAAACCCTAAACCCTAAACCCTAAACCCTAAACCCTAAACCCTAAACCCTAAACCCTAAACCCTAAACCCTAAACCCTAAACCCTAAACCCTAAACCCTTCCCCGCTTTTTTTGTCTCACTCCTTGTCTCCCTTAGGGCTTAGGGTTCCTTCCTTCTTGGAGCCAGACCCAGAACGAGGGAAACGCTCCTGTTCTTCACTCCCTCATGGTGGCTCGTTGGTTTCGGACCAGAGCCGGATCATGGTAAACCTTAAACCTCAAACCCTGACCCCTAAACCCTAACCCCTAAACCCTAAACCCCCTCTTCTTGCCTCTGTCTTGTCTGGCTTTTGGTCCCTTCTTGCCGACCGACCACCCCCTGCAGAGTCCTGTAGGTGCCATCAGAAACACTGAACAGACATCTCAGCTTGTACCGGAAAAGCGAACTCGGGTTAGGGTCGGGTTTAGGGTTTGGGGTTTGGGCCATAATGGCTGCTCTCGATGAGTCGCGCGTGCTTGCGCAACCGACATATGTCCAAAAGTTGTCCGTGTCCATGTGGAGTAGTTCTCTAAAATAGGGTCCCTTTCGGGGGGGAAGGGGTGCGGGGGGGGGGGTCCTTCTTTTTTAGGGTTGCCGGTCTAGATTTACATAAGGGGCCCGCAAGGGACCCTAATTTAGAGAACTGCCACTGTTTTCATGTTGCCAGACGCAAGCTGTACATGCAAGTGCAATTTTTTAAACGCCAGCGGTCTGGCGCTTCTGGCAACTTAGTAGTCAGCCGTATATCAGAGAGATGGATTGATAGATAGATAGAATACATGTGTATGTATGAATGAATGTATATATATATATATATATATATATGAAAACATCATCATACAACATCTGTTTTACATACATGTATATACTCAGTTATTCATTTACATATACAAAATACATTCAATGTTATATATATATATATATATATATATATATAGAGTGTGTGTGTGTGTGTCTGTGTCTGTATACATTATACATAATATATGTATATATATATACACCCGATTTGCCTGACCTTTGTCCGGCAGCATAATCCCCCTGTTCGAGGCATGCGCCGCGAGGGTAGGAGAGTCGCTATTTTTCAATGCGTGCCCATGAGAGGCAATGGAGTCACGAGCAAAAGAAACACCCGATTAGGGTTTAGGGTTTAGGGTTTAGGGTTTAGGGTTTAGGGTTTAGGGTTTAGGGTTTAGGGTTTAGGGTTTAGGGTTTAGGGTTTAGGGTTTAGGGGGGGGGTTTGGGACAAGACCGCAGAGGTGCCAATCATGACACGGGTACCTTTTTGCCGGTGACCCAAAGCATGAAGCACTCACAAAGCCTTGATCCCCAAAACCCGGTCGGAGCCCTCTCTTCCCTTCTCTTGGTCCTAGGGTCCCACATGAGGCCTGCTTGTTGGTTCATACAGAGTTTACCAGACTAAGCGAACGGCAGAAGAAGTAATCTTTCAAGGCTTGGGGGAGGGGGAGGGCCTAGGGTTTGGGGTTTAGGGTTCAGGGTTTAGGGTTTGGGGTTTGGGTTCAGGGTTTGGGGCTTAGGGTTTAGGATTTAGGGTTTAGGCTTTAGGCTTTAGGGTTTAGGGTCCAACACGCCGCCAGGGTCGGTGGATTCGACTATGGTTTAGGGAGTATATACCCCTAAATTCGAAGAAGCCCTAATCCCCAACCCTAAACCCTAAACTCGACATCCCTAAACCCTAAAACCCAAACTCCAACCCTAAATTCGAAGTTCCTGAATTCCTTAAGTGGGGTGTCTTGGAGTCTCTGTGAAGCAGGTTTGCAAAGTTCGGCGCCTGCGGGCCGTCACGCAGGCCAGCAGGGGTGGGTTCGGGGGCTGAGGGTTTATGATAGAGGGCTTTAGGGTTTAGGGTTTTGCGTTTAGGGTTTAGGGTTTAGGGTTTAGGGTTAGAGCCTAAGCCCTAAGCCCTAAGCCCTAAACTCTTCTACCCTCAAGCTGAGACGCTGGGTTTTAGGGTTTAGTGTTTCGTGTGTTAAGCTTCGGGAAAATATTTTCCTAACTCCCCTGCTAAGAGCCCAGTGAGGTTTCCATCGTGTGTTTTATCCGTAGAAAAGAAGATGAACACATGCATACATATGCATGCCCACGTATATACACCGATGGCTCCTTCAGCCTTAAGGGTTCGGGTTTTGGGATTTGATTTAAGCGTTTAGGGTTGAGGTTTTAGGGTTTAGGGTTTAGGGTTTAGGGTCTAGGGTCTAGGGTTTAGGGTTTAGGGTTTATGTTTACAGCTTCGGGTTTGCGAAAGGACGCGAAGCCAAGCAGGGGGGCACCCAGGCCCCCACATGGTCACATGGTTTGGCGTTTAGGGTTTGGGGTTTAGGGTTTAGGGTTTAGGGTTTGGGGTTTAGGGTTTAGGGTCTAGGGTTTAGGGTTTAGGGTTCAGGGTTCAAGTCGTTTCAGGGCGAGATAAGCCAGCCACTCGCTTCACAGCCAACATGGGAAGAGGGTTTCCACTCCTGGAAAACCGCTGCGCATGGGATTCCAGGTTCAGGGCTTAGGGTTGAGGGTTTAGGGTTTAGGGTTCAGGATTCAGGATTTAGGGCTTAGGGTTCAGGGTTTAGAAAGGGAAGCCGCCTTCGCCTTTGAGGTTTTTTTTGCGTCCGTTTGTTCATGTGTGCTCTCGAGAGTGATTTTGCATTAACAGCTGCCCTTGAGAGTTTGCTCAAAGTTTCCGTCCCCCCCAACCCCGAGTCCTAAACCCTAGAAGCCTAAACCCTAATTATGCGAACCCTAAACCCTAAACCCTAAACCCGAAAAAGCCTAAGCCCTTAAAACCCTCAACCCCGAACCCTAAACCCTAGACTAGCTGTTCTCTTTTCCGGTTCGAGGATGAGGTTTCACACGCTTTTTTGAGGAAGGCTTAGGGTTTAGGGTTTAGGGTTTTGGGGGTTTAGGTTTTAGGGTTTAGGGTTTAGGGTTTAGAGAGTTTAGGGCTTAGGAATGTTCCAGCTTAGTGGTAGCAAACTCGAAGATATCAGGTGCCAATGATATCAGGAGCTTCCCAAGTTTCACCAAACCCCGAACCCTTGTTGAAGCTGTTTCCAGAAGGACAACCGCCTGGTGGCCAGCACGGATGAGCGAGGAATGGTACCTGCGGCTGTCGTTCCTCCCAGAAGCGCCTAAACCCTAAATCTCTAAGCCGAAAGCCTCTAGACTTTAGCGGTTAAGTCTACACCTCTCTAAACCCTAAACCCTAAACCTTAAATCCTAAACCCCTATGAACTTCTAAACCTCTAGGCCCCGAAGCCCACTTGAGTCCATCCTTTTGGCTCCTGGAGGAAGTTTCGGGTCCGGCTTTTTGAGGTTCTCGTGGATGGTTCAGGGTTAGGGTTTAGGGTTTAGGGTTTAGGGTTGAGGTTTAGGGTTTAGGGTTTAGGGTTTAGGGTTTAGGGTTTAGGGTTTAGGGTTTAGGGTTTAGGGTTTAGGGTTTAGGGTTTAGGGTTTAGGGTTTAGGGTTTAGGGTTTGAGGCTTAGGGTTACAGTAAACTCCAGAAAGTTGGAAAATGATTTAAAGACGATTACAGCTGGGACTCCCTTTAGTATATCTGTTGGGCTATGGGGACAAGGATGTCGCAACTTGTTGGCGTTTACTGTAAGGCTTTGGGAACCTGGGTTTTTGGGTTTGGGGGTTTGGGTTTTGGGTTTTCTGTAGGGTTCCAGAGTTTAGGTTTCGCATGCCACGATGTGTCAGCGTTTGGGCGTCAGCGCTCTGAGCTCGTGCATGATAGGGTTCTTAAAGGAGGGGGGTTTAGGGTTTAGGGTTTAGGGTTTAGGGTTTAGGGGGTTCATGGGGAGGGGGGGGGGGGGCACCCCCCTTGAGCCCCCCTCCCTCAAGGACCCTATAAGCGTAGGGTTCAGGCTGTTGGTACGTTCTAGGAGCTGATGGTCTCCGGGACTAGGGCTTCGTGTAGGGTCTAGAGATCTCAATGCCACTTATGAAGTAAGGACCCTGAACCCTGAACCTAAACCCTAAACCCTAAACCCTAAACCCTAAACCCTAAACCCTAAACCCTAAACCCTAGCTTGAAGGTGTAGTTTTACCCCCTAAGCAGTTGCCCCTTTTGCAGATGAAAGCGCAACCATCCGCATGCACCCCTACGCTCGCCAGAGACTCCAAGTGAGGCCCGGAAGTTCGAAGAGGTCCGCCCGGTCGACTGGTTGCGAACCCACGGCATCAAAATTGGCTACGCGGCCAACGGACCATTCAAAGAGCTTTGGATGGGCAATAAAACCTTGAAACCTTAAGACCCCAAACTAGGTCAGCTCCGAGGGTCTGCGAAAGGCTGAGAAACGTTGTGGAGGGAGGCCCGTGGGGAGGGCTTCATCTCACTTTATGTCCTGGACCTCAAGCACGACAAAGAATGCTTGGGCTAGCTTCAGCAGCAAGCCACGTTCCATGCAGCACCGCACCACTTATAAAGGGACTTTCTAATGGGAACCCCAAACAGGGAACCCCAAGAATATAGTAGGAATGTGAAGGGAATGTAAGGTCCCTGGTAGGTATATTCCGATTACCTTCTATGTGCTTGGCGTTCCCTGTTTGGGGTTCCAACCCTAAACCCTAAACCCCTTAGATTGGCACCATACTTGCTCATCCTGCTCAGCCCGTTTTCTTCAGAATGCGACTTCTACGTTGACGTGGCAGCTTGCTAAACGCTAAACCCTAAGCCCTAAACCCTGAACCCTAAACCCTGAACCCCTACAAATGACCTAAGAGTTCCAAAGTAGGCTCAGAATTCCACCGCCTGACGGCAGTTGCCATCAAGACTCGGCACCACAAAAGTCGGGAGCCTGACTACTATTGGCTTCATCAACCACCAAATTTCAAGATTAAAGATTAAAGATTTAGGGTTTCGGGCTTTCAGGGTAAAAAGGGATAATTGTACTTTCTTTTTTGGGCCTTCTTGACTCCTAGGCGGATAATCCTGTAGTTAAAGGTTCCTGTGTTCTGCACAAGAAACTTACTTCGCCTTTAGTTGAACTTTAAACTTTTTGGGTTTCCCTATTTAGCAGGAACATTAACGTTTAACCTTTTTTCCCATTTGGTTGTTGGAGAAGTAAGGAAAGCCTCAGCCTTTGATGGCCAGGTCTGCATTTGGGATCTCTTTGAGTCCAACCTCATCATGGAGGCTTCTTGGGGGTTTTAGGGTTTAGGGTTTAGGGTTTAGGGTTTAGGGTTCAGGGTTCAGGGTTTAGGGTGGGGGTTTCTGGGTTTGGTGCTCTTGCGCAACCTGTCGGGTCTGGAGCAGCTCTCAAGCATCTGCTTGAGATGTTGAGGGCAGCTAGCACCCCTTCGGCTCTCGCGTGTAACCCTAAATAAACCCTAAACCCTAAACCCTAAACCCGCCCGCCACTCCACTCTCTTGTCTTTTGGGGTAGGCGGGCGCTGGTCGAGCGCTCAGTGAGACCCTGCGAGGGAGCCCCAGGCGGGCGACCTGCCCTGCCTGGCCCAGCTGTCCACGCAGTTGTGGAGGTCCCCAAAAGGGCGTGAGTGCTGACCCATGTGATGCTTGTAAAAAATGAAAGAAGGTCTTAACTCCTTGAGAGTTGTAAGTGGGCGGTCTTGGGCGCTCCCAAAGCGCGCTTCCGTTTGGCACGCCCTAGACCCTAAACCCTAAACTCTGTTCACGGGCACACTACGAGGTGACTGCATTCATAATTACCCCGCATGAAGTACACATATCCTTACTTCAGGCCGGCCAAGGATCCCCCAAATCCTACACACTAAGCCGTAAACCCTCCAAACACTTCCCCCCGAACCCTACCCCCCCTCCCCCAAGCCCTAATTCACCCAAGCTGTAGAAACCACCGTGCAGTCGCCTCAGTGGGTTCGAACTTCAGGCGAAGGCTTTAGGGTTTAGGGTTTTAGGGTTCAGGGTTTAGGGTCTAGGATTTTAGGGTTTAGGGTTTAGGGTTTAGGGCCATCACCTGAAGCTTTCCCCACTTGTAGCTGATGTTCTGCATCGGCTGAACTACAAATCAGTAGGTACCCGACAAGAAAGAACTGAAATTCCCTGACCGCAAAACCGCAACTGAAACCCTAAGCTCCAGCTCTTCAACTACGCCCCAAACGCTACACCTTCACCCTAACCCCTAAATACAACAAACCCCAAACCCTGAACCCTAAACCCAAACCCTTAACCCTAAACCCTACCCTAAACCCACACACTAGACCTTAAACCGGCACCCCAAACCCGAAAACCAAACCGCCCTAAACCCTAAACCCTAGCCCTAACTAAACCCTGAACCCTGAACCCTGAACCCTGAACCCTGAACCCTGAACCCTAAACCCTAGCCCAAAACCCCGGCTCCTTCTGCCAGTCCCGGTTCCACGAGAAAGCCTGCACCGGGATCAAGCCGGACTTCTTCAGGCTGGGCTTAAGGTTTGGGGTTCCGGGTTCAGGGTTTAGGGTTTAGGGTTTGGGTTTTGGGTTTTGGGTTTAGGGTTTAGGGCTTAGGATTTTGAGTTTTGGGTTCAGGGTTTAGGGTTTCCGGGTTCAGGGTTTTCGGCTGAAGGGGTGAAGGATGAGGGCTTTCAGGATGTAGGGTTTAGATAGGGTTTAGGGATCTAGGGCCTCGAGGCAGGCAGGTTCCCCCCACTCTCTGCGGGGCATAGAGGGTCTAGGGTTGTTTAGGGTTTAGGGTTTAGGGTTTAGGGTTTAGGGTTTAGGGTAGGCTTGAAGTTGAAGGCCGCCAGGGCTTCGAGTGCCTCTGGGCTTTGGTAAGGGTTTAGTAGTGAGCGCAGAGAGCTTACTGGCAAATCCGAAGTTTGGGGCGCGGGTTTAGGGTTTAGGGTTTAGGGTTTAGGGTTTAGGGTTTAGGGTTTAGGGTTTAGGGTTTAGGGTTTAGGGTTTAGGTTTAGGGTCTAGGGTGGATAGGGTTGGAGGCGTTTGTGGGGAGGGGGGGGGGGGGAGTTTGCGCCCGGAATGAAAGCTGGGGTTGAAACCACAACAGAGAATGCAGGACAACAACAAGGTCGTACGTTAGCAGCGTTTTTGTTCTGCAGTTTTCTGGATCTCGGTGGGGGGGGGGGGGGGGGGTTCAGGGCAGCCTGTGTGCGGGCTTTTCGGGAAGTAATCGGCCCAAAAACCGGATGCCCTGCAGTGGAAAAACCCAAACCCCAAAAAACACCCGGGCATCCGGTTTCTGGGCCGCTTACTTCTCGAAGAGCCCAAAAACTGGATGCCCCCTTCGGTTCCCAAAAAAGCTCAGATCATCATCAGGTTTTTGGGCGCTTACCTCCTGTTCGCTACAAAAATTGGCGCCTTGGAGTCTGAAGAGAGTGACGATGGCGAAAGTGATGACCAGAGTGAGTATTTTAGCGACTTCGAGCATCCAAGTGAACGTGGACAATGGCGAGGCTGTGTTGTCGGATGTGTTCTTTGCCTGAAGCTGGGGGTGCCCTGCATTTGGTTGGGCTTTTTCGGCAAGCCTGCGCTCATTCCACTATCGTGAAATTAACGCGCGTGAATCGTGGATTTATGAATTTCTGCTGTGGTTGCACTGAGGGCTGGCCAGCTGTGGTTATGTCACCTCCTCGCCAAGGGTTTAGGGTTTAAGGTTTAGGGCTTAGGGCTTCGTGTTTGGTTCTAGGTCTTAGGGCTTGAGGTTTAATGTTTGCCACTAGGTCCACCCACCCCGAAACCCCAAGATCTAAGCATTGGAGTGGAACAGTTCTACAAAAGATCGTGCATGTACAGGTTTAGGGCTCAGGGCTTAGGACTTCGATTCGAACGGGGGCCATGGAGGACTACGCAATTACGCAACGATGTTCGGCCCCTTCTTGATTTTAGGGTTTAGGGTTTAGGGTTTAGGGTTTAGGGTTTAGGGTTTAGGGTTTAGGGTTCTAAGGGGGTGGCTCGGGGGCTGTGTGCAACTTCCGCGCGCTCCAACAGGCAGTGTTTCGTGACAACTGGAGAGGTGGCGGGGCCGCAACAAACCCTAAACCCTAAACCCTAAAACCCAAAGGACCTTACGCCCGAAGCGGCCCTACAGGCCAAACCCTAAACCCCAAACCCTAGAAACCAAAATCCTAAGCCCTAAACCTCCCCCCACCAAAGAGCTCTCAAATCAAAGGGTTTAGGGATTTCGGGTGTCCCTGGACAGGCCCTGAACAATCCTAAACCGGAACTTCGAACCCCAAACCCTGGGTGGAATGGACCTAGCTCTTGGAGGCTCTTATCAGACATGCTGCCCTGCCTGCCATGAAGTAGGCACTCCACCCAAACCACCAAGGGCGTAAAGTTTAGGGTTCAGGGTGGTTCAGGGTTTAGGGTTTAGGGTCAATTTTTTTTGTGGGTGGGGGGGGGGGGGGTTGCAAGTTACAATGGGCTGGACCCTCAAAAGGGGTGGGGGAGCATCACTCCACAAGAACCACAACCTCTGCCATTGAGAGTTGCTTACTGGTTAGGGTTTTTGGGGTTAAGGGCTTCGGGGGTGTGCGCGATTCTGTGCTTGGGCAGCTTTCCAAATTAGATGGCTTTCTCTCGCTCAGGCCAGAAGATAGCAGAGGCTAAGATTGAGAGCACACACCTTGGTTTAGGGTCGGGGCCCTAAACCGCAACCCCTAAACCTCTAAACCCCTAAACCCCTAAACCCCTAAACCCCTAAACCCTGCACCCTACACCCTTCACCCTAAACACTAAACCCTAAACCTTAAGCCCTATATAAACCACTCAGGATTCTGCCATTATCCTCTTCGACCTCGCACAAGAGCAGGCAAGTCACATGAGCTCAATGCATTGGTGTTTGCTTTTGCCTGGCTTCCTCTGCTGAGCCTTAAAGCCTTAGGCCTTAGGCCCCCCTAACCCCTAAACCCTAAACCTGAAACACTAATAGTAAGTCCCTTTATGGACTAGCTAGAAGTAGAAGAACTGTCATCGGGCTCTAAATTTCCTTGTTAAGCCATCTCCTCCAGCACTATTTCCGTAGTATGGGAAGTCCCAACCTACTTGGGAGTTCACGACAATCGAGGTACACCGAATATACCCCCAAATACCATAATCCTTCTTCTAGGAGCCCCCAAAAAGAGTACCCCCTATTTTCGGAAACGCCCGCAAAAGCCTACCCCTAAAATAGACCCCCCCCCCCCGCCCCAAATAGTAGGATCCCCTTATAATCAGGACTCCAAAAAAAAAGGTACCCCCCCATTCTCAGAGACCCCCGATTAAGCTTAACCTTCTTCTACCTGACGGTGTAGGGCTCAGGGATTAGGGTTTAGGGCTTAGGGTTTAGGGTTTAGGGTTTAGGCTTTAGGGTTTAGGGTTTAGGGTTGGGGGTTGAGGGTTGAGGTTTAGGGTTTAGGGTTTAGGGTTTAAGGTTTAGGGTTTCGGGTTTCGGGTTTAGGGTTATCACAAAAGGGGGGTTTAGGCGCTAGAGGTAATTATCGTACCTGATTATCATGATGAGCATTATGTTTACTCACTATTGTTATGCACTATTTTCTATTCAATATTACCCTAAACCCAAAACCCTAAACCCCATTAATCATTGTGTTCATGGGTGTTGACCCCCAAGTGTCAGTACAGCAACAAGTACAGTTATAATGGGTACTAAACCCTAAACCCTAAACCCTAAACCCTAAACCCTAATTGGGTTTTTAAGCACCCTGAACCTCCAAGTATCGGCTTCTCCCGGGGCAGGTGCGGCAGCGCATGCTGCCTCCTCCACGCAGCTGTGGCAACGGGGCCATTGGCTTAGATGCCTTTGGCACCCCCGAGTTTAGGGTTTAGGGTTTAGGGTTTAGGGTTGTGGGTTTTCTTGCATTCGGACCGCTGCACGCCCTGAAGTCGAGGTCGTTTCCTCAGAGGAGCCCTGAAAAGCGAACTTCCAGCCCGGATGAAGCCGAAATATCCGGTGTTGAGCTGCAGGATGAGTTTTTTGGGCCTTCTGGCTAAGGAACTGAGCGTGGCAGCTGGCCAGCTAAGGGTTTAGGGTTGAGGCTTGAGGGTTGAGGGTTGAGGGGCGCTCGCGAAGCTCAGCTCGAAGCAGCTTGCCTCTGCTGTTGCTGGCTCCTTGCCGTATCTTCTTCCAAAGGATCTTCAGGAGATGGGTTTAGGGTTTAGGGGTTACGGTTTAGGGTTGAGGGTTTAGGGTTTAGGGTTTAGGGTTTAGGGTTTAGGGTTCAGGGTTAGGGGTTACGGTTTAGGGTTGAGGGTTGGAGGTGAGAGGCATTTTCGCATGTTTCCGGGGGCGCGGGCGCATGCAGCACCACGCATCGTGGACACCACGCCCCCAACTCCCTAAACCCTAAACCCTAAACCCTAAGCCCTAAACCCTAAACCCTAAACCCTAAACCCTAAACCCACGCCCCGGCTTTTCAAAACGCCAAACATGGGTTGCTGCAGCTCTGAACCTCCGAATCTCGACTTACTTCCCCAACAGCTGAACTTTAAACTTTTTTGGTTCCCTTATTTACTAGGAATAATAAAGTTTAACCTTTTTTCCCCTTGCATATTGGAGAAGTAAGTCAAGTTTTTGTAGGAAGGAGCCCCGAAAAGGAAGCCTAAAGCCAGAAAGCTTAAACCCCTAGAGCCCAAATCGCCTACAACCCGAATCCCTAAACCCTGTTTCCCCCAAAACCCCACGGCAATTGAGGTGCCCAATACCAGCCTTGGTTTGGGTGGAGAAAGGCGCATGGGGGGGGGCGGGGGGGGGGGGGGGGGGCCGGGGGGGGGGGGGGGGCGGGGGGGGTGGGGGGCGGGGGGGGGGGGACAGCCCAAAAACCCTAAACCCTACATTCCTTAGATTTAGGGGTCTTGGATCAAGTGTAGGGCTTGGGTCTCGCGCTCAAGGGGTCTATAGCAACGTCAGAGAAGCCTCAACCACGAGCCCCAAACCCTAAGCCCTAAAAAACCACCCCCCTGGAGGTTCATGGTACTTGTAAACCAATTAAAACTGTTCACCACTTAGAAGCCCTTTACATTCCCTAATATGGTTATAAGCACAGTAATATGTACACCCTAAACCCTAAACCCTAAACCCTATAATTGGTGAATAAGTGCATTGAACCTCCAAGCCGGACAGGTTTCCCAACATGCTCCTTGCGGGGGGTGCCGACGGCAAGCTCCGCATTTGGGATCAGGCGTTCTGCCGCCTTGAGTTGAAGTTGTTGAGTTCTGGCAGGACCCTAAACCTTAAACCCTAAACCTGCAACCCTCAACCCTAAACTCTAAGCTCTAAACCTTAAACCCTAAACCCTAAGCCCTAAGCCCTAAACCCTAAACCCCACCCCTCGCTTGTCTCTTGTCTTCGCAATTTGAGGACCATATCCCGGGCCCTAAATCCCCCCTTTTTGTCAGGTTGTTTGTGGGCTTCCGGGTTGGGGTTTAGGGTTTAGGGTTTAGGGTTTAGGGTTTAGGGTTTAGGGTTTAGGGTTTAGGGTTTAGGGTTTAGGGTTTAGGGTTTAGGGTTTAGGGCTTCGTGTTAGCATGTGGGGTGACCATATCACATACTCCCAATTCTGAGAACTCCAAAAAAGACCCTAAACCCGTAGAATCCCCGAAATCAAGTCACGGGTGCCCTTGTTATGATATGGTTGCCGGGCTCTCAAACCCCTCGAATCCCACGGTTTAGGGTTTAGGGTTTAGGGTTTAGGGTTTAGGGTTTAGGGGTTTCACTTGCCGTCCAGAAGACAAAGGGCTGCCAGTTTTTGCCTCGGTCACCAGGTTCTCGTCACCGAACCTTGAGAAACCCTTAAAGTCCCGTTCAGTTCCGCATGAGCCCTTGAAAACTTCCATACGCCTTCATACCCGTAAGAAAGTCTATACAACAGGTGTATATATATATATACATACATACATACATATATATATATATAATTAACAAGTAAATACCAGAAAAAAATAAGCAGAAAAAAGGATAACAAGAACAAGAAAAGCCGTAGAAACCCTTCATGGGGAAGCTGCAGCCTGCCACAGTCAAGCTCGCTCAAGCGTCTGGCCACCATCAAGATCGGCAGCGTGACGCCCACACAGCCTTCCTGTCCTGCTTGGGGGCTTGGGAGGTTTTAGGGTTTAGGGTTTCGGGTTTAGGGTTTAGGGTTTAGGGTAGGGTTTAGGGTTTAGGGTTTAGGGTTTGGGGGTTACGGTCGCGGGTCCTTCTTCGGGTTGCCAGAACTCCCAGTACTGCCCTGCCTGAACGACCCCAATGTTCCGAACTACTGGTTTTTGGGCGTTAGGGTTTAGGGTTTAGGGTTTAGGGTTAGGAGGCTTAGGGTTCTGGGCCTTCAGTTTTGTGATCTTTTCGCTCTGCTCTCCATGACACAATACTACGACCACAATTTATTGAGTTGTTGATTTCAATATGTCCCGAGTCTTGCTTATATTTAGTGCCACAAGACACGTTTCTTTTGAACCCTAAACCCTAAACCCTAAACCCTAAACCCTAACCGTGCCCCAAGCGGAACCGCACCGGAACGACGTTCCGAAGTTCGCAACCCGAAGCCCTAAGCCTTAAATGTTAGGTGTGCTTAGGGTTTAGGGTTCGGGGTTTAGGGATTTAGGGATTTAGGGTTTAGGGTTCGGGGTTTAGGGTTTAGGGTTTAAGGTTGAGGGGGGCATCTTCGATACATCTTCCCAAGACTTAGAATGATTGGAGGTAGGGATGCCGCCCAAACCCTGTACCTCACACCCGAACTCCTTAAGGTTTAGGGGGTCGAACCCTACAGGGTTTTCGACGTTTTTGTGCAACAGAGAGCAGTGCACTTCTGAATGCCCGTACTTGTGATGCTTGAGGGCTTCGCGGTTAGGGCCTTGAGCTGCAGCAGCGTCCAACCATCTGATCGCCCGCTCCAATGGCTAAGCCTAATGTCGGGAAGGTTTGCGCAGTTTAGAGTTTAGCTAGGACCCACAGCAGGCTTTTGAGGGTTTTGCTTCCCTTAGAAGCCCCGTTATGCCAAGAAGGGCACTTTATTCCTGGGTCAAGTTGCTCTTGGGTCTAGTTCGGCTTCAGGACTACATGGGGATGAACAAGCATAGCTTCCAGTCTAGCAGGAGGGAGCAGGTTGTTGGGCAGGGCGCCACTAGCTATCCCGAAACCTTAGACCCCAAAACCCTGAACCCCCAACCCTAAACTCCAAAACCTAAGGCCTAAGCCCTAAACCCTAAACCCTAAACCCTAAACCCTAAACCCTAAACCCTAAACCCTAAACCCTAAACCCTAAACCCTAAACCCTAAACCCTAAACTTGAGCTTGCGGCATACCGTTCACGAATCCAATTCCCAACTTCGCAGGTGTTTGGTCGCCCCCTGTGGCTGGCAAGTGGTTCTATCTGCGTCGCGCTGGCCTTACGACCCCTAAAACTTACACCCAGGGCTTAGGATTTAGGGTTTAGGGTGTAGGGTTTAGGGTTTAGGGTAAACCGGAACGCCTAAAAGCCTAAACCCTAAGCCCTAAAGCCGAAAACCAGCATTCCCAGCGCGGCTATCCCCGCGCACGATCCCAGCAATGTATGGCAACGTGTGTTTCAAGTGTGTCGCCTCCCTCTTCGGCATGGCAAAGGCTTTTAGGGGTTTCGGGGTGTAGGTCTTATCGGGCTTTGGAATGCCCAGGGGTTTAGGGTTTAGGGTTTAGGGTTTAGGGTTTAGGGTTTAGGGTTTAGGGTTTAGGGTTTAGGGTTTAGGGACCTCTCTTATCTTTCCTTTTGGTTACACAAGAGCATCCCCTCTAATGCCTACGACAGATGTCTGGGCAAGCTAGTCTGATGAAATCTGGCCGCGCAGTGCTTGGTTTCTAAACCCTAAACCCTAAACCCTAAACCCTAAACCCTAAACCCTAAACCCTAAACCCTAAACCCTAAGCCTTAAGCCCTAAGCCCCTAAGCCCCTAAACCCTAAACCCTAAACCCCATTGAGGTCTGCGCAGAAGCCCTAAACCCTGAAACCCCAAAGCCTACCCCTAAACCCTAAAATCCCTAAACCGAGGATCTTCGGGGGCATTTAGGTTTGACCACCCAGGCTAGGAGACTCCTCCTACAGTGGCAGCAAGCCGGCTTCCACCGGCGTGTGTTGGGGCCTTCGGGGTTTAGGGCCTTTGTGGTTCTAAGCCCTAAACCCTAAACCCTAAACCCTAAACCCTAAACCCTAAACCCTAAACCCTAAACTCCATTTTTTGTGTTGGGGGAGGGGAGCTGTGCCATGGCTGCAAGGAGCTTTGGCAGGTTACCGTGAACCGTCAGCGATATTCTTTGCTACGGATCCGAGTTAGGGTTTAGGGTTTAGGGTTTAGGGTTTAGGGTTTAGGGTTTGGGGTTTAGGGTTTAGGGTTTAGGGTTTAGGGTTTAGGGTTTAGGGTTTAGGGTTTAGGGTTTAGGGTTTAGGGTTTAGGGTTTAGGCTATAGGGTTTGGGATTTGGGGTTTGGGGTTTACCTCAAGCCCCATCCCAAAAACCCTATGTCACAGGGGTTGACAGGGTTCAGGGCTGACTTCTGACAAAGGTAAAAGGACTGGTTTGCAACTTAGCACTAACCCTAAACCCTAAACCCTAAACCCTAAACCCTAAACCCTAAACCCTAAACCCTAAACCCTAAACCCTAAACCCTAAGCAAAGACCTGCTCCACGCCAGGACCGCGGAGGTTTGTACGTGTATGACTTGAGGCGGCATGGCAGCAAGAAGCCTCAACCCTGAGCCCTAAACCCTAAACCCTAAACCTTAAACCCTAAACCCTAAACCCTAAACGCTAAACGCTAAACCCTAAACCCTAAACCCTAAACCCTAAACCCTAAACCCTAAACCCTAAACCCTAACCCACAGGGTGTTTACAGTTTTAGGGGTGGGCCTGGGGCCATGTAGGGGTTTCCGAAATCAAGGGTACCTTCTGTTACAATGGCTCCCTTATTTTCTTAAAGCCCCGTATGACTCTTGAAAATTAGCTGTTTTTCGTCCAAGATGAGGCAAAGCTGCGTTTCATGTGCAGTATAATTTTGGGGTGATTGGAAGAGCTTTCTGGATAGGAAGACTCTGACGGGTCCTTCTTTAGCATGTTTTATCATGCTAGTCAACATTCACAGACATTGCTACAGGGGATAGCCTTGAGCTTCAGATAGTGTTGACCTTCTCTGCACTATCCTAAACCCTAAACCCTAAACCCTAAACCCTAAACCCTAAACCCTAAACCCTAAACCCTAAACCCTAAACCCTAAACCGCAAGCTGCGACTGCTTAAGGGGCAACCATCGGACAGTGATCTCCTTGGCTGCCGAGGTTACTTCGGATACTCACCCATACCCTACTTGCTGAATTCTTCATCGGAAATCGGAACCCAGAGTGTTTAGGATTTAGGGTTTTAGGGGTTTGGGGTGTAAGTTTAGGGTTTAGGGTTAGGTATTTGGTGAGTTCTCTGCATTATTGTCCCTTTTTGCCCCGTAATATTTCAGGTACCCAAAGGGGGCCCTTAATGGGCATTTCACCGGGACTCCAACCGCCTGTCTAACCTTCAGGAGTCTCCTAAAAGCCCAGGTGAAACTAGCATTGGAACAGCGAGAAAGAACGTATTTTTCCGTTCGTTCGATCTTACATGACTTCGTGCGTTTCCTTGCGAGTCCATTTAATACTTTCTACCTTGCAATACAATTCTGTGTTTAAAACAAGTTCATCTATATAAACAGCTTCCATGAGTGGGTTCCGAGTTTCATCATGAAGCGTCGAGGGTTCTGCATGGAATCGGTTCCCCCCCCCCTTCCCAAATTTACATGTTCAATCAGCATACTTCCTGTCGACGAGATCAGCGAAAGCAGTTGTTTCATGCGGAAGTTGACCTCCCTGCTTGACCTGGGACTCTATTTACCTACAGTTTTTTTCAACCATCAATGCTGTTCCCCGCAATGTGAGTGTAAATTCTTGCAAAGAACTAAATCCAGAAGCTGGTCTCCTGCATTGAATAGGTGGTGTTAGTGCTTGGGCGTAGTTGGGACGTTACCCCTTATACTAAGCGTCCTTAATCAGGATTATAGTCCCCCCCCCCTCCCACTAGAATCCCTATTAAGGACTGTAAGTAAAAGGGGGAACAACCCTAAACCCTAATCCCTAAACCCTAAACCCTAAATCCCCATTTCTCAGAGTTAAGCTACCTCCCTTTTGAAAGGAAAGCCGGTCCTTAGTTCCTTAAACTATTTGACGGGGGAATGGCAAGAATTTCCCGAGAGGCCCGGCTTTGCTACGTGTTTAGGGTTTAGGGTTTAGGGTTTAGGGTTTAGGGTTTAGGGTTTAGGGTTTAGGGTTTAGGGTTTAGGGTTTAGGGTTCCTGGATTGAACTGATGTCGCAACCTAGCACTTGTCGAATTAACTACATGCGGAAGGGGCGTCTGGCAGCGCCTTGCATGCCCCTGAGGCTCATGATCTCTTGTGGTTCCAGCACGCAGGCTGGAGAAAGCCCCCGCCCCTTCTGCCAGGCGACCCTATATATTCCCAAGCCTGAACTTTGAACCCTGAGCCCTCGACCTTGAACCCTAAACCCCAAAACCCAAAACACAAACCCCAAAACCCCAAACTTTGACACCTACCCCAAACCCTAAACCCGAAACCCTAAGCTCTAAACCCTAAACCCTAAACCCTAAACCCTAAACCCTAAACCCTAAACCCTAAACCCTAAACCCTAAACCCTAAACCTAAACCCTAAACCCTAACCCCATCCTGAGGATGTTGGCAGACAACCCCGACTCGAAGTGCGCTTGAGGGCTTCGGGTTAAACTTGGTGTCCCATGTGGTACCCTTCTGGGGGTTTAGGGCTTAGGGTTTAGAGTTTAGGGTTTTGGGTTTAGGGTTTAGGGCTTTAGGGTTTAGGGTTTAGGGTTTAGGGTTTAGGGTTTAGGGTTGAGGGTTGAGGGTTGAGGGTTGAGGGTTTAGGGTTTAGGGTTTAGGCGAGCCCAGTGGAACCCTTATGCCCCCCCCGTCTTTTTTTGGTTCAAGAATCCCTCGTGAACTAACCAACCCAAGAAATGGTGCCCTTATTTTGACATGGCTATTGGCCTACCAAGAAGTTAAAGGTATGTTGAGGGGTTCAGGGTCGGTTTTGGGGTGTTGGGGTTTTGGGGTTTAGGCGTGTTGACTTGACGGGTCTAGGATTTTGGGGTTCAGGGCGGAGGGCGCAGGGTTTTGGGGTCCTGTGGAGGTTGAAATTGTAGGGTTTTGGGGCTGAGGGCGTGGGGATTGGGTTCAGGGCTGCTTTGGTTTTTTTTTTTTTTTTTTTCCGGGGGGGGGGGGGGGGGGGGGGGCAGCAGCTAAGGTTTGGGCCTTAATTTGGGGTTGGGGTTTAGGGCTCACGTTTGGGGGGTTTGGGGTGGCGCAGGGTTTGGGGTTCTTACGGTTGGTTTTGGGTACAGGATTTTTAGGGTTGTTGAGTTTGGGGGTTCGGGTTTCAATGCTTTTTGGGCTTGGCTTGGGTGAAGCCCTAAACTTAAAACCCCCAAACCCTAAGTCCTTATCGGTTTAGAACCCTAAACCCTAAACCCTAAACCCCTAAACCCTAAACCCTAAACCCCAAACCCTAAACCCTAAACCCTAAACCCTAAACCCTAAACCCTAAACCCTAAACCCTAAACCCTAAACCCTGTCCAAGCCAGGTACGGCTGCTTGCTGACAAAGTTCCCCAGCGGCGTGGCCGACCAGAACGATCTTGCGGCCTCACTGCCCAGTCTTTTGGGACTTTGAGACCTTTAGGGTTTAGGGTTTAGGGTGTAGGGTTTAGGGTTTAGGGTAGCCTTTCAAGCTCTTCATAGTCGAGACCATCTTTTGTTTGCTTGGGGAGGCAGGGGAGGCAGAATTCCTACGACATCCCGGGAAGCTGCACTGGTAGAAGGTTGCACTTGAGGGTCTGCGGCTGCATCCTCCTACCCCGAAATGCTGACAACTGAGCATAACCCCTAAACCCTAAACCCTAGACAAACCCTAAACGAAACCGCAACCTCCCAACCCTAAACTCCTTCAAACCTCCACTGCCCATGTATAGAGTGGCTGCATTCTTCCGCACCACATGTTGCTGAGTCCCCCGGCCGACATGCCGAACGTATATGGTAGGCTCCCTCGGCTTGTGGGATTTAGGTTTGGGGTTTTACTGCGGCCCTAAACCCGAAACCCTAAACCCTAGAACCTTGAACCCTAGAACATTGAACCCTCAAACCCTAAACCCTAAACCCCAGAACCCCAGAACCCCAGAACCCCAAACCCTAAACCCTAAACCCTAAACCCTAAACCCTAAACCCTAAACCCTAAACCCTAAACCCTAAACCCTGTTCCAGCAAAGCTGCGGCGCCTCGTCGATGCGATCCTCGATGAAGTCGTCACGATCCAAAGGCCGCCCTACGGGGTTTAGGGTTTAGGGTTTAGGGTTTAGGGTTTAGGGTTTAGGGTTTAGGGTTTAGGGTTTAGGGTTTAGGGTTTAGGGTTTAGGTTTAGGGACTATAGGGTTTAGGGTTTCGGGTCTGCAGGGTTTCGGGTTTAGGGTTATGGTCTATAGGGTGTCGGGGTGAGAGTTCAGGGTTTCGGGTCTTTTCGGGTTTAGGGTTTGTTCAGGTCTATAGGTTTTAGATTTTTCGGGTTTAGGTTTCGAGTTTAGGGTTACGGGTTTTGGGTGTATAGGGTTACGTGTCTAGGGTGTAGGGTTTGGGGTTGTGATAGGTTTCCCTGCTACCCCATCAACCTCGCGTTGGAGTGGGTCGGGAACTAAGAGGAACACACTCTAACAGGGCACCCCGAAAGGGTTTGGGGTTTAGGGTTTAGGGTTTAGGGTTTAGGGTTTAGGGTTTAGGGTTTAGGATTTAGGGTTTAGGGTTTAGGGTTTAGGGTTTAGGGTTTAGGGTTTAGGGTTTAGGGTTAGCGTTTAGGGCCCAAGTCCCAAAGCCCCGAAGCCGAACTTGAACCATCAACAAGTACATTCTGCAAGGGTGGCTGCGGGTGGCCTTTCCATCCTCCCTGACACCCTAAACCCTAAATCCTAGCCCTAAACCCTAAACCCTAAACCCTAGCCCTAAACCCCAAAAACCCACACCCCTGAAGCTTAGATTCCAAGCCAGAAGGCCCGAACACCCCTCGTCAAACCCTCAGCCCCCAAAAACCTAAAGCCCTACGCCCTAAACCCTAAATCCTAGCCCTAAACCCCAAACCCCAAACCCCAAACCCCAAACCCTAAACCCTAAACCCTAAACCCTAAACCCTAAACCCTAAACCCTAAACCCTAAACCCTAAACCCTAAACCCTAAACCCTAAACCTAAACCATAAACCCTAAACCCTAAACCCTAAACCCTAAACCCTAAACCCTAAACCCTAAACCCTAAACCCTAGCCTAAACCCCGAATTAATCAGGCTCCGCCATGACAGCCTCGCGGGGAGGATCCTCCCGGATGGCGTTCGGCACAGGCCCCTGGCGTGGGGTTTAGGGTTTAGGGTTTAGGTTTAGGGTTTAGGGGTTTAGGTTAGGGTTAGGTTTAGGGTTAGGGTTTAGGGTTTAGGGTTTAGGGTTTAGGGTTTTTAGGGTTTTTAGGGTTTAGGGTTTAGGGTTTAGGGTTTAGGGTTTAGGGTTTAGGGTTTAGGGTTTAGGGAGTTAGGAGAGTTTCGATAGTCAAGAGAGCTTAGAGTTCAGCGTTTAGGGTTTAGGGTTTAGGGATAGGGGGTTTAGGCTAGGGTTTGGGGTCTAGAGTTTAGGGTTTAGGGTTTAGCGGTTCAGGGGTTTCGGGTTTTCGGGTTTAGGTTGTTGGGGTTTAGGGGTTTAGGAGTGTGGGGGTGCAGGGCTCTAGGATTTTAGGGCATAGGGTTTAGGGGTTTGGGGGTCAGAGGTTTGGGGGGATAAGGGTTTAGGGGTTTAGGGTTTTGGGGGTTTAGGGTTTTAGGGAGTTATGGGTTGAGGGGTTTAGGGGTTTGGGGCTTAGGGTTTTAGGGGTTTAGGGGTGTAGGGTTTACGGTGGGGTTTGTCAGTTTCGGGCTTAGGGGGTTTCAGGGTTCAGTGCTTAGGGTTTGGCGATATTCAGGGCTCGAAGTAGCGGGAGGATGAGGGAAAGACTTTGGACACAGCAGAGACCGAGCATAATGGATGGGAGCGTTTGTGGGCCAGAAAACAGGGGTTTTGAGCTCAGGGTTCAGGCCGAAACCCTTAACCCTACATCCTAAACCCTCAAACCAAACCCTAACCCTAGGCTAAACCCTTAACCCTTAACCATAAGCCCTCAGCCCTAAACCCTAAGCCCTTGGTGTTGGGGGCTGGGTCTCAAAGCCTTGGGCGGCCCTTGGGATAGTGGACACGGTTTAGGGTTTAGGGTTTAGGGTTTAGGGGTTTAGGGTTTAGGGTTTAGGGTGTGGGGCTTAGGGTGTTGGGCTTCTAGCAACAAGCCGCCAGGAGTGGGAGGCATGGATTTCGCAGGGCCCTGAGCTGCTCCTCTTTCTGCCTTCTGGCCTAGGGCTTAGGGTTTAGGGTTGAGGGTTTAGGGTTTAGGGTTTAGGGTTTAGGGTTTAGGGTTTAGGGTTTAGGGTTCCCAGTTTCCCACCTCCTCGACCCCCTGAATTCTTAAGGTGCCTCAACCCTCACACTCTAAAGCAACCGAGTTCTCTTTCAGCGCGTTTTGCCGGCCTGTATGAACGAAAACCCTAAAGCCCTAAATCCCTAGACCCCAAACCCTCAAACCCTAATACCCTAAAACCCTGAACCCCAAAACCCTGAACCCCCAAACCCTAAACCCCTAAAACCCTGAACCCCAAACCCTAAACCCAAAAGCCCTAAACTCTAAACCCTAAACCCTATAACCCTAAACCCCGAAAGCCCTAAACCCTCAAACCCAAAAACCCTAAAGCCCTAAACCCTAAACCCCTAAACCCTAAACCCCCAAAGCCCTAAACCCCTAAACCCTAAACCCAAAAAGCCCTAAACTCTAAACCCTCAAACCCTATACCCCTAAACCCTATAACCCTAAACCCCAAGAACGCCCTAGACCCTCAAACTGTTGCTGCCAGGCCATGGTCGAGGAGGGCACCAACGCCAAAACACTAAAAAGGTAATCCCTAGAAACCCTAAACCAAACCCCAAAACCCTAAGCCCTAAACCCCAAACCCCAAACCCCAAACCCTAAACCCTAAACCCCAAACCCTAAACCCTAAACCCTAAACCCCAAACCCTAAACCCCAAACCCTAAACCCCAAACCCCCAACCCCCAAAAACCCCAAGGCCATGGTCGAGGAGGGCAGCAACACCTTGGCCGTTTGCCTGATGGACAACGCCTGGGGGCCCCAGGGTTAGAGGGGTTTAGGGTTTAGGGTTTAGGGTTTAGGGTTTAGGGTTTAGGGTTTAGGGTTTAGGGTTTAGGGTTTAGGGTTTAGGGTTTAGGGTTAGGGCCAAGCCCAAGCTCCGACTCTTCAGGGGTTTCAGAGGTTTTTGCGGGGGGGTTAGGGATTTTAGGGGGTTTGGGTGGGCTTAGGGGGGTTTTAGGGGCTTTAGGGGGTTTTAGGGGGTTTTAGGGGGTTTTAGGCTTTAGGGGCGTTTAGGGGTTTAAGGAGATTGAAGCGGTTTAGGGGTTTAGAGTTCTAGGGTTCAGGGTTCAGCGCGGGTGTGCCGCTCGGGCTAGATCTGCCGCCGCTCATTTGGGGCTTGCGATGCATCAGGCGTATCTAGCCTCAGCTGCACAGAGCCTGGTGGCGAGCGAGACCCCTGAAAGGGTCCAAAAAGTGGAATCCCCAAGAAGTGCCCCCTCTAAACCCTAAACCCTAAACCCTAAACCCTAAACCCTAAACCCTAAACCCTAAACCCTAAACCCTAAACCCCCTTTTCAACTCTTGGGTCAGGTTTAGGAACCCTTGAGGGGATCCTCTTTTTGGATCCTCCCAGGGGTCTGGGTCTAGGATCCGCGATGGCGGTCCCCAAGAATGTGGCAGACCTGATGGAGCAGATAAACCAGCTGAGCACCCTCGAGTTTGACTGCCTCTGTGACCAGATCGACAAGGCTCGCAAGGAGCGCGAGATGAACTCCGTTCTGGTCACCGTCAGTTACTAGGTAGGGTCTTGAGATATTTTGTACTTTCCCTTGCTTGGGTTTTAGAGGAGCTTATTCAGGAATATTTTTCAGAGGGTTGTTTCGGGGCCAATCCTAGGCCAGCTCGATGGCACGCATCTACTCGGACCGGAGCTGATGCCGGCATCCACTACGGCAGCCCAGCTTAGCAAGCGCTTCTCGCGCGCGCACCCGAATGAGGAGCTGCAGTTCTTGGGGGGCGCAGCAGTGCTGCAGCCAACAGACACGCTGGCAAGCCTCGGAGACTTAGCAGTAGAGTAGGGAACCTTGAACCTTTTTGGGTTATATAGCAACCTTTAACCTTTTTGGGTTATATAATCCCCTTAGAATCCCACAAGGTTTTCACCCCTAGGTACTGGACAACTGAGGACAGGAGTTTAAGGGCATGCTGCACCTCGTCCGGCATCCCCAGCGGATGAAGATCGAGCCGCATCGAATGCCCGGAATCTTCGTGGCTCGCAGCCTCGCTCCTTGTGCAACCGACGCGCTCGTTGTTCCAGGAGGAGCTTGCTTCTCTGATGAGCTCGTCTACCAGCCTGGCCTAGACCAGAGTACGGCCTTGCTGGAAGAGTTGAAGGTGCCAGAGGTGACCTTCCGCTCCTGGAACCCCTTCCGCTCTTACACGGCAGCCGCCATCGTTTGCGGAGTTGGCGCAGCCCCGAGATGGCAGGACGCGCGCGTCTTGGCCGTCGGCCTGCCGGCTCTGGAGCTGACCTACTTGGCAGACTTGGTGGGTCAGGGCGGTGCCGTTGTACGCACCCGATCCTTTGTAGTGCTTTACTGTAACTTTAGATCCTTAAACTTACCCTTTTGGGGTTTATTGGGTTGCTTAAAAAGGCAACTAAAGGTTTAATTTATCGCTCCCCTCCTGAGTGCAGCCAAGGATCGGAGCCGCTGGAAGCTGAAGCAATCAGCAAGCTGAGGCAAGACTGGCCCAACGTGCAAGAGCTGGTGCCCCTCCCTGAGGACATTGGCCGATTTCACGTCGTGCGGATCCACGGGCGTGTGGAGGCTCACCAACCGTTGCTGGATAACTTGAAGGCACTCCTCTTTCCAGGTGCGGTGGTGATGTGGTCTATTGAGGTTGTTCCTGGTCCTGATACAGTGCCTGAAGAGGAGTTTGCTCGAACTGTGACAAGCATGCGGCAGTCTGGCCTAAGACCACTAGAGCAGGTGACGCTGGAGCCCTTCTTTGACAACTCCGCTTTGATTGTGTCGCGAACTGGCGACGACTGGCCGGCGTAGTGAATCATCGACAGTTCATCGTCAGAGCTGCTGAGTGGCAGGCGACGCATGTAGATCGAAGCGCTGGGTCAGTAGACCTGGCTCCAATGGCCTTGTGCCACCCTCGGCCAGCATGGAATATGCTGGGACGGCATGTGCACCAATGTACACCCTTTGTGAGGCCGCGCGCGCGCGCGATCTTCGTGAAAGTCTCACCTAGAAGGGGACATACAAGCTTCAACTGTCAAATCACAAGGGTTCCCAGGGAAGGTACCACGCAAAAGCCACCCACATCGAAAATCCCCAAGCTCCATGCCGAAGCTAAAAACTCCCGAGCCCTCAAGATTCAAACCCACACTCTCTTTATAGTCGTTTACCGAAGCCCTAAACTCCTAAACTCCTGATCTTGGCTAGAGAATGGGTACTATAGGGCTTGTGCTTCAGGTAGCCTAAACCTTTTGAACTCCCAAACCCTAAAACCCTCAACCCCTAAACCAAACCTGTCGCAGCCCTACGTCCCGTCTGGCCCGTCAACTACGTAAACTCGACCCGAAACCCCCCAAAAACACCTAAACCCTAGACCCTGAACCCCTAATAGATCCTGAAGCCCTAAACCCCTAAATCCCGAAACCCCTATTGAATCCCGAATTAAACCCCAAAACCCCTAACCCGTAAACCTCCAAACCAGAAATCTGGGGGCGAGGGCATGGGAAGCTGAGGGTAGTTATATGGGCCCTCAATATGGTCCCTTGTTTCCTTTACAGGGTTTAGGGTTTAGGGTTCAGGGTTTAGGGTTTAGGGTTTAGGGTTTAGGGTTTAGGGTTTAGGGAAGTATGGGATCCTTGGGTTGTATGGGGCATACCAGGGTTGTATACGGGTCCCATACTAAGGGACCATGGAACTCCCCTAAACCCTACTAAACCCTCAACCCTCAACCCTAAACCCTAAACCCTTTTCCAAAGACCCTAAACCCTGAGGTCGTGAAGGCCTTCAATCTCGGTGGTGCCCCCGGAGTTTCTGCCGACATCAAGTTTGAGGAGTTCGGGCTTGAAGCTTTACAACTCTAAACCGCCTAAGCACTAACCCTAAACCCTAAACCCTAAACCCCAAACCCTAAACCCTAAACCCTTTCAGGGTTCAGAGCGTTCTTGGATTTAGGGCTTCGTGGGGGGTCGGGGGGGCAGTAGAACCAGAAGCCCGCTAGCTTGGAGGTTCATGGCACTTGTTATCCAAGTATAACTGTACTTATAGGGTTTAGGGTTGAGGGGTACTTCTTTACTTGTTACCCAAGTATAACTGTACTTATAACCCCCTTGGAAGCCCCTTAAGTGCCCTTAGAATTGGGTTTAGGGTGTAGGGTTTAGGGTTTAGGCTTTAGGCTTTAGGCTTTAGGCTTTAGGCTTTAGGGTTCAGGGTTCAGGGTTTAGGGTTTAGGGTTTAAGGTTTAATGTTTAGGGTTTAGGGTTTAGGGCCCTGAGGGCATGTGGTCCCCTCGCCTGCTTTCCCCGTCTTCGCTTCTTGTGTTAGAAGTCAGGATTTGCAGGTTTAGGGTTTGGGGTTTGGGGTATGGGGTTTGGGTTTTAAGTTTAGGGTTTAGGGTTTAGGGTTTAGGGTTTAGGGTTTAGGGTTTAGGGTTTAGGGTTTAGGGTTTAGGCTTAGGGTTTAGGGTTTAGGGTTTAGGCACCGTAGAAACCTTAGGGACACCTATGAACCCTGCAAGCCCCGAAGCCTAGCTCAGGCTTCCGCCTCTTTGTTGATCTGCTGTTTGGGTAGAAACGTAGGGCCAGGAGCAGGCGGGGTAGTAGTCGTCGTCCTCCTCCTCGTCGTAGTAGTCGTCGTAGTAACCAGTAGCAGTACCTGTAGTATCAGTAGTAGTGGTGGTTGTTGTTGTTCGCCTCATCACAAAATCGCTGTTCTTGTTTCTCCTTTGTGGTACTTTACTGTAACTTTAGTTACCCTTTTTTGAGTTTATTGGGTTTCTTAATAAGGCAGCTAAGATTTTAATTTTTAGCTACCCTTCTGAGTGCAGCCAAGTCTCCTTGGCAGTCTAGGGTTTAGGCGGTCCCCGGTCGCTGGCTTTACGGTTCAGAGCCGGGGGACATCGACCCGGAGTCCCTAAACCCTAAACCCCAAACCCCAAACCCCTAAACCCTAAACCCTAAACCCTAAACCCTAAACCCTAAACCCTAAACCCTAAACCCTAAACCCTAAACCCTAAACCCAAAGCCGACAATCCCACGAGCCTCTCAGCCCTCCCAGCGCAAAGTCGCCCAAAGGTGACGGTGTCGAAGTACCTGCGGACCGAACGCCCTGGGTTTTTGCAGATTGGGAAGCAGGGTTTAGGGTTTAGGGTTGAGGGTTTAGGGTTTAGGGTTTAGTGTTTCGGGGTTAGGGTTTAGGGTTCCTAAACCCTAAACCCCACACCCAATCTCCGAAATGTTGGGCTGACGGGCCATGCGAACTCTCTGGTACTTTGGGCCTCAAAAGGAAGGTCAAAGGACTTGGGAGCTTTGGGTGGCGTCGGAGGTCAAGGTTTTTGTTGTCGTTTTTTTTTTTTTTTTGTTTTAATGTTTTTCTCTTCAAATTGGCTGCACCCAACCCCAACACTCCCTTCAAAGGCCCAACAGGCTTCCGGAAAGCCCGTGCTCACTCGACCCCAGCAATGGGTTTGAGGTTTAGGGTTTCGGATTTAGGGTTTGGGGGTTGAGGGTTTAGGGTTAATTGGCGGGCTAACTTCACTCGTGATGCGCACACTTATAATCTGCTTTACAACGAAGAGTTGTACTTCTTTGCTTGTGTGTCTGCATGTCTGTATGTATGTGTCCTACGTATGTATACGCATTTACTGGTTCGATTACATGTTTTTTTTATGTTCATATCCTTGCAGATTTCCACATTTGTATAGTTGCATGTTGATGCATGTCTGTGTCTATGCATTTGCATATTAATACATGGTTTACTCTTGTTTTCCTGGGTGCATATCTATTTATATAGAGAGAGAGAGGGAGAGAGACAGAGAGAGTGAGTGATTTGTTACTTAAGTGTTTGAAAATCGTGTTTATACACGTACATCTCTATATGTTTACATACCCATCATTTCTGTACTTACGTGTTTGCTTGCTTGCGCAGAAGATATGTATACGATATATGTACGGACACACGTATGCATATACATAAACATTATCTATACCTAGGTGTATATATGTACATACATATCCATATACGTAGATGACTAGCTTGATTGTTGCTTGTAACTACATATTGCCTTGCATGATCCTGACCACAGTCTGCACCGTAGAGGTTGTAAATAGACGCAAAGCGCAAATGCGTGGCTCCCGAAGGACCCCACCAGAAAAACGGTCCGGAGCGTTCCGGAGTGGGAGTTCGATGCCTCCGTCCGCCGCCTCAGGGTGTGTTGAGGGCTTTAGGTAGGGAACCTACAGGGTGGGGCCCCCTTAGTATACTAACTGTAGTTAAGGGACTTATAACCTAACTTAGGCTCCTTATAACCCAATTTAGGGCCCTTATAACTCTACTTATAACTAGGGGGCCCCACCCTGGAGGTAGGGAACCTAGACCCTAAACCGTAAACCCTAAACCGAGCATGTCGGGCTTCTGCGTGATGCTGCGTGAATCCTCAGTTGCTTACTTCTCCAACAGCTGAACTTTAAACTTTTTGGGTTCCCTTATTTAGTAGGAATAATAAAGTTTAACCTTTTTTCCCCTTGGTTATTGGAGAAGTAAGGTTGACGTGGATGGTGAATTCTCAGTTGACGTGGATTGTTTAGGGTGCAGGCTGTGGCGTCCACAAGCTTAGTTGTCTGCCGCGCCGTGGGGCTAGTGAGCGTGAATGCAGCGAGCTGATTTATTGCTGCTCCTGCACCTAAGCCTGAGGCCCACTTCCTCAATCCTAGTCGCTCCGATTGTCATAAACCGTTTCCCGTGTGTGTTGACTGGGGCAAAAGGCTCCTTGCCCTAGACCCTACATCACACCACGATTCAGAACGCTGCCCACATGATATGATGTCCTTATTCTTATTCAGCCCCTACGTTCCAAAGTACCCTAAACCCTAAACCTAAACCCTAAACCCTAAACCCTAAATCCTAAATCCCCCAAGATAGCCCCTACATCGTCCCTAGGTTCCCGCCTTTAGTCCCTCGCATGTCGGGCAGTGTCAAGGCCGCCATCGAGCACGACTTCGTCACAGCGAGTGCGCGCCTCCGTTCTGCCGCGCAGTGCGGTTTAGGGTTTAGGGTTTAGGGTTTAGGGTTTAGGGTTTAGGGTTTAGGGTTTAGGGTTTAGGGTTTAGGGTTTAGGGTTTAGGGTTTAGGGTTTAGGGTTTAGGGTTTGGGGTTTAGGGTTTAGGGTTTAAGGTCCCCCTCCCCATGATTCGCATATTTTGACGGCTTCCCTCAGCCCAAAGCTCGAAACCCAAAACCCCGAACCCTGCATTACATGCTTGCAAGACATCGAAGTTAAGGATTGGGGACCTTCATCACTTCTTTCTGACCCTAAAGCCTAAAGCCTAAACCCTAAACCCTAAACCCTAAACCCCAAACCCAAAACCAACCCTGGTTTAACTATGGCTTAGGGTTTCCTCACCAAGCGGCTTTCGTGAAGAAAGCGGCCACACACACATCCCTGCATCTCCGTCCTGCAGCCCCGAAACCCTCAAACCTAAACACGAAGCCCTGACTCCGAAAACCTTAAAAGCCTAAACCCCCAAGCCTTTAAACTCCCGAAGCTCTTTTGGAAGTCCGTTTGACTTAGTAAGTAGGGTTAGCAAGCTGGGTCATGGGGATTATAAGAGGCAAGAGGGTTTCTAGGGGCTACTAAGTAGACTTACCAAGTCAAAAGAGCTTCCAAGCAGGTCACCCAAGTCTCCAAAGCCCAAATCCCAGGTGTGCTCTGTGCTGTTGATCGCTATGTCTTCGCCGCAGCCCCGGATTTCGGGTTTCTGTTGGGGCTCAGGGCTTAGGAACCCTAAACCCTAAACGCGAGACCCTAAACCCTAAACCCTAAACCCTAAACCCTTAAGGGTCTCTAGACTGCAAGATCCAAACACTTGCTCCAGGTTGGGACGTCGGCTCCTTCGATGCAGATCTGGCCCGCAGCTGAGATGGTCTCTGGACTTAGGGGTTGAGGGAGGCTTAGGGTAGAAAGGGTTTAGGGTTTAGGGTTTAGGGTTTAGGGTTTAGGGTTTAGGGTTTAGGGTTTAGGGGTCGGAATAATTACTAATAGTATTCCCTTATGGTCCCTTTGTCATTATACTAACATAGCCCCCAAAACCCTGTTCTAATTGTTAAGGCCCCTATGTTTGGGTTGAGGGAGGTTTAGGGTAGAATGGGTTTAGGGTTTGTCGGGTTTAGGGTTCAGGGTTGAGGGTTTAGGGTTCAGGGTTGAAGGTTTAGGGTTTAGGGTTTGCGGTTGAGGGTTGAGGGAGGTTTAGGGCTTAGGGTTTAGGGGTTTAGGGGTTTAGGGTTTAGGGTTTATGGGTCGGAAGAATTACTAATGGTATTCCCTTATGGTCCCTTTGTCATTCTACTAACATAGCCCCCAAAAACCCTGTTCTAATTGTTAAGGCCCCTATGTTTGGGTTGAGGGAGGTGTAGGGTAGAATGGGTTTAGGGTTTGTCGGGTTTAGGGTTCAGGGTGAGGGTTTAGGGTTTAGGGTTTGCGGTTGAGGGTTGAGGGAGGTTTAGGGCTCATGGTTTAGGGTAGGGGTTTAGGGTTTAGGGTTTAGGGTTTAGGGTTTAGGGTTTAGGGTTTAGGGTTTAGGGTTTAGGGTTTAGGGTTTAGGGTTTAGGGTTTAGGGTTTAGGGTTTAGGTGGTTGAAAAGTCGGGCCCAGGCCCTGCACCTTGGCCCTGAGCCCGAGCCCTGAACGGCAACAAAGAGTTCAACACCAAAGCTCTCGCAGACATGGGGGGGGCTTCCGAAAATTTGGTTTAGGGTTTAGGGTTTAGGGTTTAGGGTTTAGGGATTAGGGATTAGGGATTAGGGATTAGGGATTCTATTTGGGTACCCCTATTTGAACATCCACTGAACAATCAGGGAGGCAGGGGGGGGGAGGGGAGGGTGTGGGGAGGGGGTGGGGAGGGTGTGGGGAGGGGGTGGGGTGGGGGTGGGGTGGGGAGGGTGTGGGGAGGGTGTGGGGAGGGGGTGGGGAGGGGGTGGGGAGGGTGTGAGGGTGTGGGGAGGAGGGGGCGGGGAGGGGTGGGGAGGGGGTGGGGAGGGTGTGGCAGTTGGCGTTTCGAGGGAGGATGTTCATCCCACAAGCCTTACACTTCAAGCCCGAACCGCTAAACCTCTGCAAACCCTGAAGTTAAAAGCCCTAAAGTTTAACCCCCAAACCCGAAACCCTAAGCCTTGGCAACCCCTAAAGCCTAAGTTCTTAAACCCTCCCCAAAACCCTAGGCCTCTGCAACCCCTGAAGCCTTAGACTGTAAGCCCTCAACCCCAAATCACTGCTTGCCAGGGGACGTCCCGTTGTCCGCACTTAGCGCCCCCTCAATGAGACACCCTAAACCCTAAACTCTCTCCGAACCCTAAACCCCAAAACCCTAAACCCTAAAACCCTAAACCCTAAACCCTAAGCCTTTAGAGCTTAGGGCTTGCCCAGGCGACGTCCCGTTGTCCGCAAGTATGGCCACAGCGACTTCGTCCCGCCCAAGCCGCCTTCGCTCGTCGAGCCCCCGGTTGATTGTTTGGGGCTTTTGCGGGTTGCGGGTTTAGGGTTTAGGGTTTAGGGTTTAGGGTTTAGGGTTTAGGGCGAATAAATCCTAGACCCCAAACCAGAAGCCCTAAGCTTTGCGGGCAGGGGGTATGGTGCTACTGGAGCTTCTGAGACGTGGAGCCGCGTCGCGATCCAGGACAACGGATGTCGGTGCGGGGCAGTTAGTAGCTGACGGAGTTTGCCAGAAGATTTCTGGGGGGCCCCCGACCAGAAGTACCTGCAGAACATGGGCCATCAATCGATTTCAGGGGCGGGAGAGAATGGTGAAGGCTTATTCCAGGCCTCTTTGGCATGTTTTTTTAATTTTGGTGTTTCTGTTTTGGGGTTTAGGGTTTAGGGTTAGGGTTTAGGGTTTAGGGTTTAGGGTTTAGGGTTTAGGGTTTAGGGTTTAGGGTTTAGGGTTTAGGGTTTAGGGTGTAGGGTTTAGGGTTTAGGGTTTAGGGTTTAGGGTTTAGGGTTTAGGGTTTAGGGTTTAGGGTTTAGGGTTTAGGGTTGGGATGTTCCCCCTTATCTTGACAGTCCTCAATAGGGATTATAGTGTCCCTTATAAGAATCCCGATTAAGGACAACTAGCATAAGGGGGCACATTAGGGTTTAGGGCTTTGGGGGAGTCTCTCTTGGGATCCTGCTGAGTTTTGGGTCTGGGGTTCGTGAGTTTCGGGGGTTCGAACCTAACCCTAGAACCCTAACCTTAAGCCCTAAACCCTAGACCCTAGACCCTAAACCCTAACAACCGTTTCAAAACCCCTAAAAACACCCAACCTGAGAACCTACTAAACCCTAAACCCTAAACCCTAAACCCTAGACGGTCTAAAGCCCCTGAGCCTCCGGGCCCCTCCTGCAACCCCTACATCTTCAAATTCCCCAAAACCCTCGAAGACCTCTAAAGCCCGAATATTTGCTAAACCCTAAACCCTAAACCCTAAACCCTAAACCCTAAACCCGGCTTAGGGTTGAGGTCTCACGTCACTGCGGCACAAACTGGTGTCTGAATCGTCGACTCCGGAGTTCAGGCTTAGGGTTTAGGGTGTAGGGTTTAGGGTTTAGGGTTTAGGGTTTAGGGTGTAGGGTTTAGGGTTTAGGGTTTAGGGTTTGGTTTTTAACGCCTTCAATCCCAGGAGCCCTGAACTTCTGGAACCTCAAAACCCTTAGGGTTCAGGGTTTTTTCGGGTTCAGGCTTTAGGCTTTAGGCTTTAGGCTTTAGGCTTTAGGCTTTAGGCTTTAGGCTTTAGGCTTTAGGCTTTAGGCTTTAGGCTTTAGGCTTTAGGGTTTAGGGTTTAGGGTTTAGGGTTTAGGGTTTAGGGTTTAGGGCTTAAACCCTGAAACCTTACCCCCTAAAGCCTTCGCCTAGGAGCTGCGCAGTCGATGCGTTCCCCTGGCAGTCAACGCCCATGACATGCCCTCAGAGGCCGCGCGATTGGCGTAAAGCTACTGGATCTTACTTGGTAGCCCAGTGGTACCCCTTTGCCCTTTGTTTGGTTCAAGGTTCCTTTGTAAGCCTGCCCCAACAAAGGGCACCCTCACTAAATCCCATGAAGGGATTCTACAAACTACCTAGCCCCTTGAAGGGTCGCTAGAAGGTACCTAACCCCCTGAAGGGATTCTACAAGGTACCCTAGCCCTTTAAGGGCTTCCTTTAGGTGCCAAACCCTTCAAGGGATTCTATAAGGTACCTAGCCCCTTGAAGGCATTCTATGAGGTACCTCACCCCTTTAAGGGATTTAGGGTTTAGGGTTTAGGGTTTAGGGTTTAGGGTTTAGGGTTTAGGGATTCTATACGGTACCTAATTCCCTCGGTCCCTACTAAGAACAGGGAGGGGTGTAGTGACCGCGGGCTTGCGGCGCTCAGGAAAATCTAGGCCTTGGGGCTTGAGAGTTGAAGGGATCGTGGGAAGGCAGGGTGGCCTGGGGTTCAGGGTTTCGGGCTTAAGGATTCACTTTTTTGGGCCAAAAGAGGGTTTTGAGGCTGGGGTTCAGGGTTTAGGGTTCAGGGTTTAGGGTTTAGGCTTTAGGCTTTACGGTCTAGGGTTCCAGGTATTCGAGGACACTTCTCTACAGGCTCCTAAAGTGGAAGCTGCGAAAGCTCGGCCCTCAGACCTAGAGCCCGTAGCCCTGAAGGGTTTAGGGTTTAGGGTTCTGGGCTTTAAGCCCACAACCCGAAACCCTCCAGGACCTGAAATTGAGAATTGTGTAGGGGTCCTTTCTTGGACCCAACCTTGTACAACCAGCTTCTTCAATGCCCGCATGGGTCAAATTCACCCAAAGCCCGCCCCGAGGCAGAAAAGACAAGTCCGCCCAAGACTTTCGCCCAAAACTTTTTGGGGCCCCGAACCCCATGCAATTCAAAGCTGCTTCTACTCCACATTGGTCACAGGGCCCACCAAGATGCCAAAGCTTTGAAAGAACTAAACCCAAAGCCCTGTCTAAACCCTAAACCCTAAACCCTAAACCCTAAACCCTAAACCCTAAACCCTAACCCTGAACTCACCCTAAACCCTGATGAGTCCAAAGTCCGACGCATTTTTTCGTAAGGAGGGCAGAGCCCGCCATCTCCAGGTTTGAACGTCTTGTGTAGCTTCTGGACAGTTTAGGGTTAAGGGTTTAGGGTTTAGGAGACTTTTTGGGGGGCCTCTAGGAATCAGATAAACCCCTAAACCCTTTGAACCCTAAACCCCCTAGACCCAAAAACCCCTAAACCCTAGTTTAGGGATCCTGTCACATCCTAACTCGGAGGAAGCCGTCCTGCACCCAAATCGGGTTCAGGATGGTTGGACAGTACCATTCTTACCCTCATGTAATCCTTCTTTAGGGTTTAGGGTTTAGGGTTTAGGGTTTAGGGTTTGGGGTTTGGGTTCAGACCTAAAGCCCTCAACCCAAACCCACAAGCCTGAAGGCCTCCAGCCAACACCCCGGTTTCGTGGTGGCCACGGCAGGTGCTCGTTGCGGATCCGACGCTCCGCCATCCCCCAAGCTTCGGTTTAGGAGGGTTTAGGGTTTAGGGTTTAGGGTTTTAGGGTTTAGGGTTTAGGGTTTAGGGTTTAGGGTTTAGGGTTTAGGGTTTAGGACTTTCAATGAATTGTGAAGCGGATTGCAGCAGTAAGGCAAGCACTATCGCGCGGGCGGTTCTCCACATTGTGGTTCTTCCTATGTATAGCATGATTTCAGCTGTATTGAAGCATGGCAATCATGAAAAAAATACTGCAATAAGCATTCATGTGCAATCTATTTTTGGAATTTGTTTAAATCTAAACATTGTTAATCATTAAATCGAAGCGGGGGGCGGCGGCAAGGCGAGGCAACTGAGATGAGAAGCTCCGATGGTTCATTTTGTCGGACGTCTGTGGGTGCCATTGGATTCAATGGCCTTCCAGTTTCAGAACGAAAGAACAACTGGCTGGTGCGCTGTTACTAGAACCCTCAACCCTAAATCCTGCTATTGTTTGCTTAAGAGCCCACAAAAATACAGGAAAACAATCCCTATAGTACCCTTACATGGCATGACATGTTTGATTTTTTGGGTGGTTCTTAAGCAAATGGTAGAACCCTAAAGCCTAAACTCTACACCCTGAACCCCCTGAGCCATGGAGTGTTTGCTGTAGGCTGAGGGAGCCGAAGGCCTAAGGGTTTTTAGGGTTTTTAGGGTTTAGGGTTTAGGGTTTAGGGTTTAGGGTTTAGGGCCCAAAGCCGAAAATTCCAAGCCTTCTCAACCCTAAACAGTTGCTTTGTGACATGCGCGCATTTCCCTGTTTTTGGGTTCAAGAGAAGCATGTTCGAGGACCAAGAGTAGGCCCTTGTTCCCTTTTGTGTCAGGGCTTAGGTTTGCTTAGAAGCGCCTTGAAAGCAACATGTTACTCTTGGGTCCAGTGTTGTTGGTTTCCTTCATTGGGTTTAAGAGGATCATGCTGAGGAACATTTTTTCTGAAGGCTTTAAGGGTCATCCTGGTGTAGTTGTTTCCGGTTCACTAAACCCTAAACCCTAAACCCTAAACCCTAAACCCTAAACCCTAAACCCTAAACCCTAAACCCTAAACCCTTCAGCTCCCCAGGGTTGGGAGTTTAGGGTCTTCGGGGCTTAGTTGATATGCCCTTAACCCCCAAGCCTCCTCACCCCCCAACCCCCCTAAACCCCTCTAACACCGCCCTCATCCTTCTAAACACCTAAACTCCAACCCTAAATCTTAAACCCTGAACCCTAAACCCTACACCACCCCCCCCCCCCCCAAGCCCCCCTTAAGCCGCCCCCAAAGCCTTCGTAGACTCTGTAGGCCCGGGCCTGGCCTTGGCCAGTGTCGAGAGTGCTTGGCAGGAAGACAGGCGCGGGATTCCTAGCAATGGATTTAGGGTTTGGGGTTTGGGGTTTGGGGTTTGGGGTTTGGGGTTTTGGGGTTCCCTAAAACCCAATCCCTCAGCTTCGGGTACCAAGAAAAGGCCCTTGGCATTTTGATAAGAAATCCCTGTTTGGCTGTTGTGGCTGGGTCTGTGGAAATTGCACAGGGTTCAGTTAAGTTTAGTTGTGGGTTTAGGGTTTAGGGTTTCGGGTTCTTAGGGTTTGGGGCTTGGGGCTTGGGGTTTCGGGCTCTTGAGGCCCCAACAAGCTTGGACCAGAAGGTTTTGGTTGAAAGGCTTTCTCTTGGAACTGCTTGGCAGCCCAGTGGTAACCTTTTGGGGGGTTTAGGGTTTAGGGTTTAGGGTTTAGGGTTTAGGGTTTAGGGTTTAGGGTTTAGGGTTTAGGGTTTAGGGTTTAGGGTTTAGGGTTTAGGGTTTAGGGTTTAGGGTAGTGGTACCCGATTCCCTTTTTGGGTTCAAGTGGGTGCCCTTATTATAATATGGTGATTGGGCTACCAAGACTGTGTTTCACCTTTTGGTGGTCTAAACGGGGTTGGACTGAAGCCCAACCTAAACCCCAGACCTTCTGGGGCAGTCTTTGCGGAGGCGTTTCGGGGCCTTCGGGGCTTGCCAAGGCCTTTGTTTAGGGCTTCGGGGGGGTCCTTTGACACTCCCGTTTCCGCATTCTGGAACCTTGGTTTCGTGTTTGGACACCCATGTGTGTGTGAGCATCGAAAGTGCGATTTAGGGTTCAGGGTTCATGGTTTAGGGTCTAGGGTTTAGCAATGTCTGTCTCCGGTTGTCTTGAGTTTGCTAAGCTTGTTGGGGTCGTTTCGAGGTCCTCTGGGAAGTGAGGGGTAAGGGCTCTGGCCCCTCCATAAACCCTAACCCCAAACCCTGGAGTTTTCTTGGGAGTTGAATAGGGTTTAGGGTTTAGGGTTTAGGGTTTAGGGTTTAGGGGTGTCCTGAATGCACTAGCCACCCCAACGACCTGAATAGACCCCTAAACCCTCGACCCTCAAACCCTTAACTAGTTAGGGTTTAGGGTTTAGGGTCTAGGGTTTAGGGTTTAGGGTTAGTGAAATCCAGAACCCGGACAAAGCGCAGTGAGTATCGGAACCGTGTTCCTCAGCCCCCACTTTGGCAAAAACCTCGAAGTAACCAAGAGGGTTTAGGGTGAGGGTTTAAGGTTTCGGGTGTTGGGTTAATGGTTTAGGGTTAAGGGTTTAGGTTTCGAGCTTGGGGCTGTTTGAGGTCCCATGAGGATCCGTTTAAAATTATCATGGGGGAGGGAGGGCTTTAAAACATTGGTGCTGGGGGGGCTTATCTGGGGGTTTTACCTTGGACTCGTCAGGTTGCACACTTGATTTTGGGACCCTTTTCTCGTTGTTCATGATCTTTAAGGTAGTATAAGGGCTACACCAAAGGCATATTAAGGTGAACCTTTAGGGCTACAACCCTAGGAGTCGTAATCCCTTGAGCTTCCCTAAACCCTAACCCCTAACCCTAAACCCTAAACCCTAAACCCTAAACCCTAAACCCTAAACCCTAAACCCTAAACCCTAAACCCTAAACGTTTAGGGCTTCTCAACGTAAGCCGTAAGCTGGGATGGCCGGCTTCTCTGAACAATGTACCTGAATAGGATCCTCTTGAAACCCATTAGGGTTTAGGGTTGAGGGTTGAGGGTTTAGGGTTTAGGGACAAAATGGAAATGTCCCAAGGGCCTACCTAGTAATCAGGGCCCCAAAACCCCAAAATTCAGGCCCCAGGCTTTGAGGCCCCTACTTGCAGGTTCATGGGTACCTGTAAGTAGGGTTCTAGGTACCCTTAACAAGTGTCCTGACACTTACAAGTTCCCTAATGAACCTCCAAGTAGAGGTCCACGGCACGCTCACCTCCGGGCCTTAGGGTTTAGGGTTTAGGGTTTCGGGTTTAGGGTTTAGGGTTTCGGGTTTAGGGTTTCGGGTTTCGGGTTTAGGGTTTCGGGTTTCGGGTTTAGGGTTTAGGGTTTAGGGTTCAGGGTTTAGGGTTTATGGTTCCCATAGAAGCGTCTTTTCAGTCTGCTTGGGATGTTAACAGACCCGATTCACCAACACTAGACCCCCGACCCCGAACCCTGCGCTTTCAACAAAGCCCAGAGCTTGACACCCGAATCCTGAACCCCTAAACCCTAAACCCTAAACCCCTCCAGCCCTGCAGGAAACGCGTGGCCATGACGCTGGCAGACGGATAGAGGCCCGCCAGCACCACGTGGAGCCTCGGGTTTGGGGATTTCGGCGGTTTAGGGTTTAGGGTTTAGGGTTTAGGGTTTAGGGTTTAGGGTTTAGGGTTTGGAGTTTAGGGTTTAGGGTTTAGGGTTTAGGATTTGGAGTTTAGGGTTTAGGGTTTAGGGTTTCTTGAAATTATTGGGTGTTCCGGTCCGTGCAAAGTGTCGATTACGTTTCGAGGAGCTTTTTTATCCTTAATAACTTCAATTCACAGGGGCTTGAGGGTTTAGGGTTTAGGGCTGATGGCGATGTGTTTTGTTAAAAAGTTTCAGGGTTTGGGTTTGACGTGGGCCCTAAACCGGATGGTGTCGGCTTTCAGGTGTCTGTGTGCGCGAGCTACCCGGCGGAACCCCTTGAGGGTCCACTGGCCCCCAATCTAAACCCCAAACCCTGGTTGAGGTTTAGGGTTGAGGGTTTAGGGTTTGGGCGGTTTAGGGTGTATTAGGGTTGGGCTCTACTTGGTGGTTCATGGGTACTTATAACCCCAACTGTAAGGCTACTTCTAACCTACACAGAGGACCTAGGGGGCTTATAAGTACACTTATAATTGGGGTTATCGTGAGTACAGTGGGCCGACGGGCGCCTGTGGGCGGCAGCATGTCGATTTCAGTCCATGTGCACCTCCTGAGTGGCAAGAGCGTGATTTTGGCAACGGAGCCGGAAGAGTCTGTCACCGGCTTGTGCCACAGAGCCCAGAAAGCTCTAGGAGTTGGCAAGGGAAGGCTGCTGACTGCCTCTGGAGATGCGCTGGCTGAAGGTGCAGTCAAGCGAGCACGTTTACAAGACAACGACTTGCTGACCCTGCATGTCGGACAGGTTCGACTTAGAGCTTTACAGTCCCGTCGGACAGTAGCATCTGCCTTTGCTGCACTGCTGGGCGATGGATCTGTGGTGACTTGGGGTGGTGCGCAAATTGGCGGCGACAGCAGTGCTGTACAAGATCAGCTGAAGAACGTGCAGCAGGTGCAAGCTTCTTCAGGTGCGTTTGCTGCGATCCGGGCTGATGGATCTGTGGTGACCTGGGGCCATGCTGTTTACGGAGGCGACAGCAGTGCCGTACAAGCTCAGCTGAAGAACGTGCAACGGTTGCAAGCTTCTTCTTACGCATTTGCTGCGATCCGGGCTGATGGATCTGTGGTGTCCTGGGGCGATGCATACAATGGCGGCGACAGCAGTGCCGTAGAAGAGCAGTTCACGAACGTGCAGCAGGTGCAAGCTTCTGATCAGGCATTTGCTGCGATCCGAGCTGATGGATCTGTGGTGACCTGGGGCTTTGCTGGCACTGGCGGCGACAGCAGTGCTGTACAAGATGAGCTCAAGAACGTGCAACAGGTGCAAGCTTCTTTTTTCGCTTTTGCTGCGATCCGGGCTGATGGATCTGTGGTGACCTGGGGCCATGCTGGGACTGGCGGCGACAGCAGTGCTGTAGAAGAGCAGCTCACCCACGTGCAGCAGGTGCAAGCTTCTTCTTTCGCGTTCGCAGCGATCCGGGCTGATGGATCTGTGGTGACCTGGGGCCATGCTGGCCAAGGCGGCGACAGCAGTGCCGTGCAAGATCAGCTGAAGAACGTGCAGCAGGTGCAAGCTTCTTCTAGTGCGTTTGCTGCGATCCGGGCTGATGGGTCTGTGGTGACCTGGGGCCTTGCTGGCGCTGGCGGCGACAGCAGTGCCGTGCAAGATCAGCTGAAGAACGTGCAGCAGGTGCAAGCTTCTTCTGTCGCGTTCGCAGCGATCCGGGCTGATGGATCTGTGGTGACCTGGGGCCATGCTGGCCAAGGCGGCGACAGCAGTTCCGTACAAGATCAGCTGAAGAACGTGCAGCAGGTGCAAGCTTCTTCAGGTGCGTTTGCTGCGATCCGGGCTGATGGATCTGTGGTGACCTGGGGCCATGCTGTTTACGGAGGCGACAGCAGTGCCGTACAAGCTCAGCTGAAGAACGTGCAGCAGGTGCAAGCTTCTTCTTTCGCGTTCGCAGCGATCCGGGCTGATGGATCTGTGGTGACCTGGGGCCATGCTGCCCAAGGCGGCGACAGCAGTGCCGCACAAGATCATCTGAGGAGGATAGCAGATCCTGCATCTTGAATGGTGTAGTTTTGAGACAGGAAGTTTGTGAAGGAACCGAAAACGGCCGCGCATGAACCCGGGTCGGGTTCGGGCTTGGGGGGGGAGATGTTGAGGCTGCCTTGGAAGGCTCTGCAGAAATGGAGACCTCCCACCCGAAACCCTAAACCCTAAACCCTAAACCCTAAACCCTAAACCCTAAACCCTAAACCCTAAACCCTCCAGCCCTTCAGGAAACGCGTGGCCATGACGCTGGCAGACGGATAGAGGCCCGGGAAGTCCAGAGCCTCGGGGTTTGGGGATTCGGCACTTTAGGGTTTAGGGTTTAGGGTTTAGGGTTTAGGGTTTAGGGTTTAGGGTTTGGAGTTTAGGGTTTAGGGATTCTTGAAATAATAATGATTGAGGGTTCCGGTCTGGGCAAAGTTTCGATTACGTTTCGAGGCGCTTTTTTACCATTAATAGCTTCAATTCACAGGGGCTTGAGGGTTTAGGGTTTGGGGTTGAGGGCGATGTATTTTGTTAAACAGTTTCAGGGTTTGGGGTTGACATGGGCCCTGAACCCTAAACCCTAAACCCTAAACCCTATGTACCATGCTGTCTGTGTGCGCGAGCTACCCGGCGGAACCCCTTGAGGGTCCACTGGCCCCCAATCTAAACCCCAAACCCTACTTGGAGGTTCATTGGTACTTATAGAACCCCAATTGTAAGTCTACTTATAACCTACATAGAGGACTTAGGGGGCTTTGCGTACAGTTATAATTGCGGATATAAGTGCCCTGAACCTCCAGTATAAACCTACACCCTATACCCTAAACCCTAAACCCTAAACCCACCTGAAAAGTACCCAGGTACCTTTGAGTACTGTGGGCCGGCGGGCGCCGGGCGCCTGTGGGCGGCAGCATGTCGATGTCAGTCCATGTGCACCTCCTGAGCGGCAAGAGCGTGATTTTGGCAACGGAGCCGGAAGAGTCTGTCACCAGCTTGTGCCAAAGAGCCCAGAAAGCTCTAGGAGTTGGCAAGGGAAGGCTGCTGACTGCCTCTGGAGATGCGCTGGTTGGAGGTGCAGTCAAGCGAGCACGTTTACAAGACAACGACTTGCTGACCCTGCATGTCGGACAGGTTCGACTTAGAGCTTTACAGTCCCGTCGGACAGTAGCATCTGCCTTTGCTGCACTGCTGGGCGATGGATCTGTGGTGACTTGGGGTGGTGCGCAAATTGGCGGCGACAGCAGTGCTGTACAAGATCAGCTGAAGAACGTGCAGCAGGTGCAAGCTTCTTCAGGTGCGTTTGCTGCGATCCGGGCTGATGGATCTGTGGTGACCTGGGGCCATGCTGTTTACGGAGGCGACAGCAGTGCCGTACAAGCTCAGCTGAAGAACGTGCAACGGTTGCAAGCTTCTTCTTACGCATTTGCTGCGATCCGGGCTGATGGATCTGTGGTGTCCTGGGGCGATGCATACAATGGCGGCGACAGCAGTGCCGTAGAAGAGCAGTTCACGAACGTGCAGCAGGTGCAAGCTTCTGATCAGGCATTTGCTGCGATCCGAGCTGATGGATCTGTGGTGACCTGGGGCTTTGTTGGCACTGGCGGCGACAGCAGTGCTGTACAAGATGAGCTCAAGAACGTGCAGCAGGTGCAAGCTTCTGATCAGGCATTTGCTGCGATCCGAGCTGATGGATCTGTGGTGACCTGGGGCTTTGCTGGGACTGGCGGCGACAGCAGTGCTGTAGAAGAGCAGCTCACCCACGTGCAGCAGGTGCAAGCTTCTTCTTTCGCGTTCGCAGCGATCCGGGCTGATGGATCTGTGGTGACCTGGGGCCATGCTGGCGAAGGCGGCGACAGCAGTGCCGCGCAAGATCAGCTGAAGAACGTGCAGCAGGTGCAAGCTTCTTCTAGTGCGTTTGCTGCGATCCGGGCTGATGGGTCTGTGGTGACCTGGGGCCTTGCTGGCGCTGGCGGCGACAGCAGTGCCGTGCAAGATCAGCTGAAGAACGTGCAGCAGGTGCAAGCTTCTTCTGTCGCGTTCGCAGCGATCCGGGCTGATGGATCTGTAGTGACCTGGGGCCATGCTGGCCAAGGCGGCGACAGCAGTTCCGTACAAGATCAGCTGAAGAACGTGCAGCAGGTGCAAGCTTCTTCAGGTGCGTTTGCTGCGATCCGGGCTGATGGATCTGTGGTGACCTGGGGCCTTGCTGGCGCTGGCGGCGACAGCAGTGCCGTACAAGCTCTGCTGAAGAACGTGCAGCAGGTGCAAGCTTCTTCTTTCGCATTCGCAGCGATCCGGGCTGATGGATCTGTGGTGACCTGGGGCCATGCTGGCCAAGGCGGCGACAGCAGTGCCGCACAAGATCAGCTGAGGAGGATAGCAGATCCTGCATCTTGAATGGTGTAGTTTTGAGACAGGAAGTTTGTGAAGGAACCGAAAACGGCCGCGCATGAACCCGGGTCGGGTTCGGGCTTGGGGGGGGGAGATGTTGAGGCTGCCTTGGAAGGCTCTGCAGAAATGGAGACCTCCCACCCGAAACCCTAAACCCTAAACCCTAAACCCTAAACCCTAAACCCTAAACCCTAAACCCTAAACCCTCCAGCCCTTCAGGAAACGCGTGGCCATGACGCTGGCAGACGGATAGAGGCCCGGGAAGTCCAGAGCCTCGGGGTTTGGGGATTCGGCAGTTTAGGGTTTAGGGTTTTGGGTTTAGGGTTTAGGGTTTAGGGTTTAGGGTTTAGGGTTTAGGGTTTGGAGTTTAGGGTTTAGGGATTCTTGAAATAATAATGATTGAGGGTTCCGGTCTGGGCAAAGTTTCGATTACGTTTCGAGGCGCTTTTTTACCATTAATAGCTTCAATTCACAGGGACTTGAGGGTTTAGGGTTTGGGGTTGAGGGCAATGTATTTTGTTAAACAGTTTCAGGGTTTGGGGTTGACATGGGCCCTGAACCCTAAACCCTAAACCCTAAACCCTATGTACCATGCTTTGAGAGCTGATGGTGTCGGCTTTCAGCTGTCTGTGTGCGCGAGCTACCCGGCGGAACCCCTTGAGGGTCCACTGGCCCCCAATCTAAACCCCAAACCCTACTTGGAGGTTCATTGGTACTTATAGAACCCCAATTGTAAGTCTACTTAAAACCTACATGGAGGACTTAGGGGGCTTTGCGTACAGTTATAATTGCGGATATAAGTGCCCTGAACCTCCAGTATAAACCTAAACCCTATACCCTAAACCCTAAACCCTAAACCCACATGAAAAGTACCCAGGTACCTTTAAGTACTGTGGGCCGGCGGGCGCCGGGCGCCTGTGGGCGGCAGCATGTCGATTTCAGTCCATGTGCACCTCCTGAGCGGCAAGAGCGTGATTTTGGCAACGGAGCCGGAAGAGTCTGTCACCAGCTTGTGCCAAAGAGCCCAGAAAGCTCTAGGAGTTGGCAAGGGAAGGCTGCTGACTGCCTCTGGAGATGCGCTGGTTGGAGGTGCAGTCAAGCGAGCACGTTTACAAGACAACGACTTGCTGACCCTGCATGTCGGACAGGTTCGACTTAGAGCTTTACAGTCCCGTCGGACAGTAGCATCTGCCTTTGCTGCACTGCTGGGCGATGGATCTGTGGTGACTTGGGGTGGTGCGCAAATTGGCGGCGACAGCAGTGCTGTACAAGATCAGCTGAAGAACGTGCAGCAGGTGCAAGCTTCTTCAGGTGCGTTTGCTGCGATCCGGGCTGATGGATCTGTGGTGACCTGGGGCCATGCTGTTTACGGAGGCGACAGCAGTGCCGTACAAGCTCAGCTGAAGAACGTGCAACGGTTGCAAGCTTCTTCTTACGCATTTGCTGCGATCCGGGCTGATGGGTCTGTGGTGACCTGGGGCCAGGCTCCTAGGCAGCAACAGCAGTGCCGCACAAGATCAGCTGAAGAACGTGCAGCAGGTGCAAGCTTCTTCTTTCGCGTTCGCAGCGATCCGGGCTGATGGATCTGTGGTGACCTGGGGCCATGCTGGCCAAGGCGGCGACAGCAGTGCCGCGCAAGATCAGCTGAAGAACGTGCAGCAGGTGCAAGCTTCTTCTAGTGCGTTTGCTGCGATCCGGGCTGATGGGTCTGTGCTGACCTGGGGCCTTGTTGGCACTGGGGGCGACAGCAGTGCCGTACGAGATCAGCTGAAGAACGTGCAGCAGGTGCAAGCTTCTTCTGTCGCGTTCGCAGCGATCCGGGCTGATGGATCTGTGGTGACCTGGGGCCCTGCTGTTTACGGAGGCGACAGCAGTGCCGTACAAGCTCAGCTGAAGAACGTGCAGCAGGTGCAAGCTTCTTCTTTTGCGTTCGCAGCGATCCGGGCTGATGGGTCTGTGGTGACCTGGGGCCATGCTGGCCAAGGCGGCGACAGCAGTGCCGCACAAGATCAGTTGAGGAGGATAGCAGATCCTGCATCTTGAATGGTGTAGTTTTGAGACAGGAAGTTTGTGAAGGAACCGAAAACGGCCGCTATTGACAAAACCCTACTGGATGAACCCCAGGGCCTTTCGGGTTCAGGGCCTTTAGGGTTTATGGTTTGGGGTTTTAGGGTTTTAGGTTTTAGGGTTTAGGGTCTAAGGTCTAGGGTTTAGGGTTTAGGGTCTGGGAAGGAGAGGGGGCGGGTTCGGGCTTGGGGAGGGAAGATGTTGAGGCTGCCTTAGAGGGCTCTGCAGAAATGGAGACCTCCCACCCAAAACCCTAAACCCTCAAGACAAAACACATAGAAATTGTATGTGGTATCATTCTGAATTTCCCAAGTTATTTGTCTAAACAGCTGACAAGCTGAGTTTAAGTACATTAATCCAAAACACATCTCTCTGGAGGCAATGCTCAGTTTACTTAAACCGCCTCCCCCCCTCCCCTCCGCCCCTCCCTCCCCCCACCCGCTCCCTCCCCCCCCTCTCCCCCCTCCCCTCCCCCTCCCTCCTCCCCCCTCCCCGCCCTCCGCTCCAAAAGAAAACTCGGTCAAAACGTTTCGGTCAGAACGTTTCGGTCAAAACATTGCTGGGACCCAAACCCTACACAATTTCTATAAACCCTAAACCCTAAACCCTAAACCCTAAACCCTAAACCCTAAACCCTAAACCCAATTGCTGGCTTCCAGGTTTTCACCTGGGGCCCACCCGTGGCCTGGCAGGCGACGAAGCTTAGGAACCCTAAGCCCTCAGCCCTAAACCATAAACATTGGTTTAGGGTTTAGGGTTTAGGGTTTCGGGTTTAGGGTTTCGGGTTTAGGGTTTAGGGTTTAGGGTTGGGGGAAATGAATTGTCTGCATCACAAGATTGATGGCTTTAGGGAGGCTGGCGCTGGGGTTTAGGGTGAAAACATCCCTGCCCCTGTTAACCCTGGGCAAGACTTAAGACCCCGATGTGACATGAATTGAGATTTGAGTGAGAAACAGGTGAGAACCAGAGTGAGGGAAACTTATTCAAAGAGCTGCGAATTAACCCTACACCCTAAACCCTAAAGTAAGAGAGAAATGCTAACTGCGCCGGTCTCACATTATTCTTCCTGTCCCATGTTCCTCTCACTCAATTCCCGGACCCCCGAAAAAGATCCAAAAAGTAGAACCCCCAAATAGTACCCTATACTACTATTGGGTCATTTTCGGAACCCTAAACCCTAAACCCTAAGGATCAAACTCTGGATCCTTCCCGGGTGTCTGGAAGTCTCACTAAAGTCTCACTTCCTCCTTCATTTCAATTGCCTTCTCACATTGAGAGCTCCCCGGGTTCCTCAGTGTTTTCAGCTTTGGGGCTGTTTAGGATTCGGGTTCGGAATTGTTTTTATTTTTTATTTCGTTTGGGTTTAGGGTTCAGGGTTTAGGGTTTAGGGCTTAGGGCTTAGGGCTTAGGGTTAGGGACTTCGCCACTATCCGCTCAGCAGTCTCATCTGCCACCCAAATCACGGGTGACCTCAACCCTGAACCCTAAACCTTATAAGCTCTAAATGGAGGTTTCCGAAATTAGGGGGACCTTGGTGGGGTCCTTCTTGTAAGGGAGTCCTACTATTTTGGGGATCTAGAATATCGTCGGCCCCCTATTGTCGTAAACCTCCAAATCCTCCACCCGCAACAAGGGCGGCAATGCGGCCACTGTGCCACAAAGGGCCCATGATTCAGGCGATCATGTTCCTAAAACCTTTAGGGTTTAGGGTTTAGGGTTTGGGGTTTAGGGTTTAGGGTTAACCTTAAACCCCCAAACCCTAGCTCAAGAGCTCTGTTGCAGGTGACGGCCATGCGCGCAGAGGAAGTCCATACGGTTCTGGCTCTGCAAAGCAGATTCCCAGCAAAGGAGCCGAGCGAACTCGAAGTTTGATATCTCACTCGCAAAGTTGCCGAGAGACTTGGAAGTTTGTGTGTGATCTAAACGTTTGCGAAACAGGGAGACCTTGAATTTTTGACTCCCCAAAATACTAGGATTCTCTCATAGTAAGGACCCGAACAAGGTTCGGAATAGTTGCTAATGATATTCCCTTAGGGCCCCTTTATAATCATACTAGAACAACCCCCCGTTCTAATTATTACTTGGAGGTTCATGGTACACATTAACCTATTATAACTATAACTGTACTTATAACCCACTTATAAGCTTAAGTGCCCGAATAAGGAAATAAGTTCAGTTATACATGGTCGCCTATCTTAGCCCTACTTTCGGAAAGCTCCCATGTAGTTAGATCCTCAAGCGCGCAGTAGACTCTCATATCGGAGCTTCGGAGCTGGGGTTTAGGGCCTGGGGTTTAGGGTTTAGGGTTTAGGGTTTAGGGTTTAGGGTTTAGGGTTTAGGGTTTAGGGTTTAGGGCTTATGGGTTAGGGCTCCTTGTATCCCAGGTGTCCTTCATCAAGTGCTCGAAACCTGTCGGTTTCGAGTTAGGGTTTAGGGTTTAGGGGCGCCCGAGCTTCTCTTGCGGGCTTAGAGGGTCCATAAAGACTGTAAAGCCGTCGCAGCAGGAATAGTAATGCCGCACAGGCGAGATCCAAGCACCCGAAGAGCCCAACCCCGAAGCCAGAAAAGGGTTTGGGGTTTAAGGGTTTAGCGTTTAGGGCTTAGGGCTTAGGGTTTGGGGTTTGGGGTTTGGGGTTTAGGGCAAACATGTACGCCCATGCGAGTTGCTTCCACCCTAAAACTCTGAACCCCTTCCAACTCAAACTTCCGCACCGATGGTTCAGTTGGGCTATGTAGCTTAGTAGGGCTGGGCCCGGGCAGTTACGGATACGCAAGTCCCCTAGGGGAAACCCTGAACCTCTCAAACCCTTGAACCCCAGATCCTCCCAGATTCTTTGACAAACTCTTGAAAACTCAATCTTCAGCACTAGAATTCGCAGTCCTTCTCTTTCCTCGGTTGCTGGAGCAAAGTCCGACTTGAACCCTAAACCCTAAACCCTTAACCCTTAACCCTTAACCCTAAACCCTAAACCTTAAACCCTAAACCCTAAACCCTAAACCCAGAAAGGGGTGTCTGTCCGGTCCCAGCAGCCATCCGCAGAGTGCGAAACTCCGCATTCGCCAGTGGCTCAAGCAAAATGGGGTTAAAGAACAGGCCTGCGAGGCCTTCCGTTGATTGGGCCGAGGCGGGGAGCTTTGAAGGCACTTTTAGATTGATGTCTGTGTTGACGGTGGACTACGTATTTGATATAGTTTCGGAGTTGTTGGCTTCTTAAGGAGTATTTGGAGGCTGTGTCTTGAGCTAAGTATAACATTGCCCGGGGAAAGGTCGCTACTGACAAGGCGTCACGCTCGAAGGTTTCGCTTCTTTTGCTTGCTACAAAGTTGTTTGAGGGGAAGGAAGTAATGAACAAATCCGATCATTCTGACTTTTGAAGCTCTGCTAAGTTGTTCCTAGTTGGTAGCCAAGATTATATTCTCCGATCGTTGCGATGACGCCGCCCGGCGGAAGATCCTTTCTGGACGTTACTGACAAGGCGTAACGACGCTCCAAAACCCATCGGCATAGATTCCTTTACTTGGTATAAAGCTATTTCGAGGTGAAGGAAACGCTGATCAAGTACGATTGTTCTGATTTTTGAAGTTCTGCCAAATCGCTCTCGGTTGTTCGCGCGGCCTTTGCGAAGCCGCCTCGGTTGAGCGCTTGGTTTGAAACTCCAAGCGTTGTTGGCGTGACGGGTACCACACATTTTTCTTTAACGTTGCAAGTATGTAATCTCTAATTATTGAATGCTCGATATTCTAGGAATTAATTATCTGGAATTGGACACACTAAATTTTGTGATATAATCTCTAGAGAATAGAGAGAGAGAGAGAGAGAGAGAGAGAGAGAGAGAGAGAGAGACAGAGAGAGAAAGAGAGAGAAAGTGAGAAAGCGAGAGAGTAACAGTGCGAGACTTGAGGAAGCAGCGCACAAGAAGAAGGTGGAGATGGAGGTGGCCGATGCCTGAGAAATATGAGAGAGAGAGAGAGATGTTGTGATGATAGCCAGCAAGGACCGCGAGGCCTTTCTGGCTCTTGCCTCGGAAACGCCACCGTGTAAACAGAGAGAGAGAGAGAGAGAGAGAAAGAGGGAAAGAGACAGAGAGAGAAAGAGCTTGAAAGAGACAGAAGAGCTTGAGGAAAAGAAGGAGTGGCAGAGAAAGCACCTGGAAGAGACCTTCCCGTTGCACGAGGAGGCTAAGGGAGAGGGAGGTGAGACAGAGACA